>CM038602.1:11298359-11375758 GCA_021533255.1 Ceriops tagal
AAAAAAAAAAAAGAAGGGAAAAGGTTGGTGGACACAGTACAATAAAGAGAGTTCTAATTATCTTGTGAGACACAACCCAGATAACCAAAGAAGTTGAGAGTTTATTTCATCTTTTATTTGTGAGTAACATAGGTGCTAAGTGTACTTAAGTCGAAAAAGCAAAGTACAAGATTACATACCCTAGACACATCAATTTTGCCACTCATAGTGTTTCGAGGTGGTTTCTGAAGCATAATCATACAAATATAAGTCGTCATCTTTGGCCACCCAAGTGTAGTTAGCGGGATAGATGTCTTTATAACCACATGAATAGAAAAGTTTTGAACCGCACTAATAGATCTTGTAGCCACCCCCATGGTTAGCAGGACCAAAGTTGAAATGACACCAAAATAATGTCACTAATTGATAAAATGACATTTTTAAGAAGTGTTGTGGTGTTAGATATTGTAACATATAATTTTTGATTACTTTATATTTTAAAATAATTTTTTAAAAGCAAATTTAAAAATTTATAATTTAAATAAAGATATGAAAAAAGTTTAATTTAACTATAAAAATTCATAAAATGTTAAAAATACTTATTATTATTATTATTATTTTATTGCTTGTATATCCAGGAAGCACCGGTTCCATATTTTTCAAAGATTTGTCATCATAAAACCGGATACAAACTATCAAAGAGGTTGATTGCTGTATTTTTTCCTCAATCTAATTAAGGAACAAAGGAACAATGCGATTAAGTGTCAAACACTTGAATACAATATTACATCAAAACACATTATTGTGTCCAACTGCAGAGGCTTCGAGTATTGTTTTCAAAGGATGATCACTAGAAAGTCCCCTGGACCGCTCCCGCAGACCCTGCAGCGAACACCTCCATGATTAGCATGCCATTATCACTAGCCATTTCTCTTCACATTTCCTTTTTTTTTTTTTTTGAATTTTCCTTTTCGCATAACCAAGGAATTGACAAATCCCTTGGACCTCTCGCTTCATAATCAATGTGTTCATTTCTTATGGCATACCGGGTTGTCACTTGCCACGACCCATCACACTTTTTATATTTTAGGTTATATTTTAGATATGAAAGATTAATTTCATCACTTAGATTTTGATTGTGTTGTAAAGATTACATAATTATCAATAATTTTATATCTTAAAAATAATCGTTGAGTTAAAAAATTTGTTATTTTTCTGAAGTCAATTAGTTTAAAAACTGGTTTTCCAGCCCATAGTGTCGTGGTCATTTACTTAAAAACTTTTGTTCAATTAGTATGTGCAATGGTATGTATTGTACTGTATTTATGTAGTTTTTGGCCGTAGCACTACTTGATATGCATATATAGCCTGGAGTTACAATTCTTATATATCTTATTCTGATTGAATTTGAGTAGTATTGGTTAATGAGTCATTTTTTGATTGAAAAAAAAAAACAATGAAAGATAAATGTTTTCAAGAGAATGAGGACCTGTCCAAAATGTCCATCTGTTCAACATATCCAGTAAATATTTTCGATGGCAAACCTTTAGTTAACGGGTCCGCTATCATTAATTCAGTATCAATATGCTTGATAGACAGTCTATGGTTTTGCACTTCTTCCTTAACAGATAGGTATTTCAAATCCATATGTTTCGCACCTTTAGAATACGTATCATTCTTAGAGAAGAAAACAGCTGTGGAATTATCACAATAAATTCTTAACGGCTTTTCTATACTGTCGACCAAACCAAGCCTTAAGATAAAATTCCACAACCACAATGCATGAACAGTAGCCTTAAAGCATGCTACAAATTCAGCCTCCATAATGGAAGTAGCAATGACAAACTGCTTCCCACTTTTCCATGAAACTGCTCCTCCATCCAGCAGAAACATATAACCAAATGTAGATTTCCTCAAGTCTACACATCCAGCATAATCTGAATCCGAGTAGCCTACTACTTCAAGATGACTTGGTCTTTTATAAGTAAGCATATAATCCTTAGTGCCTTGTAAGTACCTAAGTACTTTCTTTCCAACTTTCCAATGATCTATTCCAGGATTACTTTGATATCAGCTTAACATTCCAACAGCGAAACTAATGTCTGGCCAAATGCATGTTTAAGCATACATCAAGCTTCCAACCAGCGATGCATAGGGAATGAATTCCATTGTTTTTTGTTCCAAATCATTTTTTGGACATTGCAATTCACTGAACTTGTCCCTTTTCTGAATTGGAACTATTCCTATAGAGCAATTTTCCATTCTAAATCTCTCTAATACTTTATTGATATAACCTTTCTGAGACAATCTTAACAATCCTTGCGATCTATCACGGAATATCTCTATTCCTATCATATAGGATGCCTCATTCATATCTTTCATTTCAAAAGTTTCAGAGAGAAATTCCTTGACATCATGTAACAAACCCATGTCATTAGCAACCAAAAGAATGTCATCGACATATAGGACCAATATAATGAACTTGCTCTCACTGACCTTCATATAGATACATCGATCAACGGTGTTCTCTAGAAAACCATATGACGTAATGGTATTATTGAACTTAATATACCATTGTCGGGAGGCTTGTTTCAGTCTATATATCGATTTCTTTAATTTACACACCAAATTTTCTTACCCTGTGGTTATGAAACCTTTAGGTTGGTCCATATACACTTCCTCTTCTAAGTCACCATTTAAAAAGGCGGTTTTTACATTCATTTGGTGGAGTTTTAGGTCATTGTGAGCCACCAAAGCCATAATAATTCTTAAGGAGTCTTTCTTAGGGACTTAGAGAGAAAGTCTCCTTATAGTCAACACCATCCCTTTGAGTGAAACCTTTGGCAACAAGTCTAGCCTTATACCTTTCGATGTTACCTTTCGAGTTTCGCTTGGTCTTAAAGACCCACTTACAGCCAACTCGTTTTGATCCTTCAGGCAACTCTACTAGTTCCCAGACTTGATTTACATCCATCGATTTCATCTATTCTTTTATGGCATTGAACCACTTTTCAGAATCATTACAATCCATGGCTTGCTTAAATGAGACTGGATCATTATCAATGCTCAATTCCGATTCATGCTCAAGTGAGTAAACCATATAATCATTCGATACAGTTGGCCTTTTTTGTCTTGTAGACCTCCATAATGTCATTTCTTGTGGTATCACTTGTTCATTTGTAAATTGCACATTGTCACTTGGTTCATCTCTTATGTGTTCACTTTGCGTGTTTCGAGTATCAATTTGTTGTCCTTGCATGTCATGTGACTGTGATGCAACAAAAGGAACAACAACTTGAGTAGAAACACTAGGTGTGGGGATACCAACTTAAGTAGGGTACTCACTGTGGATCTTTCATTTTGTAATTCTTTAATATCCACCTTTTTTGATTCCCCACTCCCACTGAACTGACCATTTTCAATGAACCGAGCATTACCAGACTCAACTATTCTAGTACTATGGTTAGGACAATAGAATCTATACCCTTTGGACTTTTCATGATAGCCAATGAAGTGAACACTAATGGTTCTTGCATCAAGCTTTCCTTCATGTGGATTATATATCCTTACTTATAAAAGGGAAAAGGCTTGTGGACACAATACAACAAAGAGATCTCTAATTGTCTCGTGAGAGATAACCCAAATAATCAAAGAAGTTGAGAATTTATTTAATTTTTTATTTGTGAGTGACATAGGTATTGAGTGTACTTAAGTCGAAAAACCAAAGTACAAGATTACATACCCTAGACACATCATTTTTGCCACTCATAGTATTTCAAGGTGGTTTCTAAAGGATGATCATGCAAATATAAGTCGTCATCTTTGGCCACCCAAGTGCAATTAGAGGGATAGATGTTTCTAAAACCACATGAACGGCTAAGTTCTCGACCGCACCAATAAATCTTGTAGCCATCCCCATGGTGAGTAGGACCAAAGTTAAAATTAAACTAAAATAATGTAGAGCAAAAAAGATTCAAGGCAAACGTAAAGCAATAGTTATCATTGATTGCCACAGTATGGTCGCCGAGATGATCATCTTTGGAGGCACATTGGACGTTGAGAATATCATGACTTAAGTTGTTGACAATGTTAACAACGAATTTATCTTTGATATGAAAACGAAGTTTGTGAATGTAATCACTTGTGCTCGCGTTGGACATGGCACGATTTGGCCATGGTAACGCCAATACAAGTAAGAAAAAGATTGCGTAACTCTTTTGGTCTGCACTCATGATACGGGGTTTGTATTCTATTGTTGTTGCTCCTGCAGCCACAAAGTAATGAAATGAAAAAAAAAAATTTATATTACTAGTAGTTGTCCTCTACACTTTAAGGTAATAAACAAATTTATTGTATTTCCTTCTAAAGATTTACACGCTAGTCAAAGTTTTAAAAACTATTTAATGTTTTGATATTATAATGTAATTATTCTTTATGGCAGTCATTATAATTTTTCTATATTTGTAATCACTTATCCTAATTTATTGAGCAATTTTTACAGCATTTGGTTCTTTATCCAATTTAATTTACTTTGTCCAATTTTGAAAATAGTTTCCTTTTTCATTTTTTTTATATAAAAAAATTCTTTACAATTTTATTAAATTAAAAACAAAAAAAATATCATGTAGCAACAAAAAACACATACACACACAAAACACTTATACAGAGTAATTTATATTTATAATACATAACCCTAGTGCTCATAGGCCTTACGATTCAAGCCACTGAGTATATATGGTGTGTTTTGCTTTGTTAAAGTATCTATAAAATATTTATATTCGTAAGATTAAAAGGCAAAAGAAAATCAGTTTATTATTCTATTGGTGATGTGATAGAATACTAATATGAGTTTTCAAAGTATTTATTCTCAATTGTTTAGTCATATATTTGAGGTATGAGAGTCATTTTTAATAACCAGCGAAGCCCCACTCCCCTTATTCCACTAACACTACAGCTCTCCTGCCTCCCTAATTGCAAATATCTTAACCTCATCAATACTAGTTGTTCTAATCGTACGACTTTTCTATCATTGCCTCACAGTATAACCCTTGTGCCTGTCACCCCGTGCGCGTTGATTAAGCCAAGAGATCCCCACCAAGGAATCGCTTTCAATGATTAACTTGCTACCTTGGGCATCACTCCAATTTTCCCACAATTTAGTAGCTTCCTAGATGGCCTCCAATTCTGCCCCAATTGGATGTTGTCACACCAATTGCCTTAGAGAACAAACACCTTACTTTCCCAATCCTTCCATCTCAAATAATACCTGCTAGGCCAAGGGCTTACCATAAGAGCCCCATTAGCGTTGAACTTAAAAATGATGCATCGGTGGAGGTTGCCACTCCATAAACTCTCTCCTTCCATTTTGTTTAGTCCCTACCCTCAACTTGAAAAGTTCAAGCATGGAATCATTGGTAGGATAATGGCAAGCTTGCTTTAATAAAATCTAAATAACTTAAAACCCAATAAATGAGAATCTAAAAAAATTTAAAAATGAAAACAGCTTAAACTAATAATTAATGTCAAAATGAGATTATAAGTTGTTGAGGATTTCAAAATAAAACAAAAAATATGAAAGATTAATTTCATCACTGGGATTTTGATCGTATTGTAAAGAATATATAATTATTAATAATTTTATATCTTAAAAATGATTGTTGATTTTAAAAATTTATTAATTTTCTAAAGTTAATCAGTTTAGAAACTAGTTCTTTAGTCCACGTTGTCGAGGGCATTTACTTAAAAGCTTTTGTTCAATTAATATGTGCAGTGGTATGTGTTATACTATATCTGTGTAGTTTTTGGTTGTAGCGTTGCTTGATATGCATATATAGCTTGGAGTTCTAATTTTCATACATCTTATTCTAACTGGATTTGAGTAGCATTGATTAATGACTCATTTTTTGATTGAAAAAAAAAAGTAATGAAAGATAAAATCTAATTGAAATATTTACTCATTTTATTAACCATTTTAATAGATGTATAATGTCTGTGTATATTCTGTAACCATTTTGGCTAAAAATTAGGTTGTTGCCATCCAGCCATATGTTATATTCTACTATTAGACATAACTATAAGGTGTCAAATTCTTTCCAAACATTTAAATATGAGGCAAGTGGCATTTTTTCTAATTGCTTTATAAATGCAGACTAATTGCTTTATAAAGTTACTCCTCTTTCTGTAATCATTACCCTAAATAAGAAGTTACTCTTCTTTCTATAACCGTTACCTTCAATAGGAAGTTACTTCTCTTTCTGTAACCGTTACCTTAAATAGGAAGTTACTTCTCTTTCTGTAACTGTTACCTTAAATAGGAAGTTATCTTTTCCTATAACAGTAATCTTTAAATAGGGAGAGTGGAGGGATTTTAAACCCAATGACCCAAATTACCATTATACCTAACCGACCATCATATTAGGCCTTTTATCTTGGGTCATACTTTAAATAATAAGGGCCACTCATGTTAATTAATGTAACAATCTCTCACTTGACCTATGTTATGACTTGATGAATCAATAACAAATAAGTGTGCATAATCCTTAAAGATCATCAAACCATAATACTTGATTGAATTAAAATGATTGGATCATGGCGGTCACATATCTTTTAGCGACATAATTCCTTCCATATATCACATAATCATCATAATTCATAATAACCTTACTGAGGAACATTGAAACTTTAAATTATCATTTCCATATATGCTATTAGTTATCTCACAAATTATAATTGTATATAACTAAATAGAGGTAACAAAGCACAAGCAAAACCATGACCTTAATTGAATTCATGAGTGTCATAATGATATGAGCATCCTAAAATATTGGCTTTCAAGAGAATGAGGACCTGTCCAAAATGCCTATCCGTTCAACATGTCCAGTAAATGTTTTCGGTGGCAAACTTTTAGTTAATGGGTCCGCTATCATCAATTCAGTATCAATATGCTCAATGGACACTCTATGGTTTTGCACTTCTTCTTTAACAAATAGGTATTTCAAATCCATATGTTTCGCACCTTTAGAATACCTATCATTCTTAGAGAAGAAAACAGCTGCGGAATTATCACAATAAATTCTTAACGGTTTTTTTATACTGTCGACCAAACCAAGCCTTAAGATAAAATTCCGCAACCACAATGCATGAACAGTAGCCTCAAAGCATGTTACAAATTCAGCCTCCATGGTGGAAGTAGCAATGACAGACTGCTTCCCACTTTTCCATGAAACTGCTCCTCTAACTAGGAGAAACATGTAAGCAAATGTAGATTTCCTCAAGTCTACACATCCAACATAATCTAAATCCTACTACTTCAAGATGACTTGATCTTTTATAAGTAAGCATATAATCTTTGGTGCCTTGTAAGTACCTAAGTACTTTCTTTCCAGCTTTCCAATGATCTATTCCAAGATTACTTTGATATTGGCCTAACATTCCAACAATGAAACTAATGTCTGGTCGAGTACATGTATGAGCATATATCAAGCTTCCAACCAGCAATGCATAGGGAATGGATTCCATTGTTTTTCATTCCAAATCATTCTTTGGACATTTCAATTCACTGAACTTGTTCCCTTTCTGAATTGGAACTATTCTTGTAGAGCAATTTTCCATTCTAAATCTCTTTAATACTTTATCGATATAGCCTTTCTGAGACAATCCTAACAATCCTTGTGATCTGTCACGGAATATCTCTATTCTTATCACATAGGATGCCTTATTCATATCTTTCATTTCAAAAGTTTTAGAGAGAAATTTCTTGACATCATGTAACAAACTCATGTCATTAGCAGCCAAAAGAATGTCATCGACATATAGGACCAATATAATGAACTTGCTCCCACTGACCTTCATATAGATACACCAATCAACGGTGTTCTCTACAAAACCATATGACGTAATGGTATTATTGAACTTAATATACCATTGTCAGGAGGTTTGTTTCAGTCCATATATCGATTTCTTTAATTTACACACCAAATTTTCTTGCCTTGTGGTTATGAAACCTTCAGGTTGGTCCATATACACTTCCTCTTCTAAGTCACCATTGAGAAAGGTAGTTTTTACATCCATTTGGTGGAGCTCTAGGTCATTATGAGCCACCAAAGCCATAATAATTCTTAAGGAGTCTTTCTTAGAGACTGGAGAGAAAGTCTCCTTATAGTCAACACCATCCCTTTGAGTGAAACCTTTGGCAACAAGTCTGGCCTTATACCTTTCGATGTTGCCTTTTGAGTTTCACTTGGTCTTGAAGACCCACTTATAGCCAACTCGTTTTGATCCTTTAGGCAACTCTACTAGTTCCCAGACTTGATTTACATCAATCGATTTCATCTCTTCCTTCATGGCATTGAACCATTTTTTAGAATCATTACAATCCATGGCCTGTTTAAATGAGACTGGATCTTTATCAATGCTTAATTCCAATTCATGCACAAGTGAGTAAACCACATAATCATTTAATATACCTGGCCTTCTTTGTCTTGTAGACCTCTATAATGTCATTTCTTGTGGTATCACTTGTTCATTTGTCAATTGTACATTGTTAGTTGGTTCATCTCTTATGTGTTCACTTTGCGTGTTTCGAATATCAATTTGTTGTCCTTGCATGTCATGTGACTGTGATGCAACAAAAGGAACAACAACTTGAGCTGAAACACTGGGTGTAGGGATACCAACTTGAGCAGGAGTACTCACTGTGGATCTTTTATTTTGTAATTCTTTAATATCCACCTTTCGTGATTCCCCACTCCCACTGAATTGACCATTTTCAATGAACCGAGCATTACCAGACTCAACTATTCTAGTACTATGGTTAGGACAACAGAATCTATACCCTTTGGACTTTTCAGGATTGCCAATGAAGTGACCACTAATGGTTCTTGCATCAAGCTTTCCTTCATGTGGATTATATATCCTTACTTCTATTGAATAACCCCAAACATGAAGGTGTCTCAAATGGGTTTCCTTCCTGTCCATAACTCGTAAGGAGTCTTAGGGACAGCCTTACTAGGAAGCCTGTTTAGCAGATATGCAGCAGTTCTTAATGCATACATCCACAAGGATAAAGGTACAGTACTGTAACTTAACATGCTCCTAACCATATTCATAAGTGTGTGATTCCGCCTTTCCGCTACACCATTCTGTTGTGGTGTCCAGGCATTGTATACTGTGCACATATGCCTCGACTTTCAAGAAGTTTTGCAAATGGACCAGGACATTGTCCACTTTTATTGAAATTTCCATAATATTCACCACCCCTGTCTAACTTAATCACTTTTACTTTTCTATCTAACTGCCTTTCCACTTTATTAATAAACACCTCTAAGGTGTTTACTGACTGAGACTTTTCATGCAGTAGATATAAGTGACAATACCGTGAGTAGTCATCTATAAATGTGATGAAATATTTCTCACCACCCTATGTTGGGATATCAAAGGGACCACAAATATCAGTGTGTATCAATTCTAAAGGCTCATTACTTCTCATGGCTGGGTTCTTTGATGTATGTCTTGTTTGTTTCCCTTTTATACAATCAACACATACATCCCAATTAGAAAAATCCAATTGAGGTAGGACATGACCTTTCACCAATCTCAATATCCTTTCTTTGGATATATGACCTAATCTTTGATGTCATAAGAAAGCAGAACTATCATTATGCACATTACGTTTGTTACCTATACTATGCTCAACAAGAAATAGGAAATCAGCATATATAGCATCAAGATTAAAACGGTACAAATCATCAATCAAAGTACCGGATCAATAATAGTACGAATGTCTATATAATGAAAATGTACCGTTTCCAATCTTAACGTTAAATCTTACGTCATCCAACTTTGCAACAAAAACTAAATTCCTAGCACATTTAGGAACATAGAGACACTTTTCTAGATCCAGGTGACACCTAGTGTCCAAGATCAATCTGTACATCCCAATTCCTTCTATTCATGCCCTCATTCTGTTTCCCATATAAAGGAACTTCTCAGTTCTTGTAATGGGCTGGATTGAAAGGAATCCCTGCATAATATGTGACACATGAATAGTAGCACCAAAGTCTAACCACCAAGTATTATTGGGTACTTCAATTATATTTGATTCAAAACATACTGATATACAGTACATACCTTTCTTTTCAAACCAAGCTTTTCTTTTTGGGCAATCTTTCTTGAAGTGACCCATCTTTTTGCAAAAGAAGCATTTCTGATCCTTTTGGATCTGACCTTTAATGACTTTTATAGAGGCTTTGTCCTTCTTCTTACTCTTCTTATATGGTTTAGACTTGCTACCACTAGTATTATTACGAACAGTGAGATGAATGGAGTGATCCTTTATCTTCTTTAATCTCCCTTCTTCCTGAACTAACATGACCTTAATTTCTTGAAAGTTCCATTTCTCTTTAATAGTGTTATAATTCACTTGGAACTGGCCAAATTCAGGAGGTAGTGAGTTGATGATGAATTGAACCAAAAAGGATTTACTCATATTTATGCCCATTGCTTTCAACTTTACTGCTAGATTAGCCATACTAGTCACATGATCATGAATAGGCTGTGACCAATCAAATTTATTGGTCGTCAGTTCACTCATTAGGTTTCTTACAATGGATTTATCAACTATATCTAATTAAGAGAATTCCTTAATTCTTACCATAAATTCCCTAGCATTTTTCGTCTTAGGCATTGATAGCTTGACATTTTCAGCTATCGTCATTCGCATCAAATTCAAACTCAGCCTATTAGACCGTACCCAAGCCTCATGAAGAGACTTATAAGATTCTGTACTGGTCTCGGTAATGGCTGCAGGCTTTTCATCAGAAATGATTGCTAAGTCCAAGCCCAAAACACCTAAATGAAACTGAATATGCTCAAACCATTCCGCATAGTTCAGCCCATTGAATTTGATCATCGCATTACCTAAGGCGAATACATAATTGGAAGCTGCAAACATAATCCAGATTTACACGTTAATGCTTTGAGTAAACTCAAATGGATTCAGATACATACATCACGAACTTTGATCATGTATTTAAGTTCACCTTTAGGTGATCATCAAATACATAACTTTAATCAATAATGATGCTAATTTAAATATACTTTAATAAATCAATCAATCATACTAGAGTTAACATGAATGTTATCTTTGGATATGCAATCACGTTTACCCAATATATCAATCAATCCCCTTTAGTGTCATTAATTAAAAGCAATGATCCATCTTTGGATGATCTCCTAGCTTCATAATTAATAACCACAATTGTTTATTTCAAATCTGTACAACATTTTATTAGCATCCAAAGAAATGAACAATTAAAAAATTCACAATCAACTGTTCAAATCCTTTCAAGCCAGGTCACTTTGGTGACTAACAAGCTTTCAATATTTGATTTATGTTAATGTGATCTCATTATTGGGCCAGCATTTGGGCAACATCATGCGGGCAGTAGTAAGAACGGACGACCGGTGCTTAAAAGCTAGCCAAAGGTATGTCTGATCCCTTCGGTGGGCAGCACCACCGTACTGCGAGTGACACAGCCCGCAAGCTCCCTCCGGTTGAGGGACCCACAGTGGCAGCATCACCGTATTGCGGGCGTCACAGCCCACGTGCTGCCTCCGGGCGTTGCCTCTAATGGATCGATGGAGCCCCGTGTTGCCGATCACCGAGCTAGCAGTGTTGTTACGCTGGGGGCTCAGCCCGATCACTGCTACTTGAAGGGGATCTCCATCGGTAGCCAACCTCCATGCGTTAGTGCTCCCGGACGTTGCCCCGACGAGCGAACGTGGGGACGAACCAACCTGTTCGGGTCAGATCTTCGAGGATAAGCCCAATCGCTGCCACTTGCTTGGAAGTGCGCCGGTGCTTGCCCCGACGAGCCGACGGTGGGGCGAAAAAGGATCACACTATGGGGCTAAGCCCGATCCACACTCGATCCGGGTCTCCAACCATACCCGGAACCTCAGCCTCGTCGAGAGGCCGTTCCACCATACCTAAATCGATTCGGGTCTCTGGCTGTACCCGAAAGCACAACCTTCACCGAGAGGCCGTTCCGTCATACCCAGATCCATTCAGGTCTCCGGCTGTACTCGAAAGCACAACCTTCACCGAGAGGCCGTTCCGCCATACCCAGATCCATTCGGGTCTCCGGTTGTACTCGAAAGCACAACTTTCACCGAGAGGCCGTTTCGCCATACCCAAATCCATTCGGGTCCCCGGCGACACCCGGAAGAACAGCTCTCACCGGATCCACACTTAATCCGTGTCTCCGGCGGTGCAGAGTCCTCGGCCCGACGTTTTCCCCTTTTAACGCCGGCCGTTTTTCCGTTATGTGTTTCAGGTTCCATATTAAATGAAAGCAAATAAAAGGAAAAGTAAATTGCAATATTCGCAAACCTATTCTGATACCAATTGTTGGAATTTTTTAGAATTTCTCTTTATGAAATTCTTATTTCTATAATACAGGATCTTTTCTTTTTGTGAATACTAGCATACAAAACGTAATGAAATCAACATACCGTTGTCCATTATGCTGATGTCCTGTAGTGAAGATGAGAACCCTCTTCTAATTTGCTCTGAACGCTTTTCTCTTTTCTCCTACTCTTCCCTTTTCTTTTCTTTTCATTTTCTCTCTGATGGTTGAGAGAAGGAAAAGTTCGTTATGATATATATATATTATTCCTTTTTCCTGTAACCGTTATCCTAAATAGGAAGTGACTCCTCTTTCTGTAACTGTTACCCTAAATAGAAAGTTACTCCTCTTCCTATAACCGTTACCTTAAATAGGAAGTTACTTCTCTTGAAATTATCTTTTCCTATAACAGTAATCTTCAAATAGGGAGAGTGGAGGGATTTTAAACCCGATGACCAAAATTACAATCATGCCTAACCGACCATCATATTAGACCTTTTATCTTGGGTCATACTTTAAATAACAAGGGTCACTCATGTTAATTAATTTAATATTATGTGATAGTATTCGCATAAGGAAAAAATCCTACATCATAGAAATAAGAATTTCATGAAAGAGAAATTCTAGAAAATTCCAACAAGTTATTCCCACATATACAATATTTTTTAAAATTCTTTATTTTTTAAAGTGTATGACATGACAAGTATTGTCTTATAAATATGTAAATTAATATATTTATTTTTAATATGAAATAAAAAATTTTCAAAATATCATTTATTCCAACATAGTTAGTTTGCCTATTGTGGGACTGAATTGCACAACCAAGAATGGCTTAAGAACTCTTGTCAATTTTTGTTCGGGTCGTGCACGCCGTGGTATTTGTGGTAATAATTTTTGGCTTCATGTGCATAGATAGCCTGCAGGTCCAATTTTTCTAGAACTTATTGTAAGTGGGTTTGAATAGCATTGATTAATTACTTATTTTTAATTAAAAAATGATAAAATCTAATTAAAACATTTGTTCATTTTATTAATTTTTATCCTTTTGGTCAGGTTGCTGCTACCTGGCAATCGTTATATTCTGTTACTAAATAATTATATCCCCAATTCACTCCCAATTCTGTTACTAGATACAACGTGGAAGGATTGAGCTTCATCACACCATACGAGGTTGTAACACAGCACAATTGGCAAATGAAAATGAAAATGAAAATTACACACGGTCTCTCTCTCTCTCTCTCTCGATATATATATATATAATGGTTCTAGAAGCGAACAAAGTTTGGCTTGGCTCATGGCTCATGTTGGTGAAAGCCACAGCGGGCAGGGCAGTCGGGGGGGGGGGGTTCATGATGGTGAAGCCATTCTGATGGTCAAGTTGAGTTTTCTGATTTGGACGAGGAAAGGGGGATCCTCAAATGAATTTTTAATTGGCTTTACGGGATGTACTCATCATCTTCCATCTCCTGGAGATCCTCGTGATTGCTTCCACCAGGGTAATTTGAACGTCCTTCTTCTACTGCGCAATATTTACTTATTTTGGAAGTCTGAACTTGCTTGCTATGCCCTTCCCCCGTCCCGTCCACACAATTTATTCTTGTGGCCAACCAACCATACATCTAGTATTCTAAAATAAGAGTAATGAGCATATAATTATTATTTACTCAAAAGAAAAGAAAAGAAAAAAAAAAAAAACAAACAAGGGTTTTTGAACATAATATTCGATTAATTATTATTGATTATAAAACACACAAGGAAATTGCTTTTCAACTTGAAGTATTTGATGTTATCCAGTGGGATGAAGAGGTTAATTCTAGATTAAACCTGATCTAACTTTGCATTATCATTAATCGCCACTCTTTCTATATGCTTACAGTTACACTGAGTCGGGTAACGTGTGAGGGCCCCGCCCCCCCTCCTCCCCTCTACAGGGATGCTAATAATAATAATAAAGCTTAAATACATGAGCTATGTTGTTAGCTTATATAAGCTTGCATTTTGCGTTGAATAGAAGATTTTTGTGCTGCAAACGAGCGTGTGAACCCTTTGATTAAGCCTCTGCGCCGGAACCCATACTTGATTGAATGACTCGCATTCTTCGTAGCGCATAGGCCCATTCGCACGCAATCTGAAGCGCCTTGGTTTAATGAATACTTGTGTGTAACGGAAGCTGGACCCATTACTGCTAACTCAAATCCTATCATTTTCTTGATGAGAATAACGCCTTGGCCAAATTATGCGTAAAAATTAGCATCTATTGATCAGCCACTTTCCAATCACATTTCTATTGATCAACTACTTCCCAATCAGCAGATGCTGTGTTAACGCTATGCTACAAAAATGATGACTTCGGCGGTTGGATTTGCTTTCTTGTACCCTTTTTGGCCCCCATCTTTTTGATAGGATTGTTCTTCATTCGTTACATCATTTCATTTTATTCAGCATGAATATCACTGGTCTAGCCCAGTACTTGATTAATTAGTAGTAGTTTGATAGAGCCCTTAAGGTCTAACAATAAGAGAATCGACCTTCATCTGTCACAATTTGATTGTGATTTGTGATCGATAAAGGTCACGGACTTTCACATTATCTTAGTTGAACCACCGCAATAACCACTTCACCGCCATTGTTGCTTCATATTATATCGTTCATGCGTGCTCACGTTTAAGTTTGCAGTTGCACACTTTGAATCTTTAGTTAATTGAATGTCAACTCAATTTACATTATACAATTCACAAAACAATATATGGGGTTCTCGCGAGACAAATGATGATGCCATATCTGCATATGGCATCCGAATCTGAGGATGTGTGTCTGTTGAAAGTGTAGATATCTACTAATGAAGATGTTAGATAAACCCAATGTCATCCGAATCTTCCATTCTTGATCCACTTTCATCTCATAAACCATTGCTGCTGCTTTCATGGTCTGCCTTGGCAACTAGAACGATGCAAATCTTTTCATCACTAGCCAAAGCAACCTTTAATCTTGAAATAATAAGTGGTTCCTAATAAATAATTTGGAAGATGTTTAGGTGAACCTGGTTCACTACAGTATCATGACCCAGGACACGAATTCGTCATACATTTGTTCTGAAACCCATAAGATGGGAGTAGTTGCATTATGAAGGGCCTTTTGGTTCCAAAACAACCAAAGGAATTGGACATTTCTCGCAAACCAGAATTGATGTAACCAGAATTATGGCTGTTTTGGCTAACCAGATGGGACAGAAAGGTGGAAATAAAGAATCAATTCATGTCTGCTCTCTAGCACAGCCTCCAGATTGA
The DNA here is from genome assembly GCA_021533255.1 of Ceriops tagal. Classification (NCBI taxonomy): domain Eukaryota; kingdom Viridiplantae; phylum Streptophyta; class Magnoliopsida; order Malpighiales; family Rhizophoraceae; genus Ceriops; species Ceriops tagal. The sequence continues at coordinate 11,314,033 of CM038602.1, forward strand.
TCAGGTGCATTATTGAGAAACCTCCATCCACAATTTCTAGACAATCTAGACTATTGGCCACATGTCAAGACTTCCATTGATTTGCCAAGGATGGCGTATATGTGAATGAATTTAGATCTTTGAATGTTACCAAGCATATAGGTTTGAATGAGTTACATTCGTATGAAACGCCGTCATTTGCGTGTATGAACAACTAAAGAAAAGGTGGATGTAGTGGTTAACATGGGTTAGGCAACCTAGTGCGTAAAATGTTTTCAAATATCTTTTTTTTTTCCAGTCAATATTATATGTTAATTCGAACACCGCGCGTAAAGACATGTTATTTATGTCGAGATTAGAGGATTCATGAATAATCTCTCCGCATAAATGAACTCAAAAATTGAGAAGTGGTCAAAAAGAAAAAAAGTGAGAACCATATTCAATTCATTAAGTAATAGCAACATGAATCCAATTGTGGGTGCTTTATCAATGACTGATCTGGCATGTTTTTTGCTTGCAGACCATGGCTGTTTTTGGCAGCTTGGTTTGGCCTCCCAGGTGTCTCCTTTCTCCCTTTTATTATTCTGATTAATTATATCGCAACACATCTTTTTCTTCAAAAAATATATTTGTACTTTAGCGTTTGAAGCCTTGCCCTTTTAAACATGGATGGAAACCGTGGATGCTTTGTGTAGGTACGACTAGATGTCTAGGCTTTATACTTATCTTATGTGCTGTCGATATCTGCAACGATCAGCATAGTGCGCCGCTTGTACACTTGGGGGCAAAGAGAGAAAGGCATCATTTCCAAGTTAATATAAAGAATCAATTCATGTCTGCTCTCTAGCACAGCCTCCAGATTGATCAGGTGCATTATTGAGAAACCTCCATCCACTACAGGTTAAATTGTCCTACTTCAATAACATTGACTAATAACATTCTTCGATTTTCTTACAATGACATTGAATGATCACAATCTTTGATCTCCTCAAAGCTCATTTACTATGTGCAATCTCCAACAACATTCCACGTGGAGATCTTGGCGGATCAGGTTCTCCGTGGGACCTCACATGGGGTCAGTCCCATAAACAGATCACATTAATTCTCAGGAATTGTCCATTTTACGGCACTCATCAGCAGAGTTGATCCGTTCCCCCAGTACTACAAGTTTTAGAGAATATGACTGTTTTATCCTCCACACGGATAACAAACATATTCTCCACATCATTGACAACACACATCTTTAGTGTACTTCAAATTTATTTGCCAGGAACCCTGGTATGCTCAAGATGCATGCCAAACTGGGCCAACGCATAATTGGCCCAGTTTGTGAGCTACTAAACATTTCCCGTTAATAGGTTTGAGTTTAGCTGCTTGATAGGAAGTGATGCTTAAAACTGCTTGATACAGTTTTTGAGTATAGCGATCCTTTGCAACAAAATATAGCTTTCCAGAAAATGTCCATACCTTTGGATTCCTGTCCTTGTCCAGCAAGGTAGCTCTGCAGCCCTCTGTTAGGATGAAATGAGGGTCAAAAATACAAAAACACAAGTTGCTTCTTTACTGTTTTTAAAGTGCAGAAGCCAAGCATGCATTGTAGAGCAGGAAAATTGAGGACAGAAGGAAGTAATGTTTTGCAAGCTCGGCTCACACTCTTTTTCTTTTTTCATTATGTATGTACACACATTAAGGTACATTTTTCGAATTTGAAATAGGGTGTCTGAGATTTACATAAGCAATATCATTAGAAATTTAAATTTAAAACTTAACATGGCTATTAAACTAATGATTAGAAAAGGGGTAATCACTTCCTTAAACTCAATTTAAAATTAAAACTATTTTACAACAAAAAAAGAATCAAGAGCCATTAGGTCAAACTTAGTTAACTAGAATAAGAAATACAAAATAATTGTTTTTTCAACTTGAAGCAACTGGTTTCCTGGGAAAGCAAAATGCTTTGCTTGTTGCTGCATTCGTGAATCTCTAATGTGATGACTAATTTTGCAGCACCATGGGCTTCAGCTTCACCCTCTGTCAAATTGAAGGCATAAAAGTTGTTCACAAGGGAGGGAGAAAAAAAAAAAGCCAAGATAATATTGACAGCAAAACAAATTGAATTCGGTTCCAATCTCCACGAAATCCTTGCTAAGTTTTACTTGCATAACATGGCGAACCTTTCTATACTCGCAAATGAAGCATTGACCAATACCTTGGAGCCGTCCTTCTCTAATCTGGAATTACAGGAACAAAGTAAAGCTGTTGGAATCCAGAAGCTTCAAATAGGTTCTCCAATCACATATTCTCAAATTCCATACCACGATAAACAGAAAAAGGGGAGTAATCTGATGTTATTACTGGTTCAACAACCTTACCGTCAATTTGAACAACTTAAACCATTCATTAGCATTTTCAATTATGCAATGTTGGCTTATTTTCTAGCTAAAGGGTGGACTACTACGCAAACATTTAGCACTAGGGAGTGGCCTTCCCCTTCTATTGCTTGCATCTCCAGCATTTTTGCTTTGCTGGAAACCAGAATTGGCAGCCCAAAATGAAAATTCTCAAGACTCCGACTTGTGTTGTCTTTATAAGCTAAAGGTCACAGGAGCTTGCCTAATGGTCAATGGTCGGGATTGGAGAAGATAATTGCGTAGACTTGTTGAAGAAATTCCTGACTTCACTCCCCCGCAGGAAAAGAGATTCGAATTATTGTTATTATTATTATTATTTTCAAATATGCCAGTAGGAATGCTTATTCTAATCATATGCTTCTTTACATGCAGAATCAAGCTTCCTTTAATGTTATTCTCAAATGATCCCAGATTGAATTTTAGCAACCACTGCAACCCTTATTAGTTCACCATCCTACCATATCATGCTTAGGAAATTAAAAACCAACCAGCATTTGCAAAAATGAATGAAGTGTTTTCCTATTCGTCCTAAAGCATTACATGTTAAAATAAGTTCGACATTTTTACACGATTAGACTTGACAATCATCCAAAGAAAACTTCATTCACAACATTAAGCCTTCATTTATGTGTTCTTATTCATACTAAAGCATTACATGTTAAAATAAGTTTGACACTTCAGTCATAACATGTTAAAAGAGGTATTGTTGCATAGTTTAAGTTTAAAATTTAAAATTTAAAATTATAAATTTAAATTAAAGTTATAAAATCTATCATATGACATTTTTAAAGTTTAAATTTGAGTTGAATTTGTATTAAATTTTAAATGTAAAATTACCTTTATATGATAAGATGCATGTTAAATAATGAAATTAGAAATGGTTAAAGAATAAAAAAACCTCACCTCCCTTACCATATATTTTTTACCAAGTTATTTTAATTTATTTTCTTTCTTTTGTACTACTGTCACCAATAGCTTTTATTGTAAATTCAGAAAATCAAATTTTATTATTGAACTGTTCCTTTATACATATAATTATTAGTAATTATATATCTTTTTTACTTATTTTACAAGAGATTAGTGTTGAACACAAAGTTAGACATAAAACCAGTTTGTTTTTGAAATCCAAAACCATCAGTGGTATCAAAGCAATCCGGAGTTCCAAAAATCTTAGAAAACACCAATAGTAGTATTATTGTTGTTCCCACAGCCTTGTATGGGTTGTAATTGTTGTCAACTAGGTTTACATGTGCAAGTAAATTGAAGCCACATGGAAGGGCAAAAAGGTAAAACCACACGTAAGGGCAAGAAAGTAAATTCACCGCGTAAGCCCTATTAAGGTTTCATGAAGTAGAGTATATAATGGTCTTGGAAGACAAACAACAGGGTGTTGGCAATATTGAGCATTTAGCAAAACCTAGACAACCGACCAACCAAAGAGAACACCAAACCCTACACAGAAGAACACCACTTGCAAAAGAAAAGAGTAGCCGTAGTGAACAATGCAGTCGTCAAGTGAACAGTAGCCGACAGACGAAGAGAGCGAAAAAAAGAAGAAGAGAGAGAAAACGAATTCGTCGGACGAAGGAGAGAGATGGTCGACAACCGGGCTGAACAAAGAACAAAGGTGGACGGCCGAAACAATTGAGCAGCCGTCGACGGGAAGGAGAAGAAAACGCAGCCATCGACGGTTGGAAAATCGAGGAAAAAGGCAAATACGTTGAGAGAGAAGGAGGCAGTCAAAGGGGGGCTGAACGTTGAACGTAAGACGGCCGAAAGGCGGCTGAGGAAGGTGACATAAGAGTGAAAAACCAAACCATCAGAGTGAGAAACCCGACACGGCTAGATGGCCGAAAGTGGGTGGACGGCAAAGACCTATACAGCCAGATCGGGAAGAGAGAGAAAACCAACGGCAACAAAGAACAACTGTTGAGAGAGAGAGAGAGAGAGAGAGGAGACGGCCGGAACAGAGGAGTCGATACGGCCAAAATCAGATCCAACTGGACGGTGAGATAGATCTGGCTAAACGAAGAGAGAGAAACCACCAATAAAATCGAAGATGAACGAAGAGAGAGAAATTCGGTGAAGAGAGAGAAATCCGACAAGACAGTGAGAGAAATCCGGCGAGAAGAGAGAGAAATCTAACTGGATAGCAAGAGAGAGAGAAACGGACAGGCGAGTCGTAAAACAGTAAAGCTGTGAGACAAGGAGACAGGAAGACAGTGAGACGGTAAACGTAAGAGTTATGTGAAACAACGTAGAGAAGGAATTTGGCGAAGCATTGAAAGAACTCAACGTATTTCTAGACTTCTTCAAGAAAGGTTAGAGAGCATTGTGGTGAACTTCTAAGCGGCAGTGGAGCAGCCTTTCAATTCAACAGAGGCAAGACAAGTTAGAAGAAGGGTAGACACAGTAAGTGACACTCTTTGTATTGTACTTGCTTAGTAATTGCAATAGTGAAAGGAGCAGAGAATTAAAGACATTTATTGTAACCTGTATTCACAAGTATAGTAGATGGTTTCGGTAGAGGGAGAGTCCCAACCATCGTGGATGTACGTCACGTTGACGGAACTACGTAAATCTCGTGTGTCCTTAATTTGCTTTACGTTCTGTGTTTTGAATTGAGTTGTGAATGCAACTAAAGTATTAGCCAACCCATAACCTAATGAAGACCTAAACAAGAACATCTGTATTGTCTATTAGGCAAGGTGTCTGAAAAGTGACTTTGGGGACTATTGTGATTAGTAGGTAGCAATAGATCTACCTTAGTCGAGTCTGAGAAAGAGTTTGCTTTTGAGAAGAGATTGAAGTTGTTCACTTACTTGCGAATTGCGAATTGTGGTGATACTGATTCACCCCCCTCTCAGTATCACAAACTAGTTGATCCTAGGGAGAAGTCGGGAACTTCAATTGGTATCAGAGCACTGGTTCACCAGCTTGAAGCTTAATAGCTTGGTGTACTAGTTTGAAGGGATCTAGAAGTTTGACTTGTTCAACATACTGAGAAATGGAAGTCGGTACCGACACTAGCATTACTTATAGTAAGAAGGTTCTAATCTTCAACGGAACCAACTATCATATGTGGAGAGCAAGAATGCAAGTGGTATTTGCAACCATGGGCATGAACGTGGTGAAATGTGTATAAGAGAGTTTTGTGGCTCCGGAAGAAAGTAAAGACCCAACCACAGAGGAATTAAGGCAGTTTGAGATAAATGGGAAGGCCTCAAACGTCATCATTTCAGCATTAACGGATGCTGAGTATGCTAAAGTTATGGAATGCAAATCTGCCAAGGAGATATGGGACAGATTGCAGAAAATCTATAAAAGTGATGGCAGAATGAAGGAGGCAAAGCTTCAAGTTTTCAAGGAGAGATATGAATCTCTCAGAATGCAGAAAAATGAGACAGTCTAAGAGTTCTTCACTATGGTTATTGATGCTATAAACGACCTTAGAAGTTATGGGAAGAACAAGAAGGACTCATCGATTGTGAAGAAAATTTTGAGAATTCTGCTTGAGAAGTTTGCCTCAAAGGTAGCAGCCATAGAGAAGAGTAGAGATCTCAATTCTATGCCTCTGCATGATCTCTAATGCAATCTCATTGCATATGAGATGAGGATAAAGTCATTTGAAAGCCCTGCAACAATGAAGGTATCAAAGGAGGCAGCTTTCAAAGCTATGAAGCACTTGAAGATAAATGAAGAGGATGAATTATCCAGTGAAGATGATGATGATGAGGAAAAAAGTGAAGGTGAAGTATTGGCATACTTCACAAGGAAATTCAAAAAAGGGTCTAAGAAGGCAAAAGGACAGTTGGCCTTGAGATGTTATCGTTATGGGTAAACTGGACACTTTGTTTCTCAGTGCAAAGTGAAACTTGATGATGAAGATGAGGATGGTAATGATAAGCAAAATTCAAGATAGAGAAGATCATCATTCAAATCAAAGAAGTCCAGTAAGAAGAGTGTCAACCCACAAACGAAGAAGAGAGGCTCATTCAAGAGTTATGTGAGTCAGACAAAAAAAGCTGATAAGGAGGAAAATGAAGACTCATCAGATGAGCATGTCTTTATGGCATCAGCACAAAGTGGTAGCTCAACCTCTGAAGAGGAAGAAGAGGTTGATGAAGAAGAGCTAAATCTTGAAGCTGAGCTGGAAATAGCTTCAAAGGAGATAATCAGAAGGGGTAGAACTATAAAAAGGTTGGAGGCTCATATAAAACAAGTTAAAGCAAAATCTGAGGAAGCTGAAAGTCAAAATGATGAAATAAGGGCTGAACATATTGACTTGAAGAGAAGATTTGAAGAATAGATCAAAATATGTAAAGACCTTACAATAGAGCTTGGCTTAAGGACTTCAACAATTAAAGAAATGGAGATAAAGTTGTTGAGACTTCAGCAACAACTCAATAAGAGTGAGAAAAACTTGCAAATGTTTGAAGTGGTAGGAGAAATAAGTTCTGCAAGAGAAAAGAAGACTTTGCCACATAAGTTAAAAGAGAAGGCTGTGACTCAAGTGAAGATAACTGAAGAAGAGAAGACAGTAATCAAACCAAAGCCAAGGCCAAAAATGATGTATGTGGTTAAAGAGCAGCAACCCATAGCTGCTACGTCTCAGAAAGAAAAGAAAGTCAGCCAGCAAAGGGCTACGACTGAATAGAAGAAGGAGAAGAAGGTGACTGAAATGAAAGTCACACAAGCAAAGAAGCCAGCTACGTTGCCTACACAGCAAGTGATGAACAGAAGAAGACAAGCTGTGATCAGACCCAAGAAGAGGCAGTTTCAAGGTCATTGCCTTTATTATGGAGTTTGGAGTCATAATGCAATTAACTGCTGGTAGAGAAGGCCAGTATATGTCTCCAACTTGAAAAGATACGATGCTGCATACAGGGGGAGACAATACAGAATCCAAAAGAGAACACCTGTCGTGAGTTTTTGCACATACTGTAAAAGGCAAGGACATACTGACAAGGATTGTTGGTGGAGGCCCAAACTAGTGATTTCAAAGAACAAGTTTGCTATATTGGCAGACTTGGAACAGTGTGAAAGGTGCGGGCAGGATGACCATAATGTCAAGAGATGCATCATACTTCTCCCTGAGTAAGAGAAGGCACTCAATGGCACAGTAAAAACAAGCAGTGCAATCAAAATTGAGAAAAAGGAGAAAGCTATCTTCCAGCCAGTTCAAAAGAAGGAATATAAAGCAAAAAGGGAGGTGGCTAATATAGCTAAAATTGAACTGAAGGCTGATTGCAAGGATAAGCAGTGGATCCTTAGTAGTGGATGCACTTCGCACATGACGGGAGACAAGAGTAAATTATCAAAGCTAAACAAATCAAAAGAAGGCAGAGTCAAGTTTGACAATGATGATTCACTCAACATCAGTGGTCAAGGGTCAGTAAATATTGGAAAAGGAAAGATGAAAGATGTTCTGCACGTTAAAGGACTCAGATATAATCTAGCATCTGTCAGCCAACAGCTCTTGAGGTTGAAAGTGTCTTTGATTGCATGAGTAGTGGTCAGCTTCCTCATATTCTTCTGTGATAAATGTCCCAGCCTCCTATGCCATAGTTGATTTTCTTCTTTTTTTGTAAGTAAACAGCTGTTCATCTTATCCTCATCAATCACATACAAATTTCCAGCTGTTCTCTTCCTGGCTGCAATAGTATTGCCTTCTTTACTCTTTACTTAGCAACCTGTTTTTGTGAATATCACTTTGTGGTCGTCTCCCAGAAGGCAAATCAGCATGCATAATGTCAAGTACTGCTTCAGAATTGAACTCTTTGGTCTTGTACTGCTTTTTGGCATGTTTTCCTTTAGAGCATGCTGAGCAAACATACTCTCTCTCTCTCTTGGGGTTGATGATTATTCTGAAGGACATGCCAAAAAGATTGTGTGCTCTAAAGGAAAACATGCATACTGATTTGTGTGGACCGATAAGGACAAAAGGGTTGAAAGGTGAGAGGTACTTCATTTTGTTTGTTGATGATTATTCGAGAAGGACCTACCTCATGCAACTTAAACACAAGTCAGAAGTTTTGAATTGCTTCAAGAGATACAAAAGATTGGCTGAAAATGAGAATGGAAGAAAGATCAAAGTATTGAGGTTAGATCAAGGCACTGAATTTACAAATAACGCTTTTGAAGATTATCTTGAGAAGTATGGAATTCATCATCAAATGGCAGCAGCGAGAACACCTTAACAGAACGGGGTGGTAGAGAGGAAAAATAGAGCTGTGGTTGAAATGGCGAGAACTCTACTGCTGGAATCCAAGCTTCACATAAGATTTTGGACAGAAGCAACATTTACAGTCGTGCATCTACTAAACAGAGTATTACTAAGGCCAAATACGGATAAGACTCCATATGAGCTATGGAGTGGGAAGGAGACAACAGCCAAGTATCTCAGAGTCTTTGGCAGCCCATGTTTTATGAAGAACAAGGAGCAAAACTTGGGAAAATTCAATGCTAGGTCTGATGAAGGCATCTTTGTGGGATATTCAGAAAAAACAAAAGGTTACAGAGTTTTCCTACATAAGCTGGGAAAAGTGATCACTTCCAGTGATGTGAGAATAGATGAGAACTGAAAAACAATGCAGAATGGAGAAGCTGAGGACAAAGAAGAAGATGACTTCAATGTAGATGAAGAATCAGACCAACCTAAAGAAAAGGAACAAGAAGTAAGTTCAGACTCAGAGAAGAGTGAGTCTGAAGATGAAGAAAGAGATCCTCTTGCAACTAAGACGGTGCAAGGAAAAAAGACAAAGAAAACATGGATCAGTACTCATCCAGGAGATCAGATCATAGGTGACCCATCAGCAGGAGTTACAACAAGAAGAAGAATTGTGGGAGCTACTGCTTTACTCTCACAAGTTGAATCTAAATCTGTTAAAGAGGCTATTTAAGATAAAGCCTAGGTCAAAGCTATCAATGAGGAGCTGGATCAAATTGAGAAGAATGATACATAGGAATTGGTTCCAAGACCCACTAATAAGAATGTTATAGGAACAAAATGGGTGTTTAGGAATAAACACAATGAAGATGGCAAGGTGGTGAGGAACAAAGCCAGGCTGGTTTGCAAAGGCTACACTCAAATAGAAGGGGTAGATGTTGATGAGACTTTTGCATCAGTAGCAAGGTTAGAAACTATCAAAATGTTCTTAGCTTTGGCAGCACATAAGAGGTATAAAGTCTATCAAATGGATGTGAAATCCGCCTTTCTGAATGGGCTCCTGAAAGAAGAGGTGTATATTGAACAACCCGATGGAGTACAAATCAGTGAGGATGAGAATCATGTGTGCAAGCTGAAGAAAGCCTTATATGGTCTTAAGCAAGCCCCAAGAGCACGGTACAGTAGGCTGGATGCGTACTTGAGAAGGTTAAACTTCAGAAAAGGAACGATTGATAATAACCTATATGTGTTCAACTCATAGAAAGGCCAGCTGATAACCATAGTATATGTGGATGACATCATCTTTGGAGGGGATCACTCTGAGCTATGTCAAGATTTTTTACAGAAGATGAGTGAGGAATTTGAGATGTCATTGATTGGAGAAATGACGTACTTTCTTGGATTACAGATAAAGTAGTGTGAAGAAGGTATCTTTATTTCTCAGACGAAATATGCCAAAGAGATACTGAAAAAGTTTGGCATGGAGGATAGCAGACCTGTCAGTACCCCTATGACAGTGGGTTGCAAGTTAACAAAAGATCAAAAGGGAAGGAGTACAAGCCCTACAGAATATAAGAAGATGATAGGGAGCCTTCTATACCTTACAGCATTAAAGCCTGATCTTATGCAAGCTGTGTGCGCTACCAGCAGGTTCCAAACTAATCCTAAGGAATCTCATTGTTGGCAGTGAAAAGAATCCTAAGGTACCTCAAAGGAACACTGGAAATGGGTTTGTGGTATCCAGCCATGGATTCTGTTAAACTACAAGCATACACTGATGCAGACTGGGCAAGAAGTATAGATGACAGAAAATCAACCAGTGGCTACAGCTTCTACTTGGGTTCAAAGTGTGTTGCATGGTTAAGTAGAAAGCAGAACAGTGTTGCTTTGAGCACAGCTGAGGCGAAGTATATGGCTGCTTGTGCAGCATGTACACAGGTGATATGGATGCTAAGACAATTGACAAACTTGGGTGTTGAAGTGAAGTTACCAGTAAGTGTACTTTGTGATAATCAAAGTGCTATTGATCTTAGCAAGAATCCAGTTCAACATTCGAGGAGCAAGCATATTGACATCCGGTATCACTTTATCAAAGATCAAGTGGAACAGGGTATAATTCAGTTGGAATATGTTGGCATTAAAGATCAAATTTCAAATATTCTAACTAAACCTTTGTCCACAGAGTTGTTTGAAAAGCACAAATTGAGTCTATCTGTGCAGATGCCTCCTCAAGCCTGAAGTTCAGGTGAATCCTCCATCTCTACTTTGCAAGTTTTTCAGATTTGTAATTGGTTGGCAAAGGGGGAGAAAAGCAACAGTGCAGGGAGAGCTGTTAATAAAGGGGGAGTGCATATTTAGGGGGAGTTGAAAGTGCAATTGCTGCATAATGGTCTTTGTTATGAGTGTTGCCAACAATTACAAAGGGGGAGATTATTGTTCTCACAGCCTTGTATGGGTTATAATTGTTGTCAACTAGGTTTATGTGTGCAAGTAAATTGAAGCCACATGGAAGGGCAAAAAGGTAAAACCACACGTAAGGGTAAGAAAGTAAATTCACTGCGTAAGCCCTATTAGGGTTTCATGGAGTAGAGTATATAATGGTCTTGGAAGACAAAGAACAGGGTGTCTACAATATTAAGCATTCAGCAAAACCTAGACAACCGACCAACTAAAGAGAACACCAAACCCTACACAGAAGAACACTACTTGCAAAAGAAAAGTGCAGCCATAGTGAACAGTGCAGTCGTTGAGTGAACAGTAACCGACGGACGAAGAGAGCGAAAAAAAGAAGAAGAGAGAGAAAATGAATTCGTCGGATGAAGGAGAGAGACGGTCGACGACCGGGTTGAACGAAGAACAAAGGTGGACGACCGAAACAATTGAGCAGCCGTCGACGGGAAGGAGAAGAAAATGCAGCCATCGACGGTTAAAAAATCGAGCAAAAAGGCAAATACATTGAGAGAGAAGGAGGCAATCAAAGGGGGGCTGAATGTTGAACGTAAGATGGCCGTAAGGCGGTTAAGGAAGGTGACAAGAGAGTGAAAAACCAGACCATCGGAGTGAGAAACCCGACACGGCTGGACGGCCGAAGGTGGGTGGGCGGCAAAGACCTATACGGCCAGATCAGGAAGAGAGAGAAAATCGACGGCAACAAAGAACAACCGTCGAGAAAGAGAGAGAAAGAGAAGACGACCGGAACAAAGGAGTCGATACAACCAAAATCAGATCCAACTGGACGATGAGATAGAACCAGCTGGACAATGAGAGAGGTCCGGCTGAATGAAGAGAGAGAAACCACCGGTAAAATCGAAGAAGAACGAAGAGAGAGAAATCCGACAGGACGGTGAGAGAAATCCGGTGGTAAGAGAGAGAAATCCGGCGATAAGAGAGAGAAATCCGGCTGGACAACAAGAGAGAGAGAAACGGACAGGCGAGCCGTAAAATAGTAAAGCCGTGAGACAAAGAGATGGGGAGACAGTGAGACGGTGAAAGCAGGAGTTGTGTGAAACAACATAGAAAAGGAATTTGGCGAAGCATCGAAAGAACTCAACATATTTCCAAACTTCTTCAAGAGAGGTTAGAGAGCGTTATGGTGAACATCTAAGCAACAGTAGAGCAGCCTTTCAATTCAACAAAGGCAAGACAAGTTAAAAGAAGGGTAGACAAAGTAAGTGACACTCTTTGTATTATACTTGCTTAGTAATTGCAATAGTGAAAGGAGCAAAGAATTAAAGACATCCATTGTAACCTGTATTCACAAGTATAGTGGATAGTCTCGGTAGAAGGAGAGTCCCTACCACCGTGGATGTACGTCACGTTGACGGAACCACGTAAATCTCGTGTGTCCTTAATTTGCTTTACGTTTTGTGTTTTGAATTGAGTTGTGAACATAGCTAAAGTATCAACCAACCCATAACCTAACGAAGACCTAAACAAGAACATCTGTATTGTCTATTAGGCAAAGTGTCTGAAAGGTGACTTTGAGGACTATTGTGATTAGTAGGTAGCAATAGATCTACCTTAGTCGAGTCTGAGAAAGAGTTTGCTTTTAAGAAGAGATTAAAGTTGTTCACTTACCTGCGAATTGCGAATTGTGGTGATACTGATTCACCCCCCTCTCAGTATCACAAACTAGTAGATCCTAGGGAGAAGTCGGGAACTTCAATTATAGCCCACTTTGTTCTAACCAAACCAATAGTTTTCCAAACACTAACATTGGTATCAAAGTAGTATTACATCTAAGTGACTTGAAGTTTGAGAGAGAGAAGAAAATGAAGTAAACATTTAAGTGAAAAGTGTAAAATCAAGAGTGTCTTTCAACAAATCAGTAAGAAAACTTTTATTTTTCAATAATAGTGCATCCTATTGGGAGTAATTGAAAACCCTCCATTGTGAGTTCAAGGAGAAGAAAAAATAATGAACTTATCCTTAAATTTACAATTGGAGAAAACACATTTGTGAAATTTATAACTATAACTTAACCATAACTTTTTGTAACTAGTTTTACCTTATACTTAGTTTTTCAGTTCCCAGATTTCAGTTCCTAGTGTACCTTTTTTTCTTTTGAATATCCATTTACAATGAATAGCTTTCTTACCTTTGGGTAATCTCATTAGATCCCACGTGTCATTTTTATAAAAGGATTTTATCTCCTTTTGCATAGCAATCATCTATTTACTAGAATTTTCATAACTAATTACCTCTAAATATATAGTAAATTTATCATTGGAATCAATACCTTTAACCATATTTAAGGCATATGCAACCACCTTTATGATGGTCTAATTTCCCTTTTGGGTTAATCTTTAGTAATAAAATATTATGAAGGCACTAAAGGTAGTGAGAAAGCAACATCACCTTACATCTTTAAATTGGATTGAAGTGTAAAATCTAATGTAGATTCTGGTTTAATCTCAAGTTTCAACTATGTATTGATTTTTAATAACTTTTATCACAAGAATCTTTAAAAGGCAAGTTAGTAAATTTAACAGTTTCATAAAAAATTACATTTCTGTTAGTAATAACTTTATTGATTTCTAAACACCATAGTTTATATCCCTTAACACTAGGTTTATGACTAAGAAAGATACATTTTCTAGATTTAAGTTTTAGCTTTTCATTATTAACGTATATATATGCAAGACATCCAAATATCTTCAAATCAGAATAACTTGTAGGAGCATTAGACCATACATTTTCTAGATTCTTTTTGTCTCTAGCAGTTGAGGGAAAGCCATATACAAGAAAACACGCTATAGTAATAATCTCAACCTAAAAAGACTTAGGTAAGCCAGAATGAGAAAGCATATAATGTACTTTTTCAATTAAAGTCCTATTCATTTGCTTTGTGACACCATTTTATTGTGGAGTATTAGGAATTGTTGAATACCTCAAAATTCTTTTTGTTTTACAAAAGTATTTGAACTTTTCAGAAAAAAACTCCAAGTCATTATCAATGTAAAGACATTTTATTTGCTTCCCTATTTGCTTCTTCATTATCGTCTTCCATTAGTTGAATGTAACAAACATATTACTCTTATACTTCAAAAAGAATACTCAAACTTTTATGGAGAAATCATCGATGATAGTCAACATATATCTAGAATTAGCTTTAAAAAAAGGCACCTTAAATGAACCTTAGAGATTAACATGTAAATAATTGAGTGTCCCCTTTATATCATGGATGTCTTTGCTGAAGTTAACTCTTTTATATTTCCTAAAAATATAGTGCTTACAGAAATCCAATTTGTTAGTAGTTTGTCCACTAAGAATACCTCTTTTGCTTAATTCAGTAGTCTTTTTCTCGCTTATATGTCCTAGACACAAATGCCATAATTTAATAACATCTTAATCTAACAAAAAAAGAGTAGTGACAGTTGCATGACCTATAATTGTTGAACCTTTTAAGGCATATAACTTGGCAGAGTTTAAAAGTCCTTTCATCATAATAAAGGCACTTTTGCTAATCTTCAAAGACTTTACCTTTACTAATGTATTTGTATTCAAAGAAATAAGATTATACTCCATATCCATAACATGTTTCACATCTCCAAATGTCCTAATAACACCATTAAAGATGTTAATTCTAATTATTTTAACACTAAGAATTTTACAAGGTACATTATTTTCTAGCAACACAGTACCTTTATATATTGTCTCATATGTTAAAAACTAGTTCTAGTTAGGATACATATAAAACATGTAACTTGAATCAAGAATCTAATCTCTGCAAGATTTGGAGTTGTCATTAGAAATAGCTAAAAGTTCCTTATCACTAGAAACGTCTTCTATAACATTAGTTCAACTAGAACTTTCCTGCTATTTTTCCTTCTGATTAGCAGTAACTTTCTAATTCTTATTTTACAACTTATCGCATTTTGTTTTGATATGCTTGTTTTTTATTGTAATAGTTACAAATCTTGTTTCTATTTTTTGACTTTGATCTATCTCTTCTATTACTACTAGAGTTTTTTTAGCAATACCTCCCTTTAACAATAAGACTCTTTACTTAAACCTAAGAACTAACCACAAGTTGTTTAATTTTCTAAAGTATCATATATCTCATTTAAAGCAAAGGTATCACGACTATATAAAATATTATTTCTAAAAGTTGAATATGAAAAAGGTAGCAAACATAACAAAATTAATGCTAAATCTTCTTCATTATATTTAACTTTTATATTCTCTAAATCTAATACTATCTCCTTAAAAATGGATAGGTGGTCTTCAATAAAGGTACCTTTTATCATACAATGGGAGTACAATCGCTATTTCAGATGTATCTTACTAGTTGGAATTTTTGTCAAACATAATTACTTTAATCTTAACCACAATGTAATAGCTGTTTTCTCTTTTAAAACATCTTGCAGAATTTGATTAGACAAATGCGGATGAATTTGAGATAAGGCTTTTTGATTCCTACATTTTTCTCCTCTCGCAAACAAGACAAGGACATCTTTTCAAACTCTAACAGTGCATCATCTAAATCTAGTTGTCCAAGAACAACTTACATCTTGACCTACCATAATGAAAATATGGCGTTGCAATCTAATATCAAAATATCATATTTCAAAGTTATTATTACAGAGATCAAATTTGGTGTTACTTTGATACTACAAAAAACAATGTGAATAGCAATAAAATACAAAATTAAGAATATACAAAATTTACATAAAAATTTCTAAATTGGGAAAAAATCATGGGCAAAGAGAAGAAAATTCACTCACTAAAAAAAAATATAAAGAGATTGTTTTGCATATCTCTATTTTACCCTAAGAGAATATATTGTATTTATATGACTATATAATTTTAAATTCGAATATAATTGGTCCAAGAATTCAAGACATTAAACTCCAACAATAGAATTCGCGGGAGAAGCTTTCCTCCTTTTTCTTCCTTTAACAAAGGAACCACCAAAAAAAGAAAAGAAAAAGTGTGCTTCCATTTTGGCATTGGGCTTCTTTCGTCCACTACTTAATTTCCCAAATAATTACGTTATTTTTAGCCTAATTAATCTGGACATATAGAATGATAAGTATATTTTATTCCAAAATTTAATTCTTTTTATATTTTTTATTTCTTTTTTGAAGAGGAAAAAAATGTTAATAATTTTCATGCATATTAATCCAAATAAAACGACACTCTCCATAGCCCTAAGAATTCAGAATCGGACACCACAGCCCCAAATACGAGACATTTGTCCGGATGGGATAATCTCACCCTCGCCCCTCCTTTTTTTTTTTTGTGTGTGTGTGTGTGTGTGTGTGTGGTTTAAATCAGTGATTGAGCACAAAATGTGCATGCTGCGAGTCTATCGTCATTTAGAGATTACTGAACCACGAGTTGGCAGTAAAAGCTTATGCACAAGACATGTGTCAAATTCATGACCATATATTTGCTCCTAGAAAAGCCTCCATTTTTTTTTTAGGGAAGAACTTCTTAGCTATATAAATATCTATGTCAAATGGGGCGCAAATATGTCATGGATCAACGTTTATGAACAAAAGTTGGCTCGCTGTCCATTCTTCTTGCTTCAATTAGATAAAAAAGAAGAGAAAAAAAATTTACATTTGTTGAAGAGGGAAGGGAGAGAAAATGCAGGCTGTGAAGGAAAAGCTACATGACATGAATGCCATGCGCAAGGTCAAGGCCGAAGCAAAGGCCGAAGAGAAGGTATAATGGGTATAGAGTTAAATATTTGTATAATCATTCATGGTCATGTACGCAATGGAATGGTAATTGATTGAAATCCTTAATAATCATGTTGAACAGGCAGAAAAAGAGTCGGCGCAAGCGAGGATGGAAATTGCTCATGAGGTTCGGTTGGCAAAAGTGGCTGAAGCTGAAATGGACTTGCACGTTGTCAAGGCGGGAGACAAAGCTAACAGGGAGATTGCAAAACGCGCATCTCTTGATCAGGGGAAAAATTACAACAACAACCCTACCGATGCTACTGCTGCACCTGAGGACCCCTTGATGACCACCAACCAGACAGATGATGCCTTTTCAGGTCCAACCGCCGCAGACTCAGCCGGAGCCGCAGCAGCCCCCACTTGTCCTGCTTCTGGAGCTGTCCCACGTAACAACTTGTTATAAAAGACATACGGGGTTTTAAATCCCTCCAAACTTAGGTGAGAATGGTAACTTGTGACACCTCTAGGTCACAGTTTCGAGTTTCCGGTAAGGAAACCTTCTTTATAGCCTTTTTTATTTTTTATTTTTCATTTTTTATTTCATAAAGATAGGGTGAAAGTCTGGTGTATTTTAAAAATTAGCTCACCTGAGTTTTGTTGCTTTTTTTTTTCTTCTTCTATTTTCAGTTTTGTTAAACTGTTTACGTACGTACGGTATGTTACAATGATACTCCGGATTTTGTATATTAAATAAAACTATTCGTTTTCATTAGTAAGGTCCAATTTTCAGTTATCCACATAAGAAATCTAAGCTATAAATGAATTAGAATGCAAATCACCAACAAATCATTTTGCATATATTGCGTTGTCATAACAATGATATCTGGGTGATTGATGCCGGACTAACATAGAGGAAAATGAGTTTAAAGAAGGAAACAAAAAGTTCATTCGAATTCTCACAAAAACACACATAAACTGATAAAGCTGTTCACAGGGCATCAGTTCACACATGGAAACTATAGGGGAAATGGGGAAAAATGTGGCTGCTAGTAAAAGAGTCATCGTTAATTTTAAAATCTCATCCTGGTTATGCCATGAAATCAAACTTGCTAGCCATGATTAAAGCAATGGATGGGATCCAGTTGACGTGCATTGATGCGAAATAAAGGATAATTCAGTCAGCAACCTCTTTGTGTGGATACATTTTGGAAAAATGTTTTGGTATGCTACAACTGAAGCCCTTTCTATAATTTTAGCTAAGTAATAAATCAAGAAACAACCCAACGTGCCTTTGTCTACATATTGTGTCTTGTAATGTTGTTTGAGATTTGATGTGCAAAGCAGAACCCAAGTATATCCTAATCTTCTTGTTGAAAGTGAGACCCCCCCAATGATTCTAATGATTTCTGCTCAAATTCTGTTCTCCATGTAGGAAATATATTTTGTTTCAATTTTATGTCCAGATATTCAGGCTTATTTGGGCAATTTAATAGATCCCATCCGTGTTACTATCTATGTCAAATTGCTGCATAAAAGTCTGCCCAAGCAGAGAAACGTAGATCTAAGTAATTTGGCAAATGATCAAACATAGAATTAATACACAGAATATATATATATACACAACACTTAGCCCATCTAAGCTTATGAGTTTTTTAGCACAAGTATATATTTCTTTTTTTAAATGTTAAGTTATATTAATGTATAAAAATAAGTATATATTTGTAGTAAATCAATATACAAAATGATATTCAGTAAGTACAAATAAAAAATATAAAAAAATTTATATAATAAATTCTCAAATATATATGTCAGCCGTATTAGTAGAGATTTTCTTTCTAAATTGAGATTTGTGGTTGTCATATAACTCACACATGGCCTAATATATATCTATATATATAGAATACAAAATGTACACAATATTAGTAGGTGAAATAGCATAAGAAATCCAAGAATTCAAGTTAGACTTGCAACTGAAGAATTTATTTTTTTTTTTTTATTTGGAATGGTATTACTGGAATGAATAGTTGAATGCAAACATAAAAGTGGAGAATTATAATCCCTGAGGAACAAAACAGCCATACATTAAGGCATTTTCAGTCTTATCGGGTGAAATTTGGTGTTTGAAGATGATACAAATCCTCAAATTTGTCCCCAACCAATGCAACTTAATTGCGCAAATTTTCTCTTACCAAAATAGAGGTTGTCTGGTTCTATAATCCCACATCGATAACAACTCACATTAACTTAATGCTTTATAATTCAGTGTCGAAACACATGGCAATTCCGAGCTTGGTGCGCGAGCTTGTAACCCTAGTTGAGGTTTTAAAGTGATGGGGCATCGAGTCAGCAGCCCAAGAGGGGGGTTGGGTTTCGTGCGGTAAGTTCCTGGCTCGTCCGTTCCAAGCTAAGAGTAGACCCATGTGGTCTTGGTGTAGGCCTAGAAGGCGCGGCCCAATGTTGGCAGTGGGTTGGCTAACGGGCGAGGGCCGGAGCCTATCCGGACCATTACTTTTTGTTCCCGCGATTTCCCTCATGTCCTACCCTTTCTTTTTATTTTGTTTCTTTCAATTTCAATGGTTTCTTCTCCATCGACAATGTATTGCTTCGGAAATTTGTTGAGATCCAACATTGCCAATCCTACATCATAATCATTTAACAATTTATTTGCGGTAATTGCATTTTTTATTGCATGACTGGAAATATGAGATGAGACCACGAACTTTGTCACAAAATTGCTCGAAAACTAAGTCATTGATCCACATTGGCAGAGCACCTATACTATTGTCAGCATCAGCCGCCAACTATATATTATATTCTTTTTGGATTCGGCACCAAATTCTTACCTAAACGTAATGGAGGAGCATATATATATATATATATATATATATATATATATGGAATAGAGAAACTGGCGCTCAGTTATTGTTTGAAGGGTCCTGTTACTTCGTAAGCGGGTGAACCACCATATCATCACTTTAATTATTGACTCACTATATTTATCAATGAGTTCTTTTGAGTAAAATTCCCCTTTTTTAAAGAAATAAATAAACATATACATATGTATATATATATCTGTCGCACTATAATTATTTTTAGTGCAGCACGATCGTTGGGTAACCCTTTAACAGTCTCTTGAATTGTCAATTGCTGGTGAGCTACTCTCAGCAAATCCCACCAACACATTGCCCTGAAACCAAGTTAGAACTCACAAATTTAAGACTTCATCGCTTTCTTATGTATAAAGATTTCACGCGTGCGTGCGTGCGTGCGTGCGTGTGTATTTATATATATATATATATATATATATTATATATAGGTAATGTTTCGCTAGCTTACGGATATGGATAATTCCTTCATGTAACAATTGGATTGCTGTATAATGAACATTGGCTTGGTCCGGCCAGAAGTCACGGTTGCTACAGCCTGATGGCGGCGAAAGAAGAGAAGAAAGCTAAAGAAGAGGTGATCACCGCCGTGTACAAGGTGAATTTGCACTGCCAGCAATGTGCAAGGGACATCAAGAAGCCTCTTCTTAGAACACAAGGTTACCACCACATCAATCAATAATAACATTCCCTCCAGGTTTTCTTTAGTATATATGATCTCATGTTTTTGTTTCACACATTTAGTTTTCGGGTCATACATAGATTTAATTTACTCATTAATTACTCCCGATCAGGGTTATATGTGTTTTGTTTTTTTTTTTTTTTCCCTTGTTCCGTTCTAGGTAACTAGACCTAGCATGTGCAATGGCCCAGCCAGCACCTCAGGCCAACGGGTACCGATTAACGTTACGTTGTGTGTTTTTGATTATGTGAATCTATCGACCAGGAGTTCACAGGGTGGACTTTGATACCGAGAAGGGTGAAATCAAGGTAAAGGGGGTGATTGAGGTGGTAAAAATCCATAAGCAAATAGAGAGATTGAGCAAGAAGAAGGTGGAGTTGGTGTCACCACAAGTCAAGATCAAGGAAAGTGCCACAACAGAAAAAGAAGTAGTCAGAAAAACCAAAGAAGTAAGCATTCAAACTCATCCTCATTTCCAATTGCGTGTCACTAACGATGCCACAAAATTGTCAGCAATGCAACGCCAGAACTAAGCCTACAAACTCCAAACAAGTATTAGTTCCCAATTAACAAGGACATGATCTTCCCTTTTTTTTTTTTTTTTTTAAGCCATCGCCATGCCATGCCATGTCACGCCAAAACAGAAATAGAATGAAGCCCCAAAACAAAAGTAGCCGATCGCATAACTTCGTCAATTCTGTATCATGGATGAAAATGGCTACTTCATTCTTACATTATTAATTTCCTTTTCATCTGTTTGCAATCTTCTCATTTTATCTAGAGAACTCATTTGTCAAATTATAGTGTTGTGTTATATTTATATGAGATACACTAGTATTTGCAAGTCTCATTTAATTAAATATTATATAAGCATATTCAATGCTAAAACAAGTCGGCAGGAGTTTACTGGCCAGAGCGGATCTATTACGAGATGATGATGATGATTTTTGTTTTATAATTAGATTTCTAGATAGCCTATTGCGTTTGACGCGAGGTTAAAAATTTGGGTCCGCCACTCTCCCCATAACACGATTAACGTGTTCAAATCAACAAAAATTTAAATCAATAATAATCTTTAGGCTGTTGTGTTATAATCAGTTGAGTATTACCTAATTAAATAACTGTAAATTGCAATTTGAAGTGCACACATACAAGAAGGTAATGACTTTAACCACAGATATATGAATTGAAGTTATTGAAACATGTATGCAAGGTAGTTTTATTTATCCATGAAATGCAACTGTTGAAGGAAATTTTACGGACAACAACGATAAAGGTTCACCTACACTGCAACGAATGTGAGAATGATCTGCGGAAGAAATTACTCAAACACCAAGGTATGTCTGATCTATTTAATAACCAGTTTTTATGTGTCAGTGTTAGTTAATAAGATCATCAATACATCTTCCAAAGTCGTAGATGTGTTAGATCATCGTCTGATATTAGAAACAACAATGATTCTGACTCAAAAAAAAAAAAAAAAACACAACGACAATGAATCGTTATATTAAATCATTTTGAATGTATCAATCCACCACTCGCACGTTGTGTTAGCGAGACAAAACAAATAATTACAATCCTCAGATTTATAATGAATGATCCTATGATCTTGTTGTCCCTAACGTGAAATGATTATTTTGATACTTTGAGAAACTACTCATATTTTTTCTTTTGGTAATTATTAAAATGGTAATGAACGTGACCCCATTTATTTGCATGCAGATATTTACAGCGTCAAAACTGATGCGAAAGCACAGACTATAACAATTCAAGGAACCATTGATTCTGATAAATTGCTTGCTTACATGAGGAAGAAGGTACACAAAAATGCGGAGATTATAATCTCCAAGAGTGAGAAAAAGGAGGAGAAAAAATCAGAAAAATCAAAACCTGGGGAGGAAAATAAAGAGAAGATAAAATTGGTGGAGTCAGCTGAGCTGGTAGAATTTAAGGCAGAGAAAGTAGAAGTGACAACTAAAGAGCAAACTACCCCTTATTTCATCCATTACGTCTATGCTCCTCAGATGTTTAGTGATGAAAATCCGAATGCTTGCTCTATACTATAGGTGTTATTAGATATCAGTTCATATTAATGATCATGTAGAAAATGATTGTTGTGCCTTTGGATTTCACATAAAGTGTGTAGCAATGAACACAAACATTTCTATTGTTCCCCATCGCCCCCACCCCACCCCAACCACCCCCCCACCCCAACTCAAAAAAAAAAAAAAAAAAAAAAACAATTGTTACCACCACACTAGTTCTTCAGAAGCAGAGGCATCCATTTTTCAATTCCCAAAGTTTATACGGCTAGTGAAAGATTTGTTTATTAATGGTATGAAGAAACTTGGTTGGTTACCACCAAATTGGTTTGCCAGAAGGTGAGGCAAGGATTGAAATCCTCCTAGTTCCATCCTACAAAACCAAACCAGGAAACAGAGGAGATCCGCAAAGTTTTTTACATGAGCATATTAATATTAATCCAAAAGCAATGTGTTAGGAATGGTAGTTTTGTTTGTCAATCTTGGTTCCTTATCCTTTTATTATTAATAAAATGTCACTAAGTCATCATAAAGAAATTCCCTAGTAAGATTGATGTGTGAACTGATTTTTCACGAAAAAATCCAAAATTCGGGTTAGGGTTGAATTATGCCTTGCGCCTAGAGCTTCGAGAGCAACTCAAGCGAGCCGTTGACAACATTGGAGTCCACCAATAATGGTTGAAATCATCCTTTTTAAACTAAAAGAAAAGTTAATTGATAACATTATTGAAGGTTATAGAAAATACAGAAAAAGAAAACCTAATTATCTTTGTTATTATTATTATAAATAAATAAAGTAAATAAAAAAATATTTTAATATTCTTTTATATCAACGTGCATCTCAATAAATGTTATTTATGTAATAATCTAATTCTCATATCAATAACGAACGCTTGTACGGGCATCTGCAACTACACCCCATGAGAGGGCTCGGACAACCTCCTAGTCACAAACAAACGGCCTTACCATTGTACCCAAGGCCCTTCCTCGGCATTCAAGCAACAAGAGAAAATCAAAGAAAGAAATTTAGATGCTAGCAATGAGAGAATTTTCTGGTCACGAGGAAAAGAGGAGAAGGACGAACGAAATGCGTAACAAGTCAGCAAACCTACTCGGAATGAAGAGTTTGACGAAAGTTGGCTGGGCCTTCACCAAACTTCTCTATGAATTGAAATATTATGCGTGCAGAAAACGGGTGCTGCACCTTCACCTTGCATTTCTTCAGTGACAAACCACTCTTTAGCTTGTTGGGGATTAGCAAGGCCTCGCCAATAGCATTTTCATTCCGGCTTAGGATTGCCTCCATTGCAGTTATGCTCTCACCGTCTTTTGTCCCGGCGAGTGGTAGCCATAATTTGCTTACGAGCTGCCAAGAACAGAAGCTTTCCTTGATCAAAACGTTTGATCTGGCAAGAAGGCTGATGCAATCCAAGAACGCTTTCTGTCATAAGTGGGATGGAACACAACAGAAGAATTGTATCAAAAGAAAATAAAAGGAACGATTAAGTGCAATGATGCAAATTTAGAGAAGAGGAACAAAGAAACGAAAAATGTGAAGCAAAACAAGAATGAAATCACGGGGAAGGGGAGGTGGAGGGGACGGCACAGACTCTTTATGGGACAGAGAGTAAAATAATGATGAGCTTGAAAGCAAGAGTCTTTCTTGGTCCAACACTCCAAGTACTTGTGAAGGCTGCAGAGTGCAGGAGTGCTTCATGATCCTCGGCAAGGGAGAGGCGGGGAGACAAGACAGGCACGATTAGAATAATATTAGACTCAAATCATTGAGGAGCAAAGTAATGTAAAATAAAATAAAAAATGCACAGTATAAATAAATGAATCAATCAACAAGGCTGAAAGGTCAAAGCTTTTATATTATATTACACACACACACACACACAACCAAGTGTCTTCAAACGGCGACCCTGAGAGGAAGAAGGCCGGGTATGACATTAGGGCCTATGGTTCGGACATCGGTGCGACGAGCTCCATGGAAAATAAGTAAAGTCCATGAATGAAGAGGAGAAACTTTCGGTAGCCTAGTGAATGGGGATAGGTGCCCCAGTGTTGGAAAGGGGAGTTTAAAATGACATTCCAAACCAAAGCTAGAAACCAGCATAGGAGGGCAGGAAGGAGGTAGCTTATATTACATTTGTGATTGTACTTGGTTTCCTTAATGTTGAGTAATTTGATAATGGATTTGAAACTCCCAGTATAATGGTCATGGAGAGAGGATGTAAGAATAGGAGTTCCAAACCTCAATAAATTATCGTGTTCTATTTTTTTTAAATTTAATTTTTTTTTACAAGTTCATATATACAACAAATTTTTTATTATAGTACATATCTTTTTTTATGCAAATTATTTGTTAATTTAAATTTACTTAATTTATATTCAAATATTAATTAATATTTGCATTATTTTAATTATATTAATTTATTCACATATTACATTATATATATATATATATTTGTAGAGATGGTTACCATTTCATTTTTCATGTGCATTATAGTTTCTGTCCTTTATTAACTCAATTCACCTTTCCTCTTAGGTATTTTTGGAACCAACAATTGATGTTATAGCTTAATCTTTAAATCATCAACTTTATCGTCTAGAATTGATTCATGACTTCTTTTCAACCTATGTGTCACTCTAAAGGCAGCAACACAAATTTTAGTTATTAAAAAAACAAAATGACCACGTACCTTTTATATTATGACTTTACTATTTGACTAATAATCTCTTAATGCCCTAGAAGAATCACTAAAACCAAAAATGAAGCAATTGTTGATAAACCTAATAGCGAGTAGACCTCAGAAAATTTCAAAAACTAAAATCTTAATTTCAAAGTCAAATACTTGCTTTATTGTATCATAACCCTAGATGAATATGACTATATCTCTTCATGTTAATTACCTAAAGAGATATAGGACAATTTTATGTTAACTTATGAGGGAACCACCTAAGTTAAGAACACTAGGATTAATATTTTTATGTGTGAGTATGAATTATTTGAAATGAGCAATAATGAAAATATTATTGAAATGTATTCAAAGTTTACTAATAATGTTAATTCTTTGAGAAATTTTGGAAAAAACCTTAATAATGTAGAACTTGTGAAAAAATTACTTAGGTCACTCCTATAATCATGGAACTTGAAGGTGATTGCAATTTCAAAATTAAAAGACCTGAACATGTTACTGCTAAATAAGCTGGTGATTCATTACTCATATACAAAATGATATTTAAAAAGAAAGTCATAGAGAAAAAGAAAAGCGTGGTGTTTAAGGCCTTAACCTTGACTAAAAGAGTAGTTAAAGATGATTAAGAAGATGATAATTCATTCATTAAACAAGATCAAGAAGAGTTTATAATGCTTGCACGAAAGTTTATTAAATTTTTAAAGAAGAAAAAGTAATTTAGTATAAAGTTGTTCGTATGATCCATAAAAAATGATATATAACAAAAGAACGAAATTATTTGTTATAAGTGTAATAAACCTAGACACATTATAGCAAATTGTCTTAGTAAGAAAAAAGGTATAAAGCTAACCAAGAAAGCATATAATGCCACTTAGGATGACTCTAGTGATTCATATGACGAATCCTCTAATGATGAAGCAAACTATATGTGTTTTATGGGAAAAGATGATGAGGTAAATTTTGACTATGACTCATGTGATGATATTGAGATGATGAGCATGCTTGAATATTTGAACAAAGAAATGTTCAAACAAGTAATCAAATTTAGTGATCTCAATGCTTACTTTAAAGTAATATAGTATGAAAATAAGATCTTAATTCTATCTTTACTTGAAAGGCAAAAATGATTCCAATTAATAACAAATTTTTAAATGAATATTAAAAGTGATCACATCTTTTCCATGTATAAATTAATCACTATGTGAGGATAAAAGAATATAGTTAATTTAAATTATTTGTCTTTAAGTAAATATTTTAAGAGATTTGGATATGTAGGGCCTTCTTTTCCCAATCTCATTCTATTTATGTCCTGTTTATGATAAAGGATGAGCTAGAACGTCTTTTATTGTCTTTTTTTATTTATGTCCTAATTGCTTTATTTAATTTCAATCATTTTTAGATGGTCCTGATGTCTAATTTATTTTATAGAATTTGATTAGTTGATCTTCCCTATACTGTTACTAACACATATTCTACTATTATTAAATAATGATATGTAATAATTATGTTAACACATATAGATATAGATTAAAAAAAGATATCTAAGTAGGATATACTACTATATCTTAAATCTCACTTTTTGAGATTTTATAAGTGGAAAATAAATAATAAAATGCTGAAAGAACATCTTTTAAAATAGAAATAAATGAGTGGCATGCGTATAACTTAGGTCTTAATCTATGCAATATAACGCAAGACAAAAGTATAAAGATGTCGTATAATATCAAGTAAGGTAAATCCAAAATTTAATACCATTTAATGTAGCGTTTAATATAAATAAGACTAATATTTCGATTAAATTTAAGAGAATAATGTTTTATAAAGAAAAAGATAGAAATAAGACAAATACTTTATTATGATGTAATTCACTAAAATATTTTAGTCCCTTGGACTTACACCTATTTATAGGTGAAATTGGATAATTAGTTAGGAAAATGCTCTAATCTAAATGGAAAAACACTTTAATGATTAATAACTAATTAGAACAATATCTAATTAAATAGAAAATACTTAAAAATAGAAAATAAAATGTTTTAAATAATTTCATAGAAACCTAAATAGTAAAATTGCATGCAAGAGTCAAATCTTCTAAAATTTTCCTTTGAGCTTTTAACATTTCCTTTAGTCCATAAAGTTTTGGGTCATCTATTTTATGTTAGTCCCCTCCCTTTAATAGAAAGTTGTCCTCGAGTTTAATTCAAGGTCTAAATAGAGAGGTTCATTTGTTGAATAGAACATATAAATATCTTTAATGTTAAAGGTCCTTGAAATTCCTTAGTCTAAAGATAGATTAATCACATATGCATTGTTATTAATTTTCTTCAATACCTGATAAGGATCATACTTCTTATGTTAAAATTTGTTGTTAGAACCAATAGGAAACCACTTTTTACGAAGGAATACCATTACTTAGTTATCCTTTCAAAACAATTAACTCCTTCAATGTTTTTCTGCAATTTTTTTGTATTTCTCATTGATAACCTTTAACTTTTATTTCACCTTAACTTAGACAAATTTCACCTATTCTGCAATATGCTCAACTGCAATGTTAAGGCCTAAGACTTAAGGAAGTTTAACTAAATTCAAAGCAAATTGTGGACCTTTAGCATAAACATTGGAAAAAGGAGACTTTCCTATAGTGTTGTATATTGCAAATTTAGCTTGAGTTAAGGTAAAATCTCATTGTTTCAGCTTATCTTCACAAATAATTTGAATAAAATTGCCTAATATCCTATTGAGTGATTCAATTTAACCACTTCTTTGGAGGTGAGCTATGCTACTAAACTTTATGGATGAATCAAATAACTTCCATAAAGTGATCTAAAAGTGACTAAAAAACCTTGTATCACATTCAAACGTGATGAGTTTAGGCACTCCATATAAGCATACTACTTAAAGAATAATCAAACTACACTTGAGGCATCATAGGTTTTCTTATAGGGAAAAAATTGACATATTTTAGAGAATTTATTAACAACAACAAACACAGAGTCCATATCGAGTAAGGTATAAGAGAATCCTGAAATAAAATTCATAGATAAGTCTTTTTAAATATTGTTTGGAATAGGCAAAGACCTGTATAATCCATATTTTATGACTAATTCTTGGCTATTTGACAAACATAATATTGTTGGACAAATTTGCCAATGTTTCTTTTTAACTGTGACTAATAATATCATTATTGAATAACAACAATTGTCTTGTTATGTTTAAGATGACCTGTAAGATTACCTCTATATAGATTATGCACAAATTTCTCCCTTCATGAAGATCGAAAAATGCAAAGCTGATTTTCACATATTAAATAATCATTAAATTTGTGAAAATTATCTACTGGTTACCTTTAAATGCACTTCTCTCAAATGACATTAAAAGTCTTCATCATGCTTAAACAAGAAGTGGTTAATATATGATAAAAAATTTTATGCAATTGTGAGAGCTTTGAAGCATTGAAAGCATTATCTAGTAAGACATAAGTTCATCTTATACTTTGATCATTACACTCTAAAATATCTTCACAGTTAAAAGTAAATTAGCAATGATATGTATATTCAATGGTTTAATTTCCTACAAAAGTTATCTTTTAAGTTATTTCACAAAGTTAATGAACAAAATAAAGTTGTTGATGCCTTAAGCATAAGAGCATCATTAATAGTGATATTAAGTAATGAGATAGTGAGGTTTGAATTTCTTCGCAAATAGTCAATTTTAAGGATATTTAGGTTGAAGAGGACAAAGTGCGAGCAATTTAAGATTGACCTATCTTAAAATAGTAAGCGACGTATGAAGTTTCTATGACCTAGCAACCTTTTATCGAAGGTTAATATGTAATTTTAGTACTATTAAGGTTCCTATTATTGAATGTTTGAAGAAAAGTAAGTTTTAATGAAGAGATAAAGAAGAAAAATGTTTTGCAATTATTAAGAAAAAGTTATGTATTACTTTAGTGCTAGCCTTCCCTAATTTTAAAAAGTTGTTTGAAGTTGAATGTGATATTAATGAAATAGGAATTAGTGCTCATATTTCTTAAGAGAATAGGTCAGTTGCATATTTTAATGAGAAATCAAAAAGAGTAATTTATCAGTTATGAAACTACATTTTTCAAATTTTTATGACTTATTTTCTTGCAACACCAATAATACATTCCTTAAGCTTAAAACATGATTTTTTATTAATTGACTATAAATAAGAATATTATCAAAATATATAACCACATACTTGCCAATAAAAGATTTTAATAATTGACTTATTAACCTTATAAAAGCATTAAGAGTATTAAAAAAACCAAATGACATCATTAGTCATTCATAAAGATTGTCTCAAGTTTTGAATATAGTCATCCACTTGTCTCCAGGCTTGATCTTGATTTCGTGATAGCCATTTTAAAGATCGATCTTTGAAAACACTTTAGACCTATTTAGTTAGTCAAATATAACATCTAGTTAAGGAATGAGGAACTTATACTTAATGGTGATCTTGTTGATAGCCCGACTATTAACACATATTTGCTAACTGTCATCTTTCTTTGATGTTAACAAGACATGTATTACACATAAACATAAGCTCTCTTTGATATAATTCCCTTGTAGTAACTCTTTTACCTTCTCTTTTAAGATCTCACTCTTATTGGGACTTATTTGGTAATGCAATAGGTTAGAGAGGTTAGCCTCAGGTATTAAATCAAAATGATAGTGGATGTTATATATTGATGATAACTTGTTCGGTAACTCCTTTAAAGTAATGTCATTGAATTCTTCTAACAATGACTTGCTTAATTTTGGGAGCTCTATCTCTAGACCATTGGTTACTTCACTTTTGACCATTGACACATGAATTTCCTTTGATTCTTTAATGGCCACTTCAATTTTTTGATTTAAATGGGTAATTGTTAGAAAAGTCCTTATCTCTACTTAAGAAGTCTTAGGTCGGGATCTTCCTTTTGTAGGTAACAATGTATATTTTACTTCATTATTCTCAAGTTTGTAGATATTTTTTCAACCTGGGTATTAAGCATTAACATTAAATTGTGAAGGTTGCCCAAATAATAGATGACAAGCTTAAGTGTTAAGCATTAACATAAAATTGCTGAAGTTGCCCAAATAATAGGTGATAAGCCTAAGTATTAAGTATCATCATCAAATTCCAAAGTCACCCAAATAATAGGTGGCAAGTATCTATGTTTATGCAGTTACTTAAAGTTTTCTAACTATTTTAATCCATCCGATGGTGTATACATTTAGGTGCTTTTTTACTAGTAACTATAATTTTTTAATAGTTTCTATCCCAATAATATTTTATTTATAATCACTATTAAAATTAAATTATATGAGATATTATTAATTGTTTACATAATGGTATATAAATTTAAGTATTTCTCTATTAGTAACTATAAAGGAAGTATTATTTTTTAATTGAAGAACAGGAAATAAGACAGATGCCAAACAAATTAATTAAAGAACTGTTAATATCTTTGATAATCCATCCTAGGTTAGTTGGGAGAGTAGGACTTTTTCCCTCCCTCGATTACTTCTTCAACACAAAATCCCTCGGTTACTTTTCCCTTCGAGAGCTAACATCAACAGGTCAAGAAAACTTATTTTGAAAATAGACTTGTTCATAACTAATAATTCTGTCATACTTGCCTTAGTGTTATTCTTCTATTTAGGAGCTAACATTAGTTTTCTTCCTACATAACCAAATTTTTCATCCCTATAATTGCACTCCTTACTATTTAGGCAATAATAGATTTACTAAATAATATGTATGAACTGTGATGAATATCAGCCATTATAATAAGTATATCTGAATATTTTTGAAATTATTATTATTATTATTATTAAATTAAAAAAAGAAAAAGAAAAAGAAAAAAGAAAAAGTGTCTCCGCCTTCCTAATCAAACTGTCTTAACTAACTGATGGGACTTGAGAGACTGGTTGTGTGATCGAAGGCCAAAACGCAGAGTTTTGGAGGAAATCGACTAGAGCAGAGAGAGAGAGAGAGAGAGAATGGCGGAATTCGTGGAGCTGGAGGCGCAGGACGGCGTGAGGATGACGTGGAACGTCGTGCCGGGGACCAAGCAAGACGCTGCCAGCTGCGTCATCCCCGTCGCGGCCATCTATACTCCGATCAAGCCCTTCCCAAGCATGCCCGTCCTTCCCTACGCCCCTCTCCGATGCCGCACCTGCCGCTCCGTCCTCAACCCTTTCTCCGTCGTCGATTTCGCCGCCAAGATCTGGTCCTGCCCCTTCTGCTTCCACCGCAACCATTTCCCTCCTCACTACTCTTCCATCTCCGACGACAATCTCCCCGCCGAGCTCTTCCCTCACTACACCACCATCGAGTACGTCTCCGACTCTTCCCCCTCCTCCCATTCCGCTTCGCCTCCTCCTCCAGTGTTCATGTTCGTTGTGGACACGTGTATCATCGAGGAGGAGATGGGATTCCTCAAGTCCGCTTTGTCGCAGGCAATCTATCTTCTCCCGGATAACTCTCTTGTCGGCCTCATCACTTTCGGGACCTACGTTCACGTTCACGAGCTCGGATTCGGCCTGATCTCAAAGACCTATGTTTTCAAGGGCTCCAAGGAGGTTTCCAAGGATCAAATTCTAGATCATTTGGGCTTCTTTCTCAAGAAACCGAGGCCTGCCGTCGGTGTCGTTGCTGGCCCTAGGGATGGCCTTTCCTCCGATAGCATTTCTCGCTTCCTCTTGCCTACCTCTGATTGTGCCTTTGCTCTCAATTCGGTACTGACTCCCTTCAACTCATAGATTTCAATTTGAGCTGCAGCATTTTACCTTTGGCAACAACTCTAATCATGTTTTTATTGCATTTGTTTTTGAAAAAGGTGTTGGAGGAACTGCAGAAAGACCCTTGGCCCGTTGCCGCAGATCAGAGGGCTACTAGGTGCACGAGCACTGCTCTAAGTGTGGCTGCCAGTTTGTTAGGAGCCTGTGTTCCTGGTTCGGGAGCAAGAATTTTGGCATTCGTTGGGGGTCCCTCTACGGAAGGATCTGGTGCTGTAAGAAATTTCATGACAACAACACTTAATTGTTATTGTTATCTTTACTTGATGTTCTATTTATCATTGTTATCATAATCCTCATAGACTTACTCCTAGTGGTTCATGTCACATTGTGCTTTCTTTGTGTAATGCTATATGAAAATGGAACATTGTCTTTGATTTATCTGTGCCTTGATGCTTTTAATGCATCTAAAGTTGTTGCACTAAACAACTAGTGCATTAGAGGATGTTGATACTGAGGACATTGTGACTTATACCATAATCTACTCAATTGGTACTGCTTCTGGATTTGCTCACTTTTCTCATTCTTTGTTGTTAATGAACATATAGATGTTCTATTTCTTCAAATGGTTTGCATGTTTTTATCTGTTCTAGTTATTATTGTTGTCATGATCTTCATACACTGACTCTCATGTTTCCTTTCACATGGTTGCTCATTTAAGAATGTACACTGTATTTGATTTATCCAAGTCATGATGTTTTTCTTGCATCTAAAGTTGGTTCATAAACTCATTGATGCACTCAAGCATGCTGTCACTTCATGCTATAATCTATTCTATTGGATACTGCTTATGCATTTTTTTAGTGTTCTTGCTTCTTTGTTGTTGACTGTGAATGAGATGTTTGGGTTCTTCTGACTGTTTTTAACCTTTTTTTTCTCCTGATAGTTTATGATTATACTATGGTCAAATAAAATTGCTCTCTCATCATTTAATTTTTTCTTTCCTTTCTATTCCTTTATTTTTGCTATCTACATATCTTGCCTCTGCCCATGTCAATTGATACCCTTGAAAAACTTTGGGTATTATCTTTGTATAGGATGAAGAAGACCAATAACCATTGTTCATGTTAAGCTGAGTTCCCCCTCCCTATTCTCTGCATGTTTTCTAGATTGTGTCAAAGCACCTGTCTGAACCAATTCGTTCTCACAAGGACCTGGATAAAGATTCTGCTCCTTATTTTCACAAAGCTATCAAGTTCTACGAGGGTCTAGCCAAACAGCTTGTACATCAAGGCCATGTACTTGATCTGTTTGCTTGTGCCCTTGACCAGGTAATGTTTATCTCACTCATGAAGAATATACATTTTGCACAATGTTCAGCATCTGTCACTGTATAGATCATCTTATGACTTACCCATATATCTCTCATCCTCTATTTATTGAAAAAAAAAAATTTATCCTGTAATGCAGACAAAACTTGTCAAAGTAGCATTTATTTACATGTTTTTAATTTGATGTTCCTTTGACTTATGAACTAAGCTATCCAGTAATATTTTCTAGTTGTAATATGAAGCTGGAATTTGATTGTATCTATTATATGTTCCAGATGTCAATATCATTCCTGGTATAATATTCCTTTTGTATTAATTATAAATATTATTATGGTGGACTTGTGCATCCCCTTGCAATACATGTCCTACTTTGATTGCTTCATGTTGGAGTAATTTGTTGGAGGAGCCATTGTTTGAATTTTTTCCCTTTTCTTGGAATAAAAGGGGTGGGGGAGTAGGGATGGGGTGGAGATGGTGGTTAGTTGTTTCCTTGTATGCTTTTGTAAGGCACCTGGGAGGAAGACACAATGCAGTATGGTTTTTACGTAGCTAGGGTTGGTGCCATGCTTGCCATTAACGTGTTATGCTCCTACTCTTAGATATCTATCTTATGGAAATTTTGCCTTCAGGTCCTTATATTCTTGAATATTTCCAGTAATTGAAGATCAAATTGTGCTTATTTTATTAGCTTCTCTCTTTTTTACTAGGTTGGGCTTGCTGAACTTAAAGTTGCCATTGAAAGAACAGGTGGGCTTGTTGTGCTTGCAGAAAGCTTTGGCCACTCAGTATTTAAGGACTCTCTCAGACGTGTATTCCAGCTGGGTGACCATGACCTTGGACTATCTTCAAAGTAAGGTCTCTTCTATCTCCTGGATGTTGTGATCTAAAGTTGCAAATTGTGAATTTGAGGATAATCTTAGAACTCAAGGGTTTCTTCTGTCTAGTTTACATTTCCAGTTTCACATTCAAACATACTCACTTCAAGTTTAGGATCCTGGCCAGTTACATGATGATTTCCTTTTTGTGTGTGCTTTTACTTTTGCATGACCAGTATTGCTTGTGATTGAGATGTGATTATTTGTAGCTTTCACATGACAGAACTCTCCACAGAAATGTCTGTGCTTTGTAGAGGCAATACTTAGATCTTAAATAATTGACACTTATATAGCCATATTTTTTCCCAAGTTCTGATATTAAATTTTGATGTTTAAGATGTGAAGAAATCTTTGTTTATTAATTGATCTGAATTTTCAGGTTGTGGGAAATGGACCATTAAAAAGGAGGTTATTTAAGTGTGCATTTTATATTTGTGTAGTGAAAACATCTCAGTTAATCCTCTCAGTTTAGTATTACAAAGTATTAAGTTATGAAATGATTTTGGTATGTGTTACTAGTGAAATTGCAAGGAAAGTGGTTGCTTTATAACATAAGTTACCGGCCAATTACAGTTATTCTTTGAATAAGATGGAAAATTGATTACATGCATGCTAGCAAATCTTGCATGAAAAACTTGACATAAATGGCCAATGACAATAATGACCCATATTTAGCAATGAATGTATCTGTATGAATATGAATTCTGCTCCTCTCAAACTGGAGGGGTCAAGGTTCCAATTTAAATGCTAATTATTAGGACTTTTGACTTAGAGGTTCAATTAAGAATCATAAATAGAGAAAGTTGTGAAACCAAGCCTAATACTTTTTGGACTGTAGATACCCCTCATTTTACCAAGGTAGAAGCTTACTGAGAATAGGACTAGCTGCACACTAATATCTAATTCACACCCCCGGATGAAATGTTTTTGTGAGATTCTTAGCATGCTTGTGATCCACATTTATGATACTAGGTTACCAAATTGAATATGTTTATCTGACTTAGAGTAGTTTGGCATTTAGATATGCTTGGTATTTTGAGTTAGATTTTAGGTTGAGCTATGCATCACCCATCATAAATTGACATGTGTCTAGCAGAAAGTTTGTGTTGCACCTAAATGTTTGAACTGTTTTCTAATCCTTCATCAACTAAAATGTACTTATGGTCTGCTCAGAAAATTTTTATGTTTGATTTACAAAAGATAGGGCAGTACTTTTAAGTAGTCATCTACACCTGGTAGCTTAACTGATCTGTTCACATATTTTCTCATTCATCTTATTATTGCAGACTAACATGCATGGATCTATGTGGTTGTGAGAACTAGATAACCATCTATTGAATTGTTCATACAGTGGCATCTTTGAGATTAACTGCTCGAAGGATATCAAAGTCCAAGGCATTATTGGTCCTTGTGCATCTCTTGAAAGGGTACACTCAGTATATAAATGATCTCCCTTTCTCTTTTGGGCTGTGTTTTGATGTTTTTCTTCAATGGCTTGGTACAGAAAGGTCCTTTGTGCTCTGAGAATGCTGTAGGCCAGGGAAACACTAGTGCATGGAAGATGTGTGGTCTGGATAAAGCAACATCATTGTGTTTAATGTTTGAAATAGCGAAGAAGGAAATCCCAGATGCTAATATCCAACCCTTGAGCAGTCAATTTTACTTCCAATTTTTGACTTAGTATGGACGCATATCCTTTGCTTTCTTAACAATAAGTTTTCCATTTCCTTATTTTTGGAGATAGAATTTCAGCTTATGACAGTTTTTTTTTTTTTTTTATATACAGCTACCAGCATAGCAGTGGTCAAATGAGACTTCGTGTTACTACCCTTTCACGAAGATGGGTTAGTGGACCTGGAAGCATACAGGCAAGTTCTTTTGTTTTTAGATTATGTATTATTAATTCTGTTTGTCACTCCTTTGGGATTGGATCCTTTTACATTGTCAAAAGGGAAAAAGGATTGATTCACTTTGTGTAGGTGTGAAATGGCCCACACAAGTTTTAAGTTGGGAAACAATATTTGATTAAGAAAGGTGGGGAGGAACTTAATTCTGGTATAAGAATTGCCAGAAAATTATATTTGGAGGTGGGCTTGTGCAAATTCTGACATGGGATGTGAAAGGAGAATAGAAAATAGAACTCTTCACTTGAACTTTTATTCAACAACAAGGTATACATATATACATCAAACCAATTCTTTATCTAGACCCTAGAATTATGGAGAAAATATATAAAGTCATTTAAAAAAAAAATAAATCATCAGATATACAAAATCTATGGCTAGCTATTTCCAAGGGATTAGACATTTGATTTGATTTTTAATATAGCTATTAATTACAAGAAATTAGGCATTTGATTTGATTTTTTGACACTTCCTCTCAAACTGGAAAATAAATATCTATTATTTCTAGTTTGTTTACCAAGAACTCATATATTGATTTAGGCATAGTCTTAGTGAGAATGTCCACTTCTTGGTACTTGATTGGAACATAAAACAGATTGATCACTCCATCTTCAATTTTCTCTTTAATAAAGTGACAATCAATCTCCACATGTTTGATTCTATCATGATGAACTAGGTTGTGAGCTATACTAATTGAAAATTTACTATCATTATAAATTTTTAAGGAACTAGACCAAGGAATTATGAGGTCACTCATTAATCTTTTTAGCTATTTTAATTAACAAATTTCTTAAGCAATAGTTCTAAATTTTGCTTCAGCATTGTTTTGAAATAACAATAATTGCTTCTTGCTTCTCCATGCAACTAGATTATCCCACAACTTTGCACAATAACTAGTGGCAGATCTTCTACCTTCAATTGAACTAGCTTAATCAGCATCCACAAAACTTTCAATTTCTCTTTGTTCATTCTTTTGAAACATGAGACCTTACTCTAGTGTTCCTTTTAGATACTTAAGAATATAATTCATAACTTTTAAGTGTCTTTGGGTAGGGCAATGCATAAATTGGATGATCAGACTTACTACAAATGCAATATCAAGTCTAATAAGGGATAAATAAATGAGCTTCTCTACTAATCTTTAGTATCTTCTTTGTCTAACGGAACATTTCTTTTTGTATCTTTTGCTTTCCAATTATTTTCTAGTGGAGTTTTGGCTAGCTTGCAACCCAGCTTTCCAATTTCTTCTAAAAGATCTAAGGTATATTTCCTTTGAGATACCTTGTTTACTCCTTGTTACTTTTAAACCTAAGAAATACCAAAGAGCCCCTAGGTCTTTAACTTCAAATTCTACCTATAGGCATTTCTTGAGTTTTTCAATCTCCTAAAGATCATCATTAGTTACAATAATGTCATCCATATAAATAATTAGAATTGATTTTTTTCCATTATTTGCATATTTAGTAAATAAAGTATGATTTGCTTGTGCTTGGATGTACCCAAACTTCTTCATAGTTGTGCTGAATCTCTTGAACCATACTCTTGGAAATTGCTTTAATCCGTAAAGGGATCTTTTCAGCTTAAATGCTTTTCCTTTTTCTTCGGTGGTAGCCAGATGCAATTCTTGTGTAAATTTCTTCTTCCAATTTCCCATTTAAAAAGGCATTTTTTATTTCAATCTAGTGTAGCACCCAATCAAGATTGACAGCTAGAGACGCCAGCACTAATGGAATTCAATTTGGCAATTGGAGCAAAAGTCTCCTGATGGTTTATACTAAAGGTTTAGGTGAATTTTTACGCCACCAATCTGGCTTTGTACATCTTTATGGTTTAGTTTGATTTGTATTTTATTATGAACACCCATTTGCACTTAACAACTTTCTTTTCTTTGGGTAACTTGACAATTTTTCATTTTTTATTTTCTATTAATGCCTTCATTTCTTTTAACATGGCTACTTCCAATTTGGATCTTTCAAAGCACTCTAGATATCCTTAGGAGTCTCTATACTGTTTATCTTTATGGTGAGTGCCTTGTATGGAAGAGATAACTTTGAATAGTTCAAATGATTAGTAATAGAATGTTGAGTACAAGACCTTACTGCCTTTCTAATTGCATTAAGGGCATTCAAATCTTCTATTTGTGCAACATCTTCTTTTGTGTCTTTCAGACCTAGGTCCAGATTAGATGATTGACCCTGCTAAATAGTTTTTGGTCTTCTTGAGTAAATCAATATTTCTTTTGGTACATGTTCTGCCCCTAAATTATTATCTTGGGATGATTTATTATTAGGACTTTTTTGGGTTAATGAAAGTGAAATTGGAATGGAAATTGAGGAATCCCAATGGCTTTCTTCATTCAATTGCTCTCCTTGAAGAGAGACATTGGAAAAGAAGTGTGATTTTTGAGGAAAGATGCATCATATGACACAAAAAAAACCTTTCAAAAGATTTGATTATAGCCTTTGTACCTCTTTTGAGTGGGAGAGTATCCAACAAACACACATTTAAGGGCTTTAAAGTTAAGTTTTCTTCAACTAGGATCATGATTATGAACAAAAACAGTGCAACCAAAGACTATAGGTTGTAAAGAGTCTAAAAGGCGAATTTGAGGAAACATTTAAAGCATGAGACTTAAAAGGAGTTTGAAATTGTAAACTTTTGGAAGGCAGACAATTGATAAGGTAGGGGGATGTAAGAATAGCTTCTCTCCAGAAAGAATTTGGAACATTGCTAGCAAGCATCATTGATCCAGCAACTTTAAGGAGATGTCGATTCTTCCATTCAGCAATCCCATTTGGCTGGGGGATTAAGCACATAAAATTTGATAAAAATGTCATTGTTAGTAAAATAATGGGTAAACTTGCTTGTAAAGTGCTCATGGTTATTGTCTGTATGAAGAATGTGGACAGATAATTAAAAGACATTTTGGACAGATTTGTGGAATTTTTTAGAAATTTCATTAGTTTTAGATTTTTCATTCATGAGAAATACCCAACAAATTCGAGTATACTCATCAATGAAAGTGATGAACTGCCTTGTCCTAGTGAGACTTGATACGGGAGTAGGACTCCAAATGTCCTTTTGAAGGCTTGTAAGATTGGGTAGGAAAATTTTTTATTGTATTTTTGGCACAGATGCAATGTTTGCAATGAAAGAAGTTGACATCTTTATTGACTAGCAGATGATGGTGATTTAGAAAATAAGATAGTGCCATTCAGCTCCTCAGCATTGCTAAGCATCCACTTCTCAGCATTGCCAATCATCCTCCCCGAAGATAAGTTTTGAAATTGACAATGGGAAGGAAAAAAGGTCATAGCACAATTAAGATTTTTAGTTGATTTGCTCACAGAAAAAAGATTATACTGGAAGTTGAAAATATGTAAAATAGGTTTCAATGTTAAATCTGGAAGAATAATAGTTAGTTGACCAACAGCCTTTGAGAGAGTTCCATCAACTTTTGAAATTTTTGTATCATTCCTAAGGGCTTCATATGTAGAAAATGGAATAGAAGGTCCAAGTTATATGGTCGGATGCTCTAGTATCGACAATCCATGAATTCCTTGGAGTTATATTAGATACAAAGGAGTATTGTGCATTATCTTGTTAGGCAATAAATAAAGACTATAGGAGTGTGAGAGATATTGAACTTGGAAACCTTGGAAAGCTTGGTTTGATTTAGAATCCATCGTAACACTTCAACTTGCTCAGCAGAAAGGTTTACTTGATTTGACTTTTCAACATCATGTGATAACTTTGCAATGTGAACCAAGCAGTTGGGTTCACATTGGTTGCAAGGTTTCCAACTTGTTGGCTTTCCATGAATTTTGTAGCAAGTTTCTTTGGAATGATGGGGCTTGTTAGGGTGGTCACACCACACTTTGTCTTTAGTTCGTTGGCCTCAAGAATCAACAGAAGGTTCACCACGATTAGTAGCTAGGGCTAATCTTTGGGTTATTAGATCAGCAACTAAACTAGTTGAAGGATCCAACATTGCTTTGTTGTGGCTTTCTTCACGTCGAACCTCAGCAAATGCCTCTAAAATGGTGGGAAGAGGATTTGCACCAAGTAATTGTCCACACATTTCTTCAAGATGCTTGTTAAGACCTCGAAGGAAATCAAACACATGTTCTTTTTCCAACATACAATTATATTTAATTTAATCTTTTTGACAATGCCAATTGGCATCATAAAAGAGGTCTTTCTTCTACCAAAGTTAAGTTAAATATTATAATATTCAGTAATAGTCATGTTTCCTCGCCTGGTACTGCAAAGGGCAGTGCAAATATCAAAGCATTGAGCTGTGTTTGATAGGTTTGAGTAAATTTCTTGTACTACCACCCTAATGTCTTTTGCATTTTTGTAAAAGAGATAGGTTCGACCAATCTTAGGTTGCCTTGAGTTGATTAACCAAGCCATAACAATAGAGTTCTTTGCATGCCAAGTGTTATAAGTGGCTGATTATGGCAATGACATAGGATTGATACTAGTTAGGTATCCAACCGTGCCCCTGTTGGAACCATTTACAAAAATTAGTTCCATTTAATTTATGTTGAGTGATTTGTAGAGAAGGGGAATCGAGACTAGAGATCACTAATGATTGGGAGACTAGATGAGGTTGGTGATGTGGTAGAAAAATTGGACCACTTGAAGAATCAATAGTGCTTGATGATGAAGATGGATCAGACTTTAGATTGCCCAATATGATGGCAACAGACAACTTGCTGGAATTGAAATAACAGAGATGGTGGTATTACGGGACATGTGAAAAGAATTTAACTACTGTCTACAATGGCTCTAATACTATGAAATGAGAATTGAAAATAGAACTTTTCACTTGAATTTCTATTCAGCAAGGTATATATATATGCATCAAATTAATTCCTTATCTAGGCTTTAGAATTATGGAGACAAGAGAGAAAGTCATTTAAGAAAAAAATAAATCAGCAAATGCATGAAGTCAATTGGCTAGCTAATTCCAAGGGATCAGACAATTGATTTGATTTTTAACATAACTGGACTATTGGCAAGAAATTAAAGATTTTATTTGACTTTTTAACAGGATGTACAAAAAATTTTCAGTTACTGAAAAATTTGCTGATGTAATATAGTTTGAGGAATGAGGATAAGATGCTTTCATAAGCAACTATTATAGACTTTGGTTGTTTAGTCACGAGGGAGGTCTAGACTAGCTAGGAATTTGAAGAGTCACAGCTCATAGAAAATGCACCATATGCCTAAGGTTTGGTGCTGTGTCCATCATATCTTTTTATTGCAAGCATCAGGCCATGTAGAATTACTAGAATCACTGCATGCTGGTTTAGGTATCACTGAAGGGCAGAAAGTATCACACTTTTTATGCAAAAATACGAATGGGCGAAAACACCTCCTATATGCAGACTATTGTCACTAGTAGTTTTTGTTCATTATAGGCTGTTAACTATTTAGGAAAAAAGGAAAAAATTATTCCACTATGAAAACCCATTAAAGGCCTTTCTTTTTTTTTTTTTTAAAAAAACTAAACAGGACTCTCAAACTCCTAAAAAATGGTTGCTTCTCTTTTCCAGCAGAACTGGAAATTATAAAAAAATCATCTTCTTGCTGATAATTAACCCCTTCATTCTTCCCGGTTGGGGAAAACTCAACCTCAAGTTTTAAGGTGTAGGAACATCATGAACCATTCTTCCAGGCTTCAGCCATAGTTTTACTACCTTGGTCTTGATAGCACTTTCTAAACCTTGCCAATGGAAATAAAATTGACACCAAAGTGTTCTTGTTCTTCATACTTGAAGCCAAAAATCTGCATGGAATAACGAGGTCAACTGCCTTTGGCCATTAGCATTATTCACCTCAATTTCCTTACTCATACTGCACAGGCTTTTCAACTTTTTCTTTGAGTTTGTATTGATTTTCACTTTCTAGCTGCAAGTTTTGTTGTTCAAGAATCTCTGCTCCATGTATATGCTCTTCTAGTTGTGGCTCAGTCTTGGGGTCTCTTGGCCCTCTGTTTGGCACTTTTGACTTTGGTTTGGGTTGTTGCCCTTCTCCTTCCTATTCTGCATTCTTAGCCCACTTTAGCTACTCACACTGGCCTAAAAATTATCTTTTTGCCATCAAACTGAAAGTCATTAGAGTTGGTATCATAAAGTCATGGCCATTTAAGCATAATGGACAACTTTTAAGAAGGGCCTCTCATTGACAAAGATCCCACATTGTGGGTTCTGGGAAGGGATCGAATATATGCAGTATTATTCTTGTTTTGACAAACAAGCTGTTTTTATGATTAAAACCTGTGACCTCCAGGTGACAATGGAGTAATCTTGCTGTTACACCCCCCAAATAAATGACTTATACTGGAACTATATCATATCAAAGAGATTGTTGGGAAAAGGGCAAGTGATAGTCCTTTTCCTTATTTGGCCATTTTTTTTTCCCTTTTGCATCATTGGCTTGTCTCATCTTTCTCCCATTGAGGCTAGTAATTAGCAGATTTTTCCTTTTCCATTTGCTTTTTAAAGTTTTACTTGGCACACTGAGTTTGTCTCATCCTGAATTTATTTCAAAATTTTGTAGGAATTGATTGCTGGATTTGATCAAGAAGCAGCTGCTGTGGCCACAGCACGCCTAGTTTCTTTCAAAATGGAAATCGAGGTAGTAATTATTTCATTGATGTCTTTTATTATATGTTCAGTGAGTCATATCTGGGATAAGGGACATATATAAGCAAAGGTACCTAAT
Source organism: Ceriops tagal (assembly GCA_021533255.1). Taxonomy (NCBI): domain Eukaryota; kingdom Viridiplantae; phylum Streptophyta; class Magnoliopsida; order Malpighiales; family Rhizophoraceae; genus Ceriops; species Ceriops tagal. The sequence continues at coordinate 11,356,623 of CM038602.1, forward strand.
ACCTGTGGCTGGAATCTTTTTGGAAAGGCTCATCGACGGAGGGAGGAAGGGAGGGAGATTGTGTGTGTGAGTATGATAACTTTGGAATTACTAAACAACTAGGGATTTTTTTTTTTTTTTGAAAGGAATAGAAAATGATTAAAGAACAAATATGCTTTTGATGAATTGATATTTGCAGGCATGTTTTGCACAGAAAAAATGTTGGAGAATGGATGAGCAATTGATTGACTGTTGTATTGGCAGCAAGCACCATGTGTCCTGAATTATTGAATGAGCAACTTCTTTTTCTTTTAAAAGAATAGGACCTAAATTTTTCAATTGAGCAACCTATCTCTTTTTCTTCATTTTTCTTTTTCAAATTAGGGGAAATGAGAAAATTGAAGAAGGCAAAAAGAGAATTGAAAAATGCACCAAGGCAACGTAATTATATTACACTGAATGAGCTTTTTATGATTTGTTTGGAAAAATGAACATTTAACCCCTGAACAAGGCCAAACTATTCATGTAGGTATTTTACTTAAAAATTTTTTCAATTGAATCCATATTCTTGCAACAAAAAAACAATCAAACCCAATTGACAACCTAATTGGTCACTTATGGCACATGGAATTAGTAAAAGATGTATTTGCATATGGCTTAATAATGTGGACATCACGACATTTTTAGTGCTAGAGTATTTCTCCCTTTGTTGCGATATGTGATCAATTAAATCCTCAGTTGGAATTGATCATGACATTGTTGCAAGTAGAGGGAATCAAAGTTCATACATGCTTTTTGCCTGATTAAATTGGTCTGGAATTTCTGTTACTCGTGGGTACCTGACATGCAGGCTGAGTTTGACCCAATTAGATGGCTAGATAAAGCTTTGATAAGTCTATGCTCACGGTTTGGAGATTACCAGAAAGACAGCCCATCTTCTTTTAGTTTATCGCCACGGATCTCAATATTTCCACAGTTTACATTTCATCTTCGTCGATCCCAGTTTGTCCAGGTATGTTAGTGTTTTTTTCCTGTCAAGCTCATATTCATTATAATATATGTCAAGCTCATATTCATTATAATATACTTTGGTATTTGGAAATTTTCATATGCTCCAATTTTTGTGACTTTTATAGGTCTTCAATAACAGCCCTGATGAGACAGCATACTTTAGGATGATACTGAACCGTGAAAATGTTGCCAACTCAGTTGTCATGATACAGCCTTCATTGATTTCATATTCATTCCAATCAGGACCAGAACCAGTTCTTCTTGATGTGGGTGCCATTGCAGCTGATAGGATCCTGCTTTTGGACTCTTATTTCACTCTTGTTATTTTTCATGGTGCAACGATTGCTCAGTGGCGAAAAGTTGGATACCATAACCAACCTGAACATCAGGTAGTTTGTTGGGATGCTGCCGTAAATTAAATAAAGACCAAATGAAAAATTACATATTTGCTTCTTTTACATTTTTGTTTCTTGTGCTTGCCTATCTCCTTGTTGAGTCTTGAGACATAGCCAAGATAATTAATGGTGAAGTCATAAGATGTGGCAACCATTGACACTTTCATAAACTTCACTAGAAGGTAGAGGAATTTAGAGTTTTTTTTCCAAGGTTTACAACTGTTAGCGGTGATTGGGATGTATTCAGTCAGGCTCTTTTAGTTAAATGGCTATGGCTATTTATGGTTGACAGAGATCATCTATGGACAATGGTCTTGAACTATGATGGGTTGGAGTGCAAGGGTGATTAGCGAAGCAAACAGAAAGGGTCTTTGGAAATCCCATAAGCATTGGAAAAGTTTTTCATTTGGTTATATTGAAGGGGATAATGGTGGTTCTATTTTGTTTGGCAGAGTCATTGGCATGTTTCTTTTTTCTTTAAGGCCTTCTTCCCAGATTTAGCAAGAAAATATTATGTATTTTTGGGTCAAATTAATTAGTATGAGTCATTTGTGAGAAATGCTGATGACTGAAATAGAGAGATTCCCAAACCTTTTGAATTCCTGTAAATGCATGCTGCAAATATGAATGGTGAGGTTTGGTTGAGGATCTTGTAGGATAATTTTTTAGCAAACTCTTTCCATGAGATAATTGAAGCAGAAGATGTGAAAGGAATTAGAGAAAAGGTTGCAATACTATTTCTGAGATTATTTCACACAGAAGGTTGCATTTTTTGCTACGAAAAGCTACTCTAATGAATTTTTATGCTAGATAATTTTTGAAAAGGGGAGATATTTTGCTGAACAGATCATTTTTTGTATAACTCAAGCTGAGGCAATGAATCACTTATCATGATACTGTGGTTGGACTGCAAAGTATGGGGGATGGCTCCTTACGTCATCTTGATTGTGTTTCTTCACTTTATGTCAATGATGAATTGTGGTGTATTGCTCTATATAGCAGCAAAACCCTTCAATTAATCTTGCCTTGCTGGGTGGGGAAGCTAAACAGTAGAGTTTTTCTTCAGGATTGGGAGTGGAAGGGTGGATGAGGAGGCTCTGTTGACTTTCATAAACAGTTTATTTGGATCTATCAATTTTTGGTATGGGGGTCATTTTTTATAGCCAGGAAGATGTGGTAGATTCTGTTGCTTTTCTCTGCATGTTATGTTTCCATCTTTAATAATTGTGTTGGAACCCTTGGCCTCTGTATAATGAGGCTTTTACTTATGTGGAAAAAAAGGAATTAATTTAATGGCTATAAAAGATTTAGGGAGGTGCTTTAACTTTGTGATTGAGGGGCCTCTCTCTAGTCTGCTAGAAGTCTTTGGTTTATTAATTGAAAATCCTTAACTTTGCAAACTTAAAGAGTAAATGGGGATTGTTAACATGGCATGTAGCTAGGACGGGCTTTTACCTGACTTAGATGGAGACTGCCTAACAAGTCAATGCATAAAGAATGACATGCACAATAAATTGTCCTCTGTAATGGAATATATTGAATTTTGTGCATTTATGCAGCAGTATTTCCCCCCCCCCCAGGCGAGGGCGGTCTTTTTTCTGCCAACTGAAAACAAACACCACAACATTTGTTCGGGATTCGTTACAATGAAAGGAATATATCTCTGGTATCTGGAAATTTTGGTGCTTTGGTGCTGAGTTTTGTTTTCTACTTCCCAATTTATTTTGTGCTTTGTAGGCATTTGCCCAGTTGCTGCAAGCCCCTCATGATGAGGCAGATGCAATAGTCAAGGAGAGGTTTCCAGTTCCCCGTCTAGTGATTTGTGATCAGTATGGTTCACAGGTTAGTTAATAATTTTAATCAATCTCTCGGTGCTTCTTGTGAATCTGTCGTCAGATGCACACAGCAGTGGTTAGCGTAGTTTGCTCCTACTAAACAGACTCGTTCATATAAGATTATACCTTAAAACTCACCTGAGAATGCCCCATTATGAAGTAAAACTCATATTTGCATCATATATGCTTCGATCAGAACCTGGCAATTTTGGGATATTGTCATCAAAATGTTTTAGTTTACATGAAATAGGGGTCTCATGTTTCTGCCAAAATTCCTCATCTTAACCATGTTGATGGTAAACAAAACATAAAAAGGGGGCAACTGTGCTTATTGGAGATTAAAGCTGCTAGTGTTAATTCAGAATTATTTACTCCTTTGTAATCTGGGGTTCACGTTTGAGGCTTATTGATTATTTTATGTTGGTCATGGCCTACCTTTTCATCCAAATGGAATGAGGTTTTAGTTTATAGGAATTCCTGGATTTTGTAGCTGTGGTTATGTTTTTCACAAAATTGATCCCATTGGTTGAAAATATAAGCTCCTTTAGTGTGGACAACATGTGTATTTGTGATCTGAATGACTCTGCGAGTCCTTTCCAAATCTCACAATGTGTGAACCTCATGCACTAGAACACATTTTTAATGGATGATTCTATGGGGTATCTGTAGTCAATTGAAGCTACAGTATGCTTAATTTGAGTTCTACTCCTTTTTGTTTTATGCAGGCTCGCTTTCTCTTAGCAAAATTGAACCCTTCAGCCACGTATAACTCCGATGGTCCTCTTCCTGGAGGAGATATAATATTTACGGACGATGTCAGCTTTGAGGTATTCTTGGATCATCTTCAGAGACTAGCAATTCAATAAAACCACGTCCGCTGCCATCACCAGTTTTGTAAAATTAGTCTGATATTATTGTACAGCAATATGCATCACAATAGAGGCTTTTCTCTTATTTGGTTTTGTTTACTATTAAGGCTCTTCATTTCTTTTCTCTGTTTTTTTTTTTTTTTTTTACCCCTAATAATATGGTGTGGTATGAGTAGTAGGGTATGAAGTATCGAACTATTGGCAACTGACATTCGGTTTTGTCTTGCGAGTCATAGGTAACATTAGAACTATTAAGGTCTGCACGATTCTACGTCGACTTAGATTTCTGTCAGGTTATGTTTATTGAGTCAATGGGATCAAAGATCATGCCTTCTAAATTGAGACAAGTTTGAAGCCAGAAAATGTAGTACGATTTGGATGCACCGATGGAACTCCTAATGAATTTAAAAAAAAAAAAAAAAAAAGAAGACAAAGAAAAAGAAAAATTTAGACTCGTTTCTCTTCATCGATGAGTCCAGTAGGTTCGACTTAAGGAAGTATGACATGTCGAAAAGGGTTTCCCAGCCATTTTGTTGGGGATAAATAAATGAAGGGCTTAATGTGCGGGAACTTAAATGTCGATCTTTAATGTCTTAAATTGGACTTCGTGGCAAATGAGTGCGTAATAATAGCTGTTGAGGAGACCAACCGGCTCTGGAAGGACGGCAAAATCACAAGCGTATCTTTTTGAGTACAAAATCATACTGTGTCATTGTGATTAATAATTCTTGGAGTTATTATTTTTCAAAAAAAAAAAAAAAGTACTATTTCTTTCCTGTCACAGTTCAAAGACCACATTATCCATATCTCAAGTGAGTCACCACCAATTTTATTAATGCCGACTCTTGACAAGAAAGCTGGATAAAAGTTCCAAGTTTTGATTATTATCTTAAAAGTTCTTATGTTCTTGTTAATTATATAGTATCTTCGCGGTTCATTACTGAACTATATATATATATTAATGTTCTAAGAGAAACAATAGTTGAGGATTGTTATAAGCATACACATGTTAACAATTGGCGCAAAACCCACACCCACCTACCTACAAATTACAACTCTGGATTACCAGGCATGCTGACATAAGTCATAATTTACACGGTTTAAACTCGTCCCATTAGAAAATGGCCAACTCTGGGGAATCGAAAACAATTGGCCAACCTCGCTAGCTGGAAATTTTAGGCTCAAGGCTTTCAAAATAGTATTCGATTCAATTGGCAAGTCATTGCTAAAACGTGGGAATTTATGCTGATCTATTCCTTCAACACTGTGGGGGGCGCGGATTTGTTCCTCAACACCAAAACATAAAAAAAGAATAGAAGGAATGACGTTATAACTATCTATCTATATATATATATATATATATATATGTTCTTTTCGTTTATACTTTTGCAAAAGTATTGAACATGGACATGAAAAAAAAAATTTATTAATAATAGTTGGGAACCCAAAAAGAAAAGAAACCAAAAAATGGCCTTAAAACACCGATTGGAGGGAGGCGGCAACTCAAACTGGAAGCATGAATTGGAACACATCATTGTATGTGACGCCACAATCTGAAGTATAAACAGATGATTATAATTAATCAATCATAATATTATTATATCTACATAGACAACATCGCTGTAATTTTGAGTTTTAGACTATCATCAGCTCTGCAAAATCAAAGCGCAATCAAATGAGTTTTAGACAAGGAGCTCTCTTGGTTTGCAACAACAAAGGCCTCACTGATTCATCCCTCATCATTGATAACCATACTGGTAGTAGTAATCGTGCTCATCATGATCACGATCATCATCATTATTTACGCGTGGTCCAGGCTTCATCCAGTCCTGGAAGAGATAGCCAAGCTACTTCCGCGTCTCGTTCCTCATTCCTTGTCAGGATGCGGAAGTGGAGTTCTTGCTTTTCTTTTTCCTTTAAGGAATCTAATAATAATAGTAATAAGAAGGACAAACTCATTAACAAGGATCCTGCAGCTGAGGCTCCTGATGCTGCTGCTCCTGTCAACACCCCCATAATCAAATCGAGGCATTCCATTTCGTCTTCTCGTCCTTCTTCTCTTTCAACAGCTAGGATAACGACCTTGGATGTGAAGGAGGACAGAAAGGATAATAGAGACGATATTGCATCGTGGGTTGCTGCTAATACTTTCCAGAAGCCATTGAAGGAGAGATCATCTGTATCAGTATCAGTATCATCAGAACAACCACAAACATCAGAAGGAGGCTTTGATGAGAACAAGGACACAACCCCTTTTGATGCTCATGACTCTACCGGTAAGGAGTTTGTGTTGGCAAAGAAGCATAGGCCCAAGAAGTTAAGTGATTTCTTGTGCAACAAAGACAAAGCCACTCAGCTGCAAGCTATGGTACTGATGCATATTCTTGTTTTAAGTAATTTGCTATTCCTAGTATAAAATAATATTGCAGCTATGTAGTTCTAGCTAGTATTCTAAATAAATGGGTTCAAAGTCTTCTCAAATATGCAGATGATGAACATAGATTGCAATCATTTCATACTTGAAGGACCCCCTGGTGTAGGAAAGAGAACCATGATCTGGGCCATGCTGGAAGAAGCTTTTGGACCTGACACAGTGCAGGTTACATTATTCTATACGTTTCTTATCTTATCAATCATGGCATAAATATAATTAACTTTGATTATCTTGATCCTACCAAGAACTTTTGCCAAAATTTCCAATTCCCATCCATGTGAATGGTTAATAACTCAATATTGTTGCCATATAACTCAAAGACAAGGTACGTATGCTTTTCAAAAAACAACCGCATGGGGGTTGAAGATAACCTGCATTTGCATGAGAAATTTAAAAATCAATAATAATAATAATTATTGATGCCAACATATGTGTCTCAGTCTCCGTGTGTTTACAGGTCCGGGAAGAGTGGAAGATATTTAAATTAAAGGTAATCTATACTAATTCTCCCTTTCCACTTTGATGATCTTGATTTGTTTGGTTGATTGGAGGAGATTCGTTTACTAAACTACTTTTGACGATTAATCGTCATCACACAATGGCATCTAACTAATGAGTATTAATTAATCAATTTTAATTATTACTATAAATACAAGTTCATACCACAGAGTTATGTAGGTGAAAAAATTATTCTTAATTTTCTAATTTATATTCTTCAGCATAAATAGGCAACTAAATGCTAGTATACTAGAACAGTTGTAGACTAAGTGATCTTAAATGCAATGAAGTTTGGTTGCCAACAATGGTGTTCACAGGGGGAATCAATTGGTGGCCTAAAAGTAAGGGTAAGAGTGTCTTCTCAACACGTAGAAGTCAATCTCTCTGATGTAAAAGGGTATGAGATGCATGTCATTATGGACCTTATAAAGGAAACACAAAACAGGGCGTCCAAAAAACCTCCGCAATCAAATCAGTATAGTTGCAGAGGTAATCCTATGCTCAATCAACTGCAGCAGAGGTGTACTTGGGAATGCAAACTTAAACCAACACCGTTACATAAGCACAGATTGTTTGTTTTGGTGCAGCAATTATTTTATACGATGCAGAGAAGATTCCTTGGGATGGCCTCCATTACATGAAATGGCTATTGGAAAGGTGCAAAGGCTTCACCAAACTTTTCTTCTGCTGCTCTAATGCCTCAAAGCTACAGCCAATCATGAGTCTTTGCAACCATGTTCAGCTCTTGACCCCTTCAAAACAAGAGGTGGGAAAATTAATGCTGTTACCATTTCTTCTTAGTGGTTAGCCTTATTGAGACCTAATAATTAAGAAGTTGCTGACATGTCTCATTTTTTGGATGTTTAGATTGTACAAGTTTTGGAATTTATAGCTCAACGAGAAGGCATACATCTGCCACATGAACTGGCTGGGAAGATTGCTGACAATGCTAGGAACAATCTTCGTCAAGCCATTCGCTCATTTGAGGCCTCTTGGCATAGAAGGTGACCTATAGCCTTAACTATTTTTTATGTATATTTTCCCTGCAACTTCTTTCTTTGTTTTCCACTCTTCATATTCGTTATATTACTCTTCACTTTTTGAACCCAACGCAACCTCACCTGCAGTTACTCCTTCCTAGAAGATCAAGCGATTTTGACTGGTTGGGAGGATGATATCAGAGATATTGCCAAGAAAATGGTCGAAGAACAAAGTCCAAAGCAGTAAGCTTTCTTCTTCCAATGTCTGAGATGCCCAACGCTTCTGGCTAACTATCATGAAATCAAACACTCAATGTAACCATGTTTACGAAACTTTGCATCATAATCAAAATGTCAAAACTGGTCACATCATTAAGCAGCTTATACGTCTCTTTATTTGCTCCTTTTGGGGAAGAAATGGAGCGCCAGCCAAATTTGAAACTGGCAACTAAAGCTGTTTGAGTTCTTGACGTTAAAAATCAACTTTTAGAATTATGAGCTGGAACTCCTATTACTTTCAGGCTTCAGGGTGAAAAGAGGGTTATTTTTCTTTTGTTCTTCACAGGTTGTATATCATTCGTGGCAAGCTCCTCAATTTTATAGAGCATGATGTGTCTCCGGATTTCGTACTGGAGGTAGGAACTTTTGCCATCCTTTTGTAAATTGCTCTTATTGATACAGCAAGTCTTCAATATTAGACTAATCCAATCAGCCTGAAACAGTCCCTCATCGGAGAGTTGAAAAAGCATGTGGATGAGCCCATTCAGTCCCAAATTGAAGGTCTTTATACCAACTACAATGTATGAGGGCGGATCAGTTAATTTCTATTTGGGTTCATATTCTAAGTACAGTCAATTTTTATGGTTGTAGTGCTTATTAGGTTTCGTGATAGTAGAAAATTCATAGCTTGCTTTTTCTGGTGTATGCAGAAAAATGATGCAAACATGTTAGATGGTAAAACCCAACTGGTCACCCTACGCAGTCGGCATGTGGAAGCTGACGGAAGGCTTAATGACCCAGCAAGAAAGAAAGTCCCCCACTACCTGGGAATTGAAGGTAAAATAACCTCTGCAATAAAGCGAAAAACAGAACTTGATACTACCAGGGAGAAGCATCAAATGTCCTGTCTATGCATGTGAATATCCATGATTCTCCATTAGGCCTCTTAAGGTTTATCGTTTATATTTGAGAGATCACATGCATACAGTTTATGCTAACAAATCCATAAAAGGGATTTTTCTTAATACAAAAGCATGATAGAAGAAAACAAAACCGAGGCTAATAAATTCTACCGTTTGAAAAGGAGAAATCTCCCGCTTGAAATCACAGTTCATAGATTATGACAAATAGGATAGCTCCATATTCAACTCTAACTGTCATACTGATCTCTAATTTCAATTGCAGAATTCATAGCAAAATTCATGAGCTTCTACAAGTCATCTGCACCCAGTATCAAAACCAGGCAACATGACAGTGGCCGCTGAAGGCTTTCTTTTAACAAAAGCATCATTTGTAGAGTTTTATGGAGAACGTCATCTAGGCTTCTGAGTGCTGTGAATTGAGGTTATGTCAGGTTGCTCTTTAGGTGACTGTGTAGTAGGGACTTCAAGGTTATGCTCTACATGTTGTTGACGGGTTTCACCAGTCCTCTCCTGCAAGCAACATGTCACAGGAGCAACAACAACAACAGTCAGTAATGCCTGTAGCCACAATTAGCAAGAGCCACCGAGCAGACTTAGATTTATTGAGTCATCGTGCGAAAATATCATGAGCAGCATGTTCAAGAGGCGTTATGTATATCGACTTAGATTTGTTATCCAAGGTCATCAGAGAATTATATGCTACTAGGTCAAAACACTTGAATCCAAGGTGACAAAAAACTAAATGACCAACATTTTTTTTCAAATGAAAAACAAAGCCACTTCAGATGATCATTTTGAAGAGCTTCTTGAACACTCCGTGACCATCTTGAAAAGCTTCTTTTAACCCCTGATCTAACGTATGACCCTTGGAAATTTACTAGCGTCACAATGTGAGGACTTCTCCTTTCATACTGTCTTCAACTGTTAAATGTACTCGTGCCACCTCAGCTGAATCAGGCATCATGGATTCAAGGTAAATTATTTTTCCTAAATAAGATGATTGTTTCTACATCACACCAACTCTATCCCGAGGAATTCACTTATTGACAGTTAACCTTGTGAGGTATCCAGTAAACCGGACAAGAGTTCTCCTGCACATCAGCAATATGCAACGCTTGAATCTTTGACGGTCATTAGTGAAGGTTGCTATTTGTTTCTGCTGTGAGACGCCGGGAGAAAGTACAGTAAGTGGAAAACCAGAAAATTGGAGAGAAGAGTCCACCTTTTTCATTCATTTTTTCTCCAATATATGAAGCTTTTATACTTGAAGCAAAATTACACCTAAAAAGGCTTAAAAAGCAATGCGTTACCAGATTGCAGCAAACCTGTTAGTTTTTCAAAAAAAACGGTTGGATTTGATTTGTAAAGGTTTGGGTAGCTTGGATGCTAGATATGACTTTGGGAATCAGTATCAAACCGGTTCTTGGTTTGGTTCAAGACATATAATTACTAGCAATTAGTTGGGTAAAAAGTTAGGTTGAATTTTAAATTTGAAAAAGAAACCGATTTTATATCCAATGCCGGTCTATGAAAAATAGATAAAAACAATAATTAATTACTAATAATTATGTATACAAAGTTAGAAATTTGACAACAAATTTTGGTTTTATAAATTTGCATAATAGTAATATTAGAGGAAGAAAATGGATTAAAGAAAAACTTGTTACAAGATTTTTAACAAGGGAGATGAGACTTTCTCACCCTCCAACCATTTCAAGTTTTTTATTAATATTAATTCTCATTATATAAAAGATTTTCAAAATATAAAATTTAAATTTGGTATATTTATCAAATTCTCAATATATACAACTTAAAATTTAAATCAAAACTTTTATTTTTTTTAACTAAAATTGATGGAACTTGACAAAATATCATTACTTGTCACACCATAACAAAGTAGGTTGGAATTTAATAAAAGCAATGTAGCAACACCAACTCTTCTAAATACTCCTCCTTGGAGTCTTTACATGATTTTAGCTCTTCTAAAACTTTCAATTTTTTTGGTTTTGTTGATTCACATAGAATCCTTAAATTCATAAGTTTTTGTAACTAGTTTTCAAATGGTTTTTGACTCATTTGAACTTTTTAAACTTGTTGATTTTGAACTAATCTTTAAATGATTTTGACTCCTTTTGAGTCTCAAAAGTTGTTGGTTTTGAACCAATCTTCAAATGATTTTGGCTCATTTATCTTTCCTCTTGAAGTCATAAAGGTAAAAGAGTTCATTATTTTTTCTCCTTATAAACTCATAATGGAAGATTTTGGACTACTCTAAATAAAATGTAGTATTGTTAGAAATCAAAAGTTTTTTTTTTTTTTATGATTTAGTCATAGGCATTCTTGATTTCATTTTCCTCACTCAAATGTTTTCTTCAAAATTTTCTCTTTCTCAAATTGCAGGTCACTAGGAAAGAACACTACATTGATATTAACTGTTAGTTTTAGAAAAAAAAAAAAAAGGATTTGATTTGTATAAGTTTGGGTAGCTCAGATATTAGAGATGACTTTGGGAAGTAGTATCAAACCAATTTGAGGTCTAATTCTATGTTGTGAGTCAGTTTATTATAGAATAAGTAAAAAAGTCATATAATTGCTAACAATTATTTATGTAAAAATTTGGATTAAATTTTAAATTTTATAAACAAATCAGTTCTATGACCAATTTTACGTTTGGTATTGGTATATGAAAAATGAGTAAAAATAACATCTAATTGCTAGCAATTACGTGTACAAAGTTAGGAGTTTGACAACAACACTTGGTTTTATGGATTTATAATAGAAAATGACAATTGCAGTAACATAAAATGAAGAAAATAGATTAAAGAAAAACTTGCTATAAGATTTGTAACAAAAGAAATAAGGTTTTTTTTACTTTCTAATTATCTCAAGTTTCTTATTAATACTAATTCTCGTTCTATAAAAGATTTTCAAAATACAGAATTTAAATTTGGTACACTTGTTAAGCTCTTAACACATACACCTTAAAGTTCAAATTAAAGCTTTTAAATTTTTTAACTAAAACTAATGAAACTTGACAGAGTATTATTGCCTATTAGACTTTGATAAAGTAAGTTGAAACTTGACAAAAGCAATGCCTGCTAGACTTTAACAGAGCAAGCTAGAATTTGACAGAAGTAATGCAATAGTACCAACTCTTTCAATAAAAATAAAATAAAATACAACAGTTTAATTATTCTTACTATCACTTAAGGTTAACAAGCCAAATAGATACAACAATTAAATTTAATTATAACTTTTTTTTGACCTTTAACATTAAAAGACAATAAGAGTATTTAACAAAGAAACCAAATCTTCAAGCTTGTTTTTCAAGTAAGTTATCGCAACAATTCCAGGTTATGTAACAACAAAAATAGATCCTTCAATTATTAATATAGCTTGAATAGCAAGTAAACGAATTTCAACAACATTCCTTAGGTTTCTTCGTATTTATGTTCGTTCTAGTTCTTAAATGCTCAAACTTATTTTTTTGCAAGGTTTTGGTCAAAATGTCTACAATTTTTTTTAAAATTGCAATGAACTAGCTTTACCTCTCATTCTTGTTACATTTCTTTAATAAGATGAAACTTTATCTTAAAGTGTTTTGTTCTGTTATAAAAAATAGGATTTCTTAAATTTACTATAAATAATTTATTATTTATATTAATTACAATACACTAATTAATTTAGCTTCAAATCAATTAGTATTTTCCTTAATTAGACTACATGATTCACTACAACAATAACAATTACATATCCTTTTTTTTGTAGTAGATTGCACAAATTCTAAACTAATACTTAATACAATAATTTTTACTTTCATATGTTTGAGGATCCTTTTAGTTGCATTATAGTGAATTTCACTAAGAATATGCATATATCTTGATATAAGTCTTGTTATATGCATTATATCAAGTCTTGTTGTTATCAGGTATAACAAGTTTCTAATCAAACTTAACTAGTGTAATTTGCTTTTTTAACTCCATCATTTTTGTGTTAGTTTGGAACTGGTATACAATTGGACATACCATATTTTTTAAGCAATTCAATGGCATATTTTGCCTAATCGATAAAATGTCATTATAAGTTTGTAAAACTTTAATTATTAAAAAAAAGCATTTCTTTAAAATCAATTATTTCAAAAATTATCTCTATTTAAAACTTAAACTCATTAAATAGTTTTTGTTTTGGCTTCATGTGACAAGAATATTATCAATACAAATAGAAATGATTGAAACTTTAGTTCTTTTAATTTTGATATACAAAATAGCTTTATTTTGACTTCTAATAAAGTCAAATTTAAGTAAGTGCTTATCCACTTTATTATACCAAGCTTTTAATGTCATTTATTGACTAGCACTTAACAAGCTTTGGTCAATTTCTATTATATAAAACACTTGGTAATGTATTTTTTACCTAATGATGTATTCATAGCTATTCTTCTCTTTCCTTTGACTTGAAAGTGATTTATATTTTGAATTTTGACTTTAGAATGATAGCTTTAATTTAACACCTTAAACTTAATATGATTAGTCATATGTAGGTGCTTATTTGTTATGCTTTAGGGATCTTTTCAACACTATTAAATAATGCCACAAATAACACTTTTTTATCTTGTTTTTCTTTTATTATTTAAGCTTATTATAAAGTTTCTTAGTAAATTTGTCTATTTTAACACTCTTTACCTATTTACCCTTTTTTCTTTTTCTTTTTTTAACAAATGTTGCATTGAATATTATGTCTATATCAACAATATCTTTTTAAATAGTTAGTTTCTTACAATGTTTATAAAGACCAAAATTTTCTTCATTTTTTATATCCTCATTTTTTTTTTCTATTATTTGTCACCTTAAGCCTTAAAATCACTTAATTGACTCTTTTTCTTACTTTTTGCTACAAGGTCAACCTTTGTTGTCGCTTTCTACTTGTTTTGTCTTCTCCATTCTAAGGCTTGCAATCCATTAATAAACTTATTAAGTATAAACTTACTTAAATATTTAGATTCTTTTAATGATGAGTTCTTAGACTTATATTTTTTAAGTAATTATACAATTACCTTTTTAACAACTTTTTGATTATTAAGTTTCTCTTTAAGTACCTTAATTTGATTTATAGTTTTCATAAGTATATTTGTAAATTGCTTCACAATTTTTATCTTAGTTATTTTAAGAGATTTAAACTCTTTTTTGAGATTCAAGATTTACATGTAACTTATCATATTATTGCCATTAAATTCTTCTTAGAGTTTGTTTTATGTTTTTTTTTTGGTTAATTCATAAATTATAATTTTAGTAAAAATCACATTTGTTATCGCAGAATGAATATCTATAAGAGTTTTGAATACTTTAATAATCTTTTCACTATGATGCCTAATTTATATAAGAATAAAGGTTTGAAAAAACTCTTGAACTTAATTTCTACTTTTTATAATCTTTCAAACTAAAAACCTTTAAGTAAGCTTTTATTTTGGCTACTCAAACAAAATAATTTTTTCTTAAAAATAGAAGAGGGTTTGAGGGTGGAAAATTATTGGATGTCATTTTATATCTTTTAATTTTTTGGTGAGTGGTGTTTATGACTTATGTAATTAATTATTTTTTAATCTTATTAATTTCTAGGCTTTTAAAGTGATTTTGAATGCTTTAATAACATTGAAGATAATTATTTATTTTTGTAGTAAGAAGAAATTACACTAAGAGAAAAAACAAAAATTAGAAAGTAAGAGTCCATCTTTTTCATTCATCTTCTTTTCCGATATACACGGAGTTTTTATACAAATTGAGTTACAATCATTACATAAGGCAAGATTTGCTTTACTTGAACAAAATTATAAATAAAAGAAATTTAAAAAGCAATATGTCATCAGATTACAACAAAACAAAATATAGTACAGGAATTCAACTACTCTCACTATCACTTAAGGCTAACAAACTAAATTAATACAAAAATTTAATTACAACATTTTCCTTAAATGCTAGAATGCTAGCATTCTAGTACAGGAATGATTTAAAACTGTTATTGCGCCCCTGTATATTTGTCAAATTAACTGTTGCAGCAATGCTAGAACGCACAGCAACAGAAACAGATTTTTCAATCATCAATGTGACTTAAACAGCCAAAAAACTGGGTTCACTAACAATATGATTAACAAGCAAACACATCAAGTCAATGGCCTCAATAACTAAGCTGTTTTGCCAGTCCCTAATCGAACTTGACATCTTTGTGATAATCGGGACCCGAATCTTTGTCTAGGACCCTGTACTTTGGTTTTGACAGATTCTTCACATAATCATAAAGTATCCCAAAGGAACCAAAAAAAAAAAAAAAAAAAAAAACTCCTAAGCATATTCGTAATAATTCCCACTTATTTACTTTGGAAGATCACGCCAGGGCCTCTTCCCAGAGCATTTATAAAAGCATTTAGCTCAATATCACATCTCCCTTTTCGTTTTGCTTTTTAAGATCAAAGTCTACGCCACCATAAAAGTTTGTACAAAACACACATAATAAATAAAAAAAAAAAAAGGAAAAGAAGTTAAATTTCTGACTTCATGCCCAAATTCAGACTTGTGGAGGACTGAATTGTGTGGGACCGTGGCAGGGGCCACTTACATATCTGCTACATGTTGCAGCAACATCAATAATAATAAGAAACGACCGGATTTGATGAGAATTATCCAAAAATGAAAACACTAGGTTTCCTCCATATATGAGTCAATTGTATGAATGACTACAAATGAAAACACTTAGAACATGACATGCCCCGTTCTTTCCAAAATGAGCACAATGGTAATGACGGCAGCATCATCATTTCCCCCTCCAGCTTCCGTTGCTGCTGCTTGTAGTTGTAGTCGTAGTTGTACTCCCAATTATTCTAGAATCCCACATTACGAACAAGAAAATGAATTGTCGTCTCTATCATCTCCACTCCTCCTTGTTGATAATAAGCTAAAGAAGTGCAAATCTGTGCGACAAATCAAACAAATCCATGCCATTCTCCTTAAATTCAACGAAGACTTAGGCTGTCTCCCCATCGAGCAACTCATTTGTTCCACAATCATCTCTTTCTTTCGGCAACTAAAACACCACAATGAAAGCCTCGGCTTTTATGCTTGCTCCGTTGTCAAGCAGTTGGGCCGTCCTGACACCCGCACCATTAATGCTATAATACGAGGCCTCTCCACCTGTTGCAAAAGCAGCAGCAGCACCACCACCAACACCACCACCACCACCACCATCAACTACTTGATACTCATTTTCGAATTGTATCGGTTTATGCTGCTAAAAGGCCTCTTCCCTGATACTTACACTCTTCCATACGTGCTCAAGGCGTGCTCCGATGCCCGTGCTTTGAAAGAAGGAATCCAACTTCATGCACATTCCATTAAGACTGGGCTAATCTCAAATATCTATGTCAGTAACACTTTGATGAGGGTTTATGCAGTTCATTGTCTCCTTCAGTTAGTTCGGAAGGTGTTTGACGAAAGTCCTCACAGGGACTTGGTCTCCTGGACCACGCTCATCCAAGCGTATCTTAACGCAGGTTTTGCTAAGGATGCCATTGAAACTTTCTTCTGCATGTGCCACTCGGGTTTGAAACCGGACGAGATGACTTTGGTGGTCATACTTTCTGCTTCTGCTAAGCTCGGGGACCTGCGGCTGGGTGAGAAGATTCACGAGTATATGATCCATCACAAAATCAACATCAAATCAGATGTTTTCCTTTGCAATGGGTTGGTGGATATGTACTTAAAATGTGGTGCATCTTACTTGGCTCGTGAGGTCTTCAATGAGATGCCTGTCAGGAATGCGGTCTCTTGGAATTCCATGATATCTGGGCTCGCTCAACAAGGACAATATGTTGAGGCCTTGGATGTGTTTCGTGATATGCAGAATACAGGTTTAAAACCTGATGATGTTGCTCTAGTTGGGATACTGAACTCCTGCGCAAACCTGGGGGCGTTTGAGCTGGGGAAGTGGGTCCATGCTTTTATAGATAAAAATGGCATCCGAGTAGATGGTTTTATTGGGAATTCACTGGTGGACATGTATGCCAAGTGTGGAAGTGTGGACCAAGCGCTTGGGGTGTTCCAAGCCATGAGATGCAAGGATGTCTATTCGTATACAGCCATAATTGTTGGCTTGGCAATGAATGGGGAAGCAGAGAGAGCACTGGGCATCTTTTCTGAGATGTCTAGAGTAGGCATACGACCAGATGAGGTAACATTTGTGGGTGTTCTTTCTGCTTGTAGTCACGCAGGACTAGTAGATCAAGGGTGGAAGCATTTTGATGATATGTTGAGTGTCTACAACTTAGAACCTCAATCTGAGCACTATGGTTGTATGGTTGACCTATTGGGTCGTGCTGGGCTGGTACATGAGGCAGAGGAGTTTGTAAAGAATATGCCAATACTTCCTGATGCTTTTGTTTTAGGGGCACTACTTGGAGCTTGTAAGATTCATTCACAGGTTGAGCTCGGAGAAAATGTAATTAGAAAACTGGTCAAGATGGAACCTACGAGAGATGGTGCATATATACTAATGTCAAATATATATTCCCGTGCAAATAGATGGACGGATGCATGGAGTTGGAGAAAGGCAATGAAGAAAAGAAACATGAAGAAAACTCCCGGATGTAGTTTGATAGAAGTTGATGGTATGGTTCATGAATTTTACAAGGGTGACAAATCTCTCCGAAAAAGTAAAGAGTTGCCCGAGTTGCTTCAAGATATGATGGCTCACTTGAGAAATTATAGTACTTTCAACAGTCCGTTATGTTAATAAAAATGGGGCAGTCAAGCCATTTTGTCTTTCCTTGATGGAGCAAAGACTTCGAGGATTCTTTGCAGCTGTTGAGAGGCATCCGAGAAATCTTAATTAATCTTCTACCATTCGAGTTTGAACATAGTGTTTACCGGAAGATTTTGTAGGGCAACTGACCTGCCCCTGCTAATCATCATTTATAAGAAGACTTTCCTACATTCCAGCTCGGCATGCCATTCGTTCCATTCATATGAGTTGGAATTGAAATTAATGCGTCTATTTTGAGATATGATAGAGCCTCGATGAAACATTTGATGCTTTGGTACTTTATTGTCCATACTTTCATATTTGATCCAACGCAAATTACTGTTACACTGTTTAACGTTCATGCCTCCAGTAAGAAGTATCTGGAGCATATTGGTGCGTTGATGTTTTTTGCAAATCCACGTTATACGTAAATTTTATTTGTCAGATTAAAGATGAAAAGCTCTGTCAGGAAAGAAGATTATGAATGATTTGTACCCTAAGCATAATGAAACTAGTGATTAATGATACAAAACACATGCCTGTGTAACAAGAGAGTAATGACAAATTGTGCACGCTTACAATCAAGAGCACGAAACATTTTGGTAAGAGGATCTCAAATGGTTCTTCTCTATCATACAAAAGCCCTAAACAAAGGCAGCATCATGGACTCTGAGAAAGATAGCCGCATTCCTTCTTATAGTGCAAAGATCAGAGCTTGAGAAAGGACAGATCAATAAATATGAAATTTGGGGAGTTCACCCTTTCTCAAGCTGGAGAGAACATATTCAGCTGTGTCAACAAGGTCCTCAATGTTGTGTAGGGATCTCTCCTCAGAAGCAAGCATGAAGATGGAACGAACTTCAGCCTTCTTAGCCAGCCTTGCTGCCAAATTGAGAGGCAAACTAGGCAAGTTGAGGCCACGCAATATTTGGCGGTAAAGAGAGAGAACTCGGCCTCTATTCCTCACCAAATCCTCCGTTGTCGCCCATATGAGACCTTTTGACATTGGTCTGTAGTAAAAAAGTAATCAAAAAAGAGAATTTCTGGATCAAACAAAAGGCAAACTTCCAATTGATCATCGTGCACCACAAAAAGCTTATAAGTTTATAGAACACAATCCTTTTCCCTTGTGATAAGTCTTTTTCCCTTACCATAAACAACAGACCCTATTTCTGATGCAAAAATTAGAGCGCTCAAGATGGTTCA
>CM038602.1:11375768-11404739 GCA_021533255.1 Ceriops tagal
ACAGACCCTATTTCTGATGCAAAAATTAGAGCGCTCAAGATGGTTCAGTAACATAAAACGGACAAACTCTAAAGCGAACAAATTAATTAAATCTACATTAAAACAAAACAAATTCCTCAAACATAAATTAAACCAGAACAATTGTTCAGATACATATAAGTTTCTCAAAAGCAAGATAAGAATTTTAACTTTTCCCATCTGTGCAATCCCTGCAAGCAGGTGCTGCATTTGTAGAGCTGATAAGGGTTCCAGCGGTCGGGGAAGCACTGGAGTGCTCCATTACCATAAGTCTTAAGGCTCCAAAGAGGCATTAAGCTGAGCAGAATGCATCCATGAACGCTGCTAAATGCCATTGATTATTGAAGGTTGTGCAGAATGCTATTGCCAACCTCTCTCCCCCTCTCAGAGTGATTCTCACCAAATATTCCCAAATTTTATTGTTTGATATCCTCATTACATTTTTCCATTTTTTTTTTTACTCTAAATTTTCTAGATTGCTGCCATAGACCCATTTTCAGAACCACTTCAATTCTCATTGCAAACTAACAACAAGCAATAGGCAGTAAGACTTACAATTTCAACTAAAAATGTGAGAATTTCCTTCTCCCATATTCATATAATAAGAATAGCAATAGCAATAATAATAATAAGAAAAAGAATCTTATTATTAAGATGAGTCAGAGGGAGATGGGGAGAGAGCCGTTGTACCCAGTGGCCCAGAAGCTCGAGTCACAGAGAGGAAGTTATAATTTTGACGCCAATTAAGGCGGATGATGGTGCCGGCGGGGCGGGTGGGGTGGGGCGGCAATGCTGGTTTGGGGTTTTGAGGAACTGGCGACTTGGAGGTGGAAAGAGGAAATGATGGTTGGCGGCGGCGGCGACGAAAGCAAAGATGTTGGGTGTTCTTCTGTTGCATTTCTAATATACTACTAGGTTTGGCTTAGCACATGCCACGTGTCCCTTTTAGTGGGTTTAATGAGTCTCCGCTCCCATACCTGGGGAGGCAAGGCTGGCATGGCATGTAAGTTTAAGTTGTTACCGCCGTGGTTTAACAAACTAATGAACGAACACGCTTAAACCCTCAAAATATATTGGAGTAATGATTGCATTCGACTCTTGAATAGAAAGACCAAAGTCCAGATAATGATGTTCTGGCTAACATAGCCTGCCCGCCTCTTGCTCAAAAGTGATATTATTTATGATTTTACTGAAAATGACCAATTTAAGTTTAAGGTGGGTAACGTCCAACAGTTTGTGACAGTGGGTTTATGATTGTTATTTCAGAACATAAAGGGAACGTTTTGGAATTTCTGACTTCTAACTTTTCATTAGATGATATTCTCAGTTTTATCATGTAAGCCTTCTTACAAGTGACATCTAAGCAGTAGTTAAGAGACTTTGTGTCATCACAAAACTGAACTTCTATCACGGGAAAACAAAATAATAATAATAATAATAATAATAATAATAGTAATAATAATAATAATAAATAATGGAAGAGTGGATTATATATTATGCTAATTTTCTGATAGCCTTTGGAGCTGATATAGTCTTGAATAAACTCCCTCAGCTGATGCAATTAGGCTTGAGTGGGAACCCATTTCCACGATCTTTCCTTCTTCCATTACAACTATGACATTTGAGTTTTTCACCGTGGAAAGCCTGTGTGCAACTGTGATCTGTGTTACTCCGGACAATGAGCCCCCATTTCTTTCCAAGTTGAGTGCTTCCAATGCGCTGACCACAGACCTCTCAGACTCAGCATCCAGAGCACTTGTTGCTTCATCCAGAAGCAAAATTGCAGGCCTCTTTAGCAAAGTCCTAGCAATGGCTATCCGTTGCTTCTGCCCTCCTGATAGTTGGCTTCCCTTCTCTCCAACCACAGTATCGTATCCGTTAGGCAGATTGCTTATGAACTCATGTATGTTTGCTTCCCTTGATACCTTCACTATTTCTGTTTCCGAAGCACCTTCATTACCGTATCTTATGTTGTCTCTGATTGAGGAACTAAAGAGAAGTGGCTCTTGTTGCACCAATCCTATTTGCTTCCTCAGCCATCTCAGATTGTACTCTTTTATGTCCTTGTCGTCAATCAGAATTCTTCCTTCACTGGGATCATAGAATCTTTTCACAAGTGCTAAAACTGACGACTTTCCAGCGCCGCTTTGCCCAACGAGTGCCACTTTTAGTCCTGCTTGGATTTGTAAGGTGAAATTGTTCAGAACAGTCACTTGTGGTCTCATTGGGTAGTTAAACTTAACATGATGAAATTCAACTTTCCCAATGATCCTGTCAACGTCTGAATCCTCCGGCACATCTGGTTGAATTTCGGTGTCCCTGTCAAGCGTCTCGAATACTGGTGTTAGTACACTGATGGCAGAGATGACAGTTGGAATCAGTGTCCACAGCTCTGTAATTGAAGGTACTGTGAGGGAAAAAATCTGGTATGATCTTATGCTATTTTTAAAGGAGGCTTGGTGGTTGTGAACCAGGACTCTTGTGTACCACAAAGCGACGGCATGCGCAATATTCCACAAGCAGAGGGAGACGCCTTGAATGAGTCCATACTTAACACTTGCTATCCTGCTTTTCTTCTTGGGAATTTCTAGGCATACTTTTGCTTTCCCAATAACGTGCTCTTCTAGGCAAAAAGAAGCAATGGTTCTTATGTTGGCTACAGACTCGGTGGTAAGCGCAACGACTTCATGGTGTGAAGCAGCAGAGTCACCTGAAAATCCTTTGGCAGACTTGGCTTGAATCAATCCGCCTATGAAATGGCAAGGCATCACTGCCCAAGCTACAAGACCCATCCTCCAATTAACATACATGCTGACAATTGTCGCTATCAGTATGGAGGAGATGCATTGGACAATTACTGACAAACGTTCAGAAATTATTGTTTTGACCGTGGAGGTGTCATGGATGATGCGTGAAGTGAGTGACCCAACTGTGTTCTCTGGTTTCTCAAACCATGCTAGCTCATTGCGTAAGATACCTGCAAAAACAGTTCTAGAACTCTTAATGTGCACCCTCATAATTCATTCTCACATGAGATCTCATCTCATCTACACAAAGAGGAATCCGACGACAGAGGTGCAGTCCAAATGATACCTGAATATAATGCTTGTCTAAGGCTTGTCATGGCCTTCTCTCCAACTACTCCAAAGAAGTAATGCTGCAAGGTGTGAGTCAACATTGAAAGCAGTCCTACTGAAAAAAAGATGACTGAAATCAATGCTACTTTCTGCTTTCGATCTTTATCGTAGTAGTCTACTCCTATAGTTACAATGAAGAAACCAAAGACGGGCATCGAGATGCCAGAAAATGCTGCAGCAGTGGAGCCAATAGCAACCTTGAAAAGCTCTCTCTGTTGCAAGCCATACCAAAGCCTGAAAAATATAGCTGATTTTCTTCTTTCTTTGTGTTCCTCCTCCTGGGAGGTCTGACTATGATGTATGTTGGATTCTCTAGGTCCTTCGGCTTCTTGAACTTTTTCTGGTGAAGTCTTCTGGCTGATACTTGCGGCAGGTTCTTTAGATTCTGCAACTATGTCACTAAATTTACATTGGTAAAGTTAAAATATGTTATCTGAGACAGAAATAGTCAAGGAAAGTGGACTTTCAATATGAACTAACCTCGAGTCATCAACTGAGCTGAGGTTCTGCATGGTAAATGAACTGTTGTAAGATTTGTTGGTATCTAGCAAGCTTTGGTGCGTTCCTGTCTCTGTAACTTGTCCATTCTCTACAATTGCGATCATATCTGCGTTAACAATTGTTGACATCCGATGGGCAATCACGATGGCAGTTCTTCCCTGCGTAGCCTTCTCAAGTGCATCTTGAACCAGCTTCTGTGACTGTGAATCGAGCGCACTTGTTGCCTCATCAAGCAAAAGAATTGGAGGATTTTTCAGGATGGCTCTTGCTATGGCAATTCTTTGTTTTTGTCCTCCTGACAACTGCACTCCCCTTTGACCTACCTGAATAACAAATTTTTCAAAGTAGTACAGGAATATTATGACAGATTTCTTATGGTCCATCTTCTTTTTATTGGAGAGAACAAAAACTTGGTATATAACCTGTGTAAGATACCGATTCGGTAGTTGGGAGATGAAAGAATGTGCATTAGCCATCACTGCTGCATTATGGATCTGTTGATCATTAGCATCCATGTTTCCAACTTTTAAGTTGTCCATGATTGTGCCGGCAAAAAGGGCTGGCTCCTGTGATACTGCTCCAATATTTCTTCTTAGGAATTTCAAATTCAGATCCTTAATATTGTGGTTGTCTATCAAAATCTCCCCTGCAAAGTTGTGGAATCAAATGGTATGCGGATTCTAGTCTTTTGGAGTTCAATTATATATTAATATAAATGGGGCTGCGGGTTAACCTTTGGAGGGATCATAGAGTCTGGCAACCAGGGAAATAACAGTACTCTTTCCACAACCACTACTGCCCACTAACGCCACCATTTTTCCAGCCGGAATTGACATGGAAAATCCTTTGAGGATCACATTCTCCGGTCGGGATGGATAGGCAAAATGTACCTCACGTATGTCAATGTTGCCTTGAATGGCGTCAAGGGTCTTCCCAATCCCAGTACTATCCCCTGCTGCTAATGAATTTAGAGTTATGAGTGGCTTTCTTTGGATCACCTGGAAAACCTCTGTTCCAGCAGTCCTTGCCTGATTGAATACTTGCATGTCTGGAGCTGCATAAGTAAGTGATCTGCAATTATCTCAAATCAGATATTTAATTAAGCGATCAGAACTATTGCATTGCGTGAATGATGAAAATTTATTATTAGTAGTAGCAGTAGTAATTGTTGACTATGAAGCATACATAGCTCCAAAAAGAATGCTCATGACGGCAGCGATGACGTCTCCTCCAGTGGACTTTTTGGCGGCAACTACGACGGCTCCGACCCAGATGATGAGTGCCCATGAACAGAAAGTCACCGTCTGAAACATCCCTGTTCCGACCCCCTTTACCAACGCTTCCACTTTGCTTAAAGAAAGCTGTTCTCCCATACACTCTTCGAATGATTTTATTGCACTGCTTTCCCCAACAAATGCATACACTGTCTTGATTTGAGATACCACCTGTGTTGAATAAATGAACAACAAAAATAAATAGTAACGAATATATATATATATATATATATATATCAATTATTCCAATCTAGTCCCAGTCCCAGTCCCAGAGTTTACCTCTTCAACCATGGACGTGGCTTGTGAAAGAAAAGTCGTTTTAGCAGCTGAGATGGAGTTCATTTTCTTAGTGTAGGTGGTTCCAAGAAGGAGAATGATAGGAACAACAAATAAGCTGAGCAGAGCCACTTCCCAGCTGGATATCGCAGCAATGATGACTCCAGAGAAGAAGGTTGCTATGCTCGACAGAAAATGCCCCAGCTGCACTTACAATAATTTAGCTCAATTCATAACACCTATTAATCAGGTGTGTGTGTGTGTGTATATATAGATATAGACCACTCAACGTGTAAATTCGGTAGTAATTCGGAGGACTCAAACTCCTAAGATTGCGTCTTTTTCAAAATAAGCGGGTATCAGTAGGCCTCTTTTTTTATCGGTATATATACATACACACCCCCGCACACGCACAGGTAGTATACCTTCTCGCCAATTGCATCTTGAATGACACTCATGTGGTTAGTAGCACCTGTAATGATTTTTCCACTGGTTAAGTCCGTATCAAATGCCCCAATTTCCTGACTAAGGACCGCTTTCAGGAAATCTAATCTTAAACGCATCATCTGCCTTTCGCTTGTATGCATCCAGCATCCAACCTCTGCATTCCAAAGAAATGTAGTTACAGTCTTTGGTTCAAAGAAAAAGCATTGCACTACACCTTTTTGGTGGGCTGTGAGACCTATTGATTTTATGAATTATACAGCAGAAGCGGTATGCCCTTGTTCAGTAAATCTCTTCAGTATGCGAAAGTTGAAATTTTTAACAGCATCCTGTGCTCTGTTTACGTAGAAGGCATGATTTTCACAGATTTACAAGATAAGAATGTCACGAAATTATCAGTGTTGTACCTAGTATTCCAGCTGGGAATGTTGCAAAGGCCATATACCAGACGTATGGAATAACCTGCATGCAGGAGAAGGCAAAATCATCTATATACATTAATTGTTCAATATGAACTTAAACACGTACATGTATATGTATAGAGAGTGAGAGAGTTTAATTAATTGGAAATTGAAGAATCTAGTTGTTAGTAGTAGCAGCTGGCAGCCCATCATTATAATAAAAAGTGGAGTGTACATGATGTGGGAGTATGTGCATAACCTTGTCAAGGGCCTTAGCCATGGCATTAGTGTCGTGGATGTTGTTCCCAAATGCGTCCAGGGCTTGGCCTAGCAACATATATCCAATGGGCTGAGCCATGCCATGGACCACAGCACCAAGTGTCCCCGCTGTCATTAGTGCCCAGTCCATTGCATCAGCATAGCTTAACAGCTTACCAAATGATAAAGGTCTGTTATTATTTGCCATATGATCGTCCAACCGATTAGTCTTCTGCTCTTTGGACTCCATGGCTATGACTATTTCTTCTTGGGGCTGTAAAGAGTCCGATTCCATCGCTACTCAAGACTACTTCTATGTTGGTTAGTGTTTACTGAGCTTGATTGATGATTCTATTGTATTTTGATGTGCAAAGAACAATAGGAAGCAAGCTTATCAGTCATTAACTAAGATGACACAAAAAAGGAGTATAAGGAAAGTTGAATATCAAAAGTTTACTCTCCCTATACTTTTCATTACTATAAATCTTCATTATATAAGATGAGTTTTCAAAATACAAAATTTGAAATTGATATACATGTCAAGTTCTTAATATTCATAACTTAAAAATTTAAATTATAAATGATTATATATAGTACTCATGTCACTTATATTTGAATTTCAAAATCAAACTTATGGAACTTGATAGAGAAGAATTTACTGTTAATGTAGGATAACTTGCTGCTTCATTTTGATTCGGCAAAAAAGGGAGCACTGGATCTTCATTCTAGCTATTACTCACTGTCGACCACATGCACTAAGCATGGCGTGTATACACACACACACAAATATATACACACATAAAAATTATGATTGAATGCAATCAAATTCGGTTTCGAGAAGGAGCAGCAAAGAATATGCCTGGGATGCCAAAATAAAAAGACAAACAGATGAATTCGGTTTCGAGTAGAAGCAAAAAAGAATATGCCTGGGATGCCAAAATAAAAGACAAACGGATGAAGAGAATTAGGTGTCGTTGTCATTGTCGTTGTTTTATCTGGCAGGCTCACTTCGTTGTTTCAAAGGCTCCAGTGTATCCATCGACACATACACACACACACATACAAATCTCCTTCACGTTTCGATTGCAAGGTTTCAATATGGTAACCCCAAAGCCTGGTTATTGAAGTAATTAACTCTGCTTGTCTCGCATTATAGACAGACCAAAATTCCTTTGTGCACGGGCTTCAACCAAGGAGGCAAAACAATGCTGTGAACGAAATTACCATTTAACTGTAAATAAGGAATTACCATAAAGCCAAAGATGACAGTTAAGCCAAGTTAGGTAAGAATGTCATGTATGATTTAATTACTTCTAAAATTGCCAAAACAATTATATGACTCTCTAAACCTCTCCCTATATATAATACAGATGCGAAATCATACCATTGGTCGTTAAACTTTCATTTTAAATAAAAAAATATATATATATATACCCATGAAAGGCGGGATTCTAATCTTACCTCTTTGTTTCCGTCCCTTTTTGGAATTAGAACCTCCAAACAGACAAAAAAATAATAAAAAAAACCATTGAACCACATACAAAGTGAGGATTTTATTGATTTTCTTGCCCATGGTGTTCGAGATCACCTTATTGGAATAGACAATCAAGCGAAGAGTTCTACTTTAGCTTCTGTATTGTCGACGTCATTATTCATATGATGCGATATTTCAGAAGAAAAGTAATTGTTTGTAGTTCAAGGCACTGATTTACTCAACATATTTGTTTCTTTAATATGAAAGGCAGCAACTTCAAGCTGTGATGAGTAATTTTATGCTTAAATTTTAGAATTTAAATATTTTTATTTTTTTTTCGTTAGATACTCTTTGCTACGATTAGAAAATGATATAAATGCAGTCTTAGATAGCATTAATTCATTCGTCTATTAGTCATCATTCAGTTGTTTATTATCACTGACATAAAATTTTCTTTTGAGTTTTTCCTTTTCCCCTTCTTTAGTGCCATAAACTCAATGGAAACTTAATTTGCATTTTAAACTGTTTTGTTAACCTTTTCTGGCTTTGGTCTTGTGTTGGTTGCAGTGGCCTAATGTTTGTGCTCTGACAAGGTATAACAAAATGGTACAATATAGGTAGACGCAACTTAAAGCTGTAGATTTTAGTGGATAAAAATAGTTTTTATATTATATATTTTATATTTTGTGTTCACATAATTAAAAATTTAAAATAAAAAAAATAGAACTAGAAAGATGGGAAAAGACAATTACATAAATACTAAATAAATAATCAATCCGCTTCCTTACACTGGCAGGTCCAACTTTGTATTAGTCGGCCTAATGTGAAATTATGTATTACGAAATCAAGATAGTAATACTTTGCAAAAGAATGTCCAAAAGATGGGACACATCCAAGTTAGTTTTGACATATTTATGAAAATAAAATTAAAAAAGAAAAACAAAAAACACTAAAAGAAGAAGACAACAAAGCATATCAAATCCAATTTGAAAGTTTAGTACCAAAAGTTTTGTAATTATTTAAAAGAATTAGACTTTTTTTTTTAAAAATGTTTCTTCTAAATTAGAAAAGAAATTTCAAATTATATTTTTACACAATTTTAAATGTTAAATAGGTTTTTATTCCCGTCGCTTTATTGTTGTGTTATATCATTGTTCAATTGACATTGACATCCAGACAGAGCCCAACATCCTTTTCCTTTCTCTGATACCTTAAAAAAAAAATAAAAATAAAAAATAAAAAAGGCCTGAATCCAATCTTGAAATTGGAGTAGGGGTTTTGTCCGTTTTATTTGTTCTTTGATCCCTTCAAGTAGACGAATAGTTGGATTGGAACTCAAATCGCGTATGCAATAATCTAAAAGGCAAATACTTAATCAACTCATCACACAGTACTCCACAGTTGACGGATGGAATTTGGAAAGCAACTTCCAAAGAAAACCCCATTTGTACATTTAAATTAAAGCATAACAGTGAGCGTACGCTTGGTGAGCGAGCGTGGGATATGCGTGTTTATTTTTATTTTTATTTTTACAATTTTATTCTTCTATCTTAAAAAATGACGTGGTTAACCCTAGCAACTCATCATTTTCTATTGTTTCTTCTTTATGAAAATGCCTTCTTGACGTCTGAGGGAATATTTTTTTTTTTTTATATGAGCGAATTTGAGATTTAATGTGTGTGTGTGTGTGTGTGTGTGTGTGTGTGTGTTAGATCTCACTCGAAACAAATGACATTTTATGAATAATATAATAAAAAATAGCAATTTATCATTAATATAATTCTTAGAAAAAATAATTAAAAAATGAATTTTAATAAGTGTATCAGTGGCCATACCTGTCATTTAACCATGCGTTTTACATATTAATATTCGTTTGCCCATTAAATACTGCTATATTATTGTATGCGTAAAACTTGGCCAAAACAAATCCAACGAAGCATCGGGCCGGTTGTGTTACTAAAAATGCCGACGAAATGACATTACAAAAAGCAGTTAATCAAATCAAATCTAATAATCTTAGCATTTGTCACAAACAGCACTTGGAGTTGGCAGATGAAATTCGGAAACGAACTGTCAAAGCCCCCATCTGCCCACAAATGAAGTGTATGACATCTCCCGTATGAACCGACTAATTAACTAATTCAATAATTAAGCAAAAATTGTTGAGCAATTTTTTTATTATTATTTTGTTGGAATTATTGATAAAATGCCAAACTCGAAATCCATAATGGGGCAGTGCGGACGTGCCTGTGCTAGCTCCCAAGTCTCTCAACTGGGGGATAAAAAAAAAAAGGCCCCTTCCCTTTTTCCAGATTTGTCTTGTTCTTAGTCTTATTTTAGTACTCTGAAACATAATAAAAATAGAACATTTTAAGTTTTTCCTTCTGCTATGGTTGCAGCGAATCCGGATGTTTCCTTCCATGTTTCCCACTTTAGTACTTTCCCTGATTTACGGCTCACACACAGACTCTCTCTCTCTCTCTCTCTCTCTCGCTATATATATATATATATATATATATATATATATCATATTTGTGGGACACAGATACATTTGTGCTCTGCCTGTTCTCTGATTGTTCGACTCCTCTACAGTCTCTCGTCTTGGGCTCTCTTTTTAACTTTCTTTAACCATATAATTGCAGTAAGATTTTCTCCTTTCTCTTTCTCTCTCTCTCTCTTTTTTTTTTCCTTCATATTTGTAATTTATTAAACATAATTTACCTTACCAACTACTAATATTCCTTATAATATTGCATATTTTGGTTTTATATTTCTGTTTTAGAGAAGTAAACCTTTGTTAAAACATTCCTCATATAGTGCCTTTTCTTTAAATACTTCATTTGTCAATCATTTACAATTTTTTATATATATATATGTATAATATTTAG
Organism: Ceriops tagal; assembly: GCA_021533255.1. NCBI lineage: Eukaryota > Viridiplantae > Streptophyta > Magnoliopsida > Malpighiales > Rhizophoraceae > Ceriops > Ceriops tagal. The sequence continues at coordinate 11,386,440 of CM038602.1, forward strand.
TTTGTTGTAAAGTAAGAACGTATAGCTCTTTTTATTTTTCTTTTTGTGGTAATTTTATTTTCTCAATTACTCATTTTCTATTTTCATATCTTTTTACTATAAATTATTTTAATTTTTTAAAAATAATTATGCAAATATAAAAGAAATATAAAACCAAAGTTCCACACTTTGTTTATTTTTTTAATTTATTAACCCACTTTTTTTATTATTATAAAGTGAAAATAAAAAGTTCTACGCTCCATGTTCCGTAATTTTTTTTCTATAAACATGACAGGTGAATTCTTAAGTTATATATATATATATATATATTTATTATTATTATGTTATTTTTATGTTTCCACCAAACATATTTCTTTCTCTATTTGTTTATCAATGGCTTGGTTATTGTAATTATGACGAATCGATGGTTTTGCTTTTGGTCAACCCCCACTCATCCATCGCCACTACCGTCGCCATCACAATCACCATCAGCTTCATCTCCTTTTGTTTTTCTTTCTTTTTTTTTTCGTTCTTTTTTTTTTGTTTTTCTTTTTCTTGGTTCATTTTGTTTCTTGGGTTTTGTTCAAAATTCAGATTACTTTGATTAGTTCACTTCAATTTTGCCTCAAAGACATTCAAATTCCAGTTTCCTTCAATCACTTTCTCTTGGGGTTTCAGTGGCAGATATTCATATTACAAAAAGGTGAAACCTTTGTCCCATCCCTCTAGTCTGAGCCTCTGTTTTTCTTTCTTTCTTTCTTTTTGTTTTTGCTTTCATTCTCCGGTTCTCTGTATTCACTGTTTTTGGATCATTTGTGGGTTCCTTTCCAAAAGCTGAACCTGGATTATTGGGTTTTGATTTTTGAGGCAAAAAAAAAAGAAAAAAAAGTTGCAGTTTTTAATGGGTTTCAGTATCCCATTTCTGCCATCTCCTTCGCACCTTTTCTCTCAATTTGGCATCAGAATTTGACCCAGTTTCTTTCTTGATTCCTTGGAATTGAAACTGAGTTTCGTGTTGCATGTCAATTCTGTATTATGTTTGCGAGTCTCCGTAACCTGAGTTGTAAATTTTTAAATTTTATTAAAAATTAATGTTTGATTATTTTATCCTTCTCTTGTTCATGCAGATATTCGTTTTCAACAGAAAGCTTCTGGTTAGACTGGCATCTGGGATGATCTGATCAATCAAGTGTCATGTGCTTGATTTGACTGGGGTATGCGCTTGTACTCTTCTGGTCGAAGTTTGAACTTGGTGTTCTTTCAATTCCAACTTCGAGAATGTTGCTTGCTGGTGGAAGGCCGTGATTCTTTGATATATTGGGTCTTAAATGGACTTCTCTTCGACTTGTATTTATCCTGCAAGGTTCTTTGGTGTATATTTGAATTCCTTTACATGCAAATGTTTTGCATTGGTAGTTATTGCTCTATTTCTCAGAATTGTATTCGTTCCTTCTTTTTCTGGCTATGGTGGGATTGGGCAGAACCGTCTTGACTTGATTCTTAGCCGTTCCCTTTCCTCAGATTCTAATTCGGTAATTCGCAAGGATAAGTTCTTGGAGGTTCCTCAGATAGTATGGGGACTTAATAACCAAAAGATAGCTTTTGCAAGAGCTTGTCTGACTGCTAGAATGCTGAATAGGACTCTTTTGATGCCCAGCTTAAGTGCTTCACTCTTCTACAAGGAAGTAGACCGATTGGAGCCTATATCATTTGAGAAGGTATTCCAATTTGAAAGATTTAATTCACTCTGTAGTGGATTTGTGCAGTTGGGTCGTTTCTCAGATCTTAGGAATCACACTGGAGCTTATGCGCTTCCAAAGGGAAGTGGAAGAAAGTGGACAGTTGAGAGAGACTTGGATCAACTGAGACAGTTTAGCAAGGATCCATTTGATAGATATGAGGTAATTCGAGTTGCTGGAAAGAACCCCTTTTTGTGGCATGATCACTGGCCTGTTAAGGACTATGCCAAGGTCTTTGAATGCCTCGATTTGGTTGCTGATATAGCCAAAGAAGCTGATAAAGTATTGTCCAAGATTAGAGAAGTAGGAAGAGAAATGAAAGTAAGAACTGAATCTGCTCAATCTGTTGTTCATTCAGATGCTTCTTCACTGCAGCCAGCACCATATGTAGCAGTTCATATGAGGATAGAGATTGACTGGAGTATTCATTGTAAGAAGCTAGAGCAAAGGCAAAACATAACCCAAATTTGTAGTAGCAGGCAGGAGATTATGGAAAGAGTGGGGAACATTGGGGGCTTAGAAACTCCTACCATTGTTTATCTCGCTGCAGCTGATAGTCTTCTTGAAGAGCCTTCTATACTCACTGGTTGGAGACAAGGTTTGCTACCTTATGAGAAGAAGAAATTGGGCGTTGACAATATTTACAAGAGGCATCCTTATCTCATTCAGTCAGCAATAGACTATGAAGTGTGCCTGAGGGCTGATGTATTTGTTGGGAACAGCTTCTCCACATTTTCAAGCCTTATAGTTCTTGAGCGCACACAGAAATTGGTTAGAATGGGCATCACTCGCTCGTGTGGCATGGGCATGAGATGGCCTTCTTATGCATATAATATACCGGGGGATTCCAATGGCCCTAAAAAATGGATGACTAATATGTCGGATTTAAGCCTTAAAGCAATCAGCTATGGCACTAATATTGTATCATGTCAAAGTTCATGAAAGTAGCACCATCTTGCAAACTTGTTGGCTTTCTTAGTTGGCAACAGAGGGTATACTTGGTATAATTTCATACTTTATTAATTTTTTTTTCTTGCTCTTTTTTGTGGACAGTTTACAACAAGAAGCATAACGAAACCTCAGTTACAAATTTATTTAAGGCTATTTTCATGAGTTGATCTGGCTATTATGTTCTTTTATGAAATAAGCTTGTGTATTGTATAATTTCCTTAAATCATTAATAACCAAAGATCTCAAGTCGATTTAAGTTGCCTTCTTATTCATATTGGACATATCCAAACTAACCAAATGCCACTCTTGCAACTTGTCTCTAATCAAAGCTATGTATAATTTGCTACTAATATTTTCATTTATTACTTCTTAGAATGGCCACAAATCTATTTAAGTGTTTTCATTTGTGCCATCGATCTTTTGGACATTATTTCTCATTAACTTGAGTTATTCACCATTGTATGGGAGTGTTGACCTAATCTTTGTTTGATAGAATTTATTATTCAACTTAGTTGGAATTTGGGGATTACACAATACTCTAATTATATACCTCCATTTTAATGATTCTCCTGTAATCTTATAAACAGTTTTCTTTATATTTCCATCCCTTTAATAATAGAGCCAAAATTATGAAACTTATTGTATTAAGTTACTTATGTATTATCTAGTCTAATAATATGTTATATTTTACACTTTTTTAAGGATAAGGGTTTTAGGGTACACTAATTATAAACCTTCATTGTAATGATTTGTCTTTTATGTTATGAAGAATAATTTTCTTTATATTTCCATCCCTTTAATAATAAAGCCAAAATCACAAAATTTGTTGTATTGAGCTACTTTTATACAATATAATCTAATAATATGTTATATTTTACACTTTTTAAAGGATAAGAGTTTTAGGGATCAGGATCTTAGGTGTAAAAATTAAGGATTCTAAGGCTTCGGGTTTGCAGTGTGGGGTTTATAATTCACGTTTTAGGGCTTAAAAAGTTTGAGTGTTTTGAGATTTAGGATTTAGGGTTGGAAGTTTAGGACTTAGAGTTTTTATAGGGATTTTAGAATTTAGGATTTAGGGGTTTAGAGTTTTGCGCTTTTTAAGTTTAGGTTTAGGATATTAAGGTTTAGGTTTCATGGTTTTACGGTTTAGGGGTTTAGCATTTTGCGCTTTTTAGGTTTAGGTTTAGGGTTTCAAGGGTTAAGGTTTGTTGTTTAGGCTATAAGGTTTAAGGTTCAAGATTTTAGGATTTAGGATTTAGGGATTTAAGACTTTTAGGGTTTAGGGTTTTAGTGTTTTAGGGTTGGGGGTTGGGGGAAGTGTTCATAGCGTTTCAGGTTTGTAAGGTTCTAGGTTCACAGGGTTTTAGGATTATAGGGTTTTGGATTCATAGGGTTCCGAGTTTATAGTGTTTAAGGTTTGCAGGGTTTGGCACTCGCAAGATTCTGAGTTAATAGGGTTCCAGATTTATAGGATTTTGATTTCACATGGTTCTAGGATCACAAGGTTCTAGACTCATAGGGTTTTGAGTTCACAAAGTTTTGGGTTCACAGGATTCTGGGTTCGTAGGGTTCTAGTTTCATAGGGTTCTGGGTTTATTGAGTTTCGACATCACATGATTCTAGGTTTACAGGGTTCTGGGCTTATAATGTTCTGGGTTAACAAGATTATGAGTTCATAGGGTTCCTAGTTCAAAGGGTTCTAGGTTTATAGGGTTTCGGGTTTAAGGGATTCTAGGATCACAAGGTTTCAAGTTCATAGGGTTTTGGGTTCACAGAATTTCATGTTCAAAGGGTTTCAGGTTCACAAGGTACTGGGTTCATAGGATTCCAATTTAATAGGATTATGGGATCATAGGGTTCTGGGTTCATAGGGTTTCAAGTTTACATTATTTAGAGTTTACAAGGTTTTGGTTTCTTAGGGTTATGGGTTCGTGTTTAGAGGGTTCTTGGTTCTGGGTTCAGAGGGTTTTGCATTAGCAATTGCTAGTTTTATAAGGTTCCAAGTTCAAAGGATTTCGGGTTTACATGGTTTCGGGTTCACAAGGTTCCAGGTTCACAGGGTTTCAGTTTCATAGGGTTTTGGGATCATAGGGTTCGTGGTTCGTAAGATTCCGAGATCATAGGGTTCTAGGCTCTCAGGGTTCTAATTTCACAGGGTTCTAGGTTCACAGGGTTTTGGGTTTACAAAGTTTCAATTTGATAGGGTTTTGGGATCACAGGGTTTTGGGTTCTTAGGTTTGCAGGTTTGCAGGTTCATAGGTGATACAAACTCCGATTATATGTAAACAGAACCCAACACTAATGTTGGTATAGGATCGTTCTAATAAAGGTTAGGGGATTTGGAGTTTTGACCCAATGATTATAACCAACCAATAATTAGAACTATAAGATTTAAACGCCACTCCTAACAACAACAATAATGTTGAAGAAGATAAGTCCATTGAACCAGCATACTTAAGTATGAAAGTTTAGAATTAGTTCTTAAAGAATTAGAGAAAATAGCTCATACGCTTATGAAAATGGGTTTGCCTCCTCCAGCCACCCTTTTTGCCATTTTTATATGCTAACCCCCTAAAACCTTATCTAATAAGATGAACTTATTAAGGAAATTTGTCCAACCCATTAAATAATAATAAAAACCCATGAAAATAACCCATTAAGATGTTAAAATTCGTTCAACCCATTACATAACAATATAACCCATGAAAATAATCCATTTAAATACCCAAACATGGGCTACCAAATCTAACTTCCTTCCTAAGGCCATACTTCTTAAATTCCTTCACAGATGATACATTTGCAAGCCTTAGTGAAGCCTTTATCATCCTTAACTTATATCTAGTAACTTCCTGATAATAAATGTCGCATAACAAGTTGTTGAGAGCATCCTTTATTTTCTTTGACCTTGTCTTTGTCATTGGTCCTCTAAGGTTTTGCAAAGCATAAACTCCCTTGTTGATTTAAACTGGTACAATATGGCTTCCATTATTCTTGCTCTCCTCAAAATGATTTGTCCTTAAATCAGCACTTACATCATTAAACAGAAAAGGAGAAAGGTCAAAAACATTAAATGTTGCACTTACATTATACTCATATGACAAATCAAGTTTATATGCATTATCGTTGACTATTGCCACCACTTGAAAAGGACTATCTCCCCTTAGTTGCAACTTTGATTTCCTTTGCATAGGAAATCTATCCTTCCGCAAATGTACCCAAACACAATCACCAGGTTCAAAAGTGATATGCCTACAACTTTTGTTGGCTTGTGTTTCATAATGTTTGGTTTTTCTTTTAATGTTAAGCCTAGCTTTTTCATGAAGTTGCTTGACCACTTTAGCTTTCTTTTTCCCATCTAAATTAACCTTGTCTTGTATAGGCAATGGTACTAAATCCAAAGGAGATAATGGATTAAAACCATAAACAAGCTCGAAAGGAGAATAACCTGTAGCACTATGAATAACACGATTATAGGCAAACTCCACAAAAGACAAACATTCTTCCCATGTTTTAGAGTTCTTACCAATAATAGCATGCAACAATATACCAAGAGTTTGATTTAATACCTTAATTTGTTCATTGGTTTGTGGATGGTAAGTTATAGAAAACAACAACTTTGTTCCAAGCTTACCCCACAATGTCCTCCAAAAATGGCTTAAAAAATTTGCATCACGGTTTGACACAATACTCTTCGGCACTCCATGTAGGTGAACAATCTCTTTAAAAAATAAGTCTGCAATGTGTATGGCATCATTCGTTTTGGTGCAAGCAATGAAATGCGTTATCTTTGAAAACTTGTCAATTACAATAAGAATACAATCTCGACCCTTTTTGGACCTAGAAAATCTATGGAAATGTTGGTCTAAGGTTCACAAGGAATTTCTAAGGGCATATACTTACCATGGGGCAAAACCCTAAACTTAACTTATCTACAGGTAATACATTTGGCACAGACTTTTTCAACATCCTTTTTCATGTATGGCCAAAAGAAATATTCTATAAAACATCAAAAGTCTTTTGAATGCCAAAATGTCCCATTAAACCACCTCTATGAGCTTCTTTCACAAGTAATGCTCTTATAGACCCTTGAGGAATACAAAGCTTATTTACTCTAAACAAATACCCCTCATGTCTATAGAACTTACCAAAGGCAGCTTTCTCACATGCAATATATACGTTATTAAAGTCAGCATCATTAGCATACAAATCAATAATGTGCCCAAATCCCAATAACTTAATGGTCAAAGTGCTAATCAATGTGTACCTACGTGACAATGACTCAACAACAATATTTTCTTTACTTGATTTATGTTGAATTACATAAGGAAAAGTTTCAATAAACTCAATCCATTTTTCATGTCTCCTATTCAACATACCTTGCCCCTTCAAGTATTTTAAAGACTCATGATTAGTATGAATTACAAACTTCTTGGGTCAAAAGTAATGTTGCCACGTTTCTAAAGTCCTAACAAGTGCATACATTTCTTTATCATAAGTTGGATAATTCAATGTTACCCCATTTAACTTCTCACTAAAGAATGCAATAGGTCATTTCTCTTGTATGAGAACTCCCCTAATCCCAATGCTTGATGCATTACATTTAATTTTAAAGATCTTAGAAAAATTAGGCAAAGCAAGAAGTGGTATATTACACAACTTAAACTTAAGCAAATCAAAGGCATTTTGTTGTTTCTGACTCCACTCGAAACCCACACTTTTTTTAATCACCTTAATCAATGGTGCAGTTATGGTACTAAAATCCTTAATGAACCTCCTATAAAAGTTAGCTAAATCATGGAAACTCCTAACATCACTCACATTCTTAGGTGTAAGCCATTCTTGAATTGCTTTAATCTTCTCTTATCAACCTCTATGCTATGAGCAGACATAACATAACCCAAGAAAATGACCTGATCTTTGCAAAAATCGCATTTTTTCAAATTGGCATATAATTTCTCTTTCCTCAAAATATCAAGCACATAATGTAAATGTTCAACATGCTCTTCTAAATTCCTGTTATATACTAATATGTCATTAAAATAAGTCACAACAAATTTTCCTAAGAAAGGTCTCAAAACATAATTCATTAATCTCATAAAAGTATTAGGTATATTAGTCAAACCAAAGGGCATAACTAACCATTTATACAAACCATGTTTGGTCTTGAATGCATTTTTCCATTCATTTCCTTCCCTCATCTTAATTTGATGATACCCACTTTTAAGGTCAATTTTAGAGAAGTAACAAAAACCATGTAATTCATCTGACATATCATTAAGCTTGGGTATAGGATGTGGATACTTAACTATTATTTTGTTGATAGCTCTACAATCGACACACATCTTCTAAGATCCATCTTTCTTTGGCATAAGCAACACTAGCATTGCATATGGACTCATGCTCTCCCGTATATGTCCCTTCTTCACCAACTTATCAACTTACCTTTAAAGCTCCTTTGTCTCCTCAGGAATACTTCTATATGCTGGCTTATTGGAATGAGAGCTATAGGAATAAGATCAATGTGATGTTCAATCCCTTTCTTTGGTGGTAAACCATCTGGGATCTCTTTAGGGAATACATCATTATAATCCTGCAACAAAGATGAAATAATACTAGGCAAAGATGAATCAAGGTTGGTGTTAGAGAAATAAGAATTCTTGTAAAGGATCAAGATCATTTGTTGCTTAACTTGGAAGGCAACCTTAACATCTGCTCCTTTTGCAAACACACTTATTTGTTTTCTCTCATCTTCACTCTTGTGAACTTGACCACTCTTATACTTAGTACTCTTAAATGCTTTCACTTTGTTTTTCTCTCCTTCACTTTCTTTTCTCATGACTCTCTATTTCGTTTTTGCTCCTCCTCTTTTGCTCACTTTCATAAAGTCTCACTTGGTCTTTAAAGTTCCCGACTTTTCCTTAGGATTTACTAGTTTGTGATACTGAGAGGGGGGGTAAATCAGTATCACCACAATTCGCAATTCGCAGGTAAATGAACAACTTCAACCTCTTTTTAGAAGGGAACTCTTTCTCAGACTTGACTAAGGTAGATCTATTACTACCTACTAATCACAATAGTCCCTAAAGTCACCTTTCAGACACCTTGCCTAATAGACAATACGAATGTTCTTGTTTAGGTCTTTGTTAGGTTATGGGTTGGCTGATACTTTAGCTGCGTTCACAACTCAATTCAAAACACAGAACGTAAAGCAAATTAAGGACACATGAGATTTACGTGGTTCCGTCAATATGATGTACATCCACGGTGGTAGGGACTCTCCCTTACTGAGACTATCCACTATATTTATGAATACAAGTTACAATGGATGTCTTTAATTCTTTGCTCCTTTCACTATTGCAATTACTAAGCAAGTACAATACAAAGAGTGTTACTTACTGTGTCTACCCTTCTTCTAGCTTGTCTTGCCTCTGTTGAATTGAAAGGCTGCTCCACTGGTGCTTAGAAGTTCACCGCAACGCTCTCTAACCTCTTTTGAAGAAGTCTGGAAATACGTTGAGTTCAATGCTTCGCTGAAGTTCTTCTCTATGTTGTATCACACAACTCTTGCTTTCACCGTTTTACAGTCTCACCTGTATCCTTGTCTCACGATCTCACTGTCTCACGGCTCGCTTGTCCGTTTCTCTCTCTTTTGCTGTCCAGCCGGATTTCTCTTTCTTATCGCCGGATTTCTCTCACCGTCCTGCCGGATCTCTCTCTTATCACCAGATTTCTTTCTTTTCGTCCACCCTTCTTTGGCTGTTTCAGATTTCCTCTCTTTTTCCTTTATTTGGCTGTGTTTTCTCTCTCCTTCCCGTTGACTCCAATTTGGCCGTTCTTGCGTTTTCGCCGGTTGTCTATTTTTGCCGTTCTGCTCACTTTTTTGGCCATCTCCCTTTTCTCTCTCTCTCTTGACGGTTGTTCTTCGTTCAGCTCTCCTTCGGCCGTTTCCTCTTTCTCTCTCTCGATGGTTCTGTTTTTGCCAACGGTTCTCTCTTTCTTTCGTATCGTTCTGCTGTCGCCCCCCTTCACTAGCCGTTTCGATCGTCTCTCTTTTCTACCGATGGTGTAGGGTTGCCGTGTGCCATGTTGTCTCCTCACCGACCGTCTAGCCATTATGTCTGTTTCTCTACTATCTCTGACGATGGCTTTTCTCTCTCTTCTAAGTGTTTTCTCTCTCTTCGTTTGATGGCTGCACTGTTCACGACGGCTACTGTTCACTCGACGACTACTGTTCACGATGACTACTTTTTTCTTTTGTAGGTGGTATTCTTCTGTGTAGGGTTTGGTGTTTTCCCGTGTATTCAATTGTGTTGGCCTTGCCCTAATTTTGTCTTCCAAGGTCTTTATATACTCTCTCACATAAAACCCTAATAGGGCCTACGCAGTGGATTTACGTTCTTGCCCCTCCAGAGCTTACGCGACAGATTTATGTTTTTGCCCTTACATGTGGCTTTACCTTCTTGCCCTTCCATGTGGCTTTACTTTCTTGCACACTTAAACCTAGTTGACAACAATTACAACCCATACAAGGCTGTGGGAACAACAATCTCCCCCTTTGTAATTGTTGGCAACACTCATAACAAAAGCCACTATGCAGCAGTTTCAACTCCCCCTAAATATGCACTCCCCTTTTTTTAACAGCTCCCCCTGCACTGTTGCTTCTCTCCCCCTTTGCCAACCAATTACAAATTTGAAAAACTTGCAAAGTAGAGATGGAGGATTCACCTGATTTTTAGGCTTGAGGAGGCATTTGCACAGATAGACTTAATCTGTGCTTTTCAAACAACTCTGTGTACAGAGGTTTAGTTAGAATATCTGAAATTTGATCTTTAGTGCCAACATACTCCAACTGAATTGTACCCTGTTCCACTTGATCTTTAATGAAGTGATACCGGATGTCAATATGCTTGCTCCTTGAATGTTGAACTGGATTCTTGCTAAGATCAATAGCACTTTGATTATCACAAAGTACACTCACTGGTAACTTCACTTCAACACCCAAGTCTGCCAATTGTCTTTGCATCCATATCACCTGAGTACATGCTGCACAAGCAGCCATATGCTCAGCCTCAGTTGTGCTATAAGCAACATTATTTTGCTTTCTACTTAACCATGCAACACACTTTGAACCCAAGTAGAAGCTGCAGCCACTGGTTGATTTTCTATCATTTATACTTCCTGCCCAGTCTGCATCAGTGTATGCTTGTAGTTTAACAGAATCCATGGCTGGATACCATAAACCCATTTCCAGTGTTCCTTTGAGGTACCTTAAGATTCTTTTCATTGCCAATACATGAGACTCCTTAGGATCAGCTTGGAATCTGCTAGCAGCGCACACAGCTTGCATAAGATCAGGCCTTGATGCTGTAAGGTACAGAAGGCTCCCTATCATCTTCTTGTACTCTGTAGGGCTTGTACTCCTTCCCTCCTGATCTTTTGTTAACTTACAGCCCACTGTTATAAGGGTACTGACAGGTTTGCTATCCTCCATGCCAAACCTTTTCAGCATCTCTTTGGCATATTTCGTCTGAAAAATAAAGATACTTTCTTCACATTGCTTTATTTGTAATCCAAGAAAGTACGTCATTTCTCCAATCAATGACATCTTAAATTCCTCACTCATCTTTTGTGCAAAATCTTGGCATAGCTCAGAGTGATCCCCTCCAAAGATGATGTCATCTACATATACTATGGTTATCAGTTGGCCTTTCTCTGAGTTGAACACATACAAGTTATTATTAACTGTTCCTCTTCTGAAGTTCAACCTTCTTAAGTACGCATCCAGCCTACTGTACCATGCTCTTGGAACTTGCTTAAGACCATATAAGGCTTTCTTCAGTTTGCACACATGTGTCTCATCCTCACTGATTTGTACTCTATCAGGTTGTTCAATATACACTTCTTCTTTCAAGAGCCCATTCAGAAAGGTGGATTTCACATCCATCTGATAGACTTTATACCTCTTGTATGCTGCTAAAGCTAAGAACATTCTGATAGTTTCTAACCTTGCTACTGGTGCAAAAGTTTCATCAACATCTACTCCTTCTATCTGAGTGTAGCCTTTGCAAACCAGCCTGAACTTGTTCCTCACCACCTTGCCATCTTCATTGTGTTTATTCCTAAAAACCCATTTTGTTCCTATGACATTCTTATTAGTGGCTCTTGGAACCAGCTCCCATGTATCATTTTTCTCAATTTGATCCAACTCCTCATTGATAGCTTTGACCTAGGCTTTGTCTTGAGTAGCCTTTTCAATAGATTTAGGTTTAACTTGTGAGAGTAAAGTAGTAGCTCCCATAATTATTCTTCTTGTTGTAACTCCTGCTGATGGGTTACCTATGATCTGATCTCCTTGATAAGCACTAGCCCATGTTTTCTTTGTCCTTCTTCCTTGCACGGTCTTAGTTGTAAGAGGATCTCTTTCTTCATCTTCAGACTCACTCTTCTTCGAGTTTGAACTTACTTCTTGTTCCTTTTCTTCAGGTTGGTCTAATTCTTCATCTATAGTGAAGTCATCTTCTTCATTGTCCTCAGCTTCTCCATTTTGCATTATTTTCCAGTTCTCATCTATTCTCACATCACTGGAAGTGATCACTTTTCCCAGCTTATGCAGGAAAACTCTGTAACCTTTTGTCTTTTCTGAGTATCCCACAAAGATGCCTTTATCAGACCTAGCGTTGAATTTTCCCAAGTTTTGCTCCTTGTTCTTCACAAAACATAGGCTGCCAAAGACTCTGAGATACTTGGCTGTTGTCTTCTTTCCATTCCATAACTCATATGGAGTCTTATCAGTATTGGGCTTTAGTAATACTCTGTTTAGTAGATGTACGGCTGTAAATGTTACTTTTGTCTAAAATCTTGTGTGAAGCTTGGATTCTAGCAGTAGAGTTCTTGCCATTTCAACCACAGCTCTATTCTTCCTCTCTACCACCCTGTTCTGTTGAGGTGTTCTTGCTGCTTCCATTTGATGATGAATACTATGCTTCTCAAGGTAATCTTCAAAAGCTTCATTTGTAAATTCAGTGCCTTGATCTAACCTCAATACTTTGATCTTCCTTCCATTCTCATTTTCAGCCAATCTTCTGTATTTTTTGAAGCAATTCAAAACTTCTGACTTGTGTTTGAGGTGCATGAGGCAGGTCCTTCTCGAATAATCATCAACAAACAAAATGAAGTACCTCTTACCTTTCAACCCTTTTGTCCTCATCGGTCTATACAAATCAGTATGCACAATGTCAAGCACTGCTTCAGAACTGAACTCTTTGGTCTTATACTGCTTTTTGGCATGTTTTCCTTTAGACCATACTGAGCAAACATACTCTCTCTCTCTCTTAAGGTCGAGAATGTTTCTAATTGCATGAGTAGTGGTTAGCTTCTTCATGTTTTTCTGTGATAAGTGTCCCAGCCTTCTATGCCATAGTTGATTTTTTTCTTCTTTTGTAAGTAAACAGCTGTTCGTCTTGTGGGCATGAATGTGGTGAAATGCGTACAGTAGGGTTTTGTGGCTCTGGAAGAAAGTAAAGACCCAACCCCAGAGGAGTTAAGGTAGTTTGAGATAAATGGGAAGGCCTCAAACGTCATCATTTCAACATTGACAGATGCTGAGTATGCTAAAGTTATGGACTGCAAATTTGCCAAGGAGATATGGGACAGATTGCAGAAAGTCTATGAAGGTGATGGCAGAATGAAGGAGGCTAAGCTTCAAGTGTTCAAGGAGAGATATGAATCTCTCAGAATGTAGAAAAATGAGACAGTTTAAGAGTTCTTCACCAGGGTTATTGACGCTGTAAACGACCTTAGAAATCATAGGAAGAACAAGAAGGACTTATCGATTGTGAAGAAAATTCTGAGAATTCTGCCTGAGAGGTTTGCCTCAAAGGTAGCAGCCATAGAGGAGAGTAGAGATCTCAATTCTATGTCTTTGCATGATCTTAAGTGCAATCTCATTGCATATGAGATGAGGATAAAGTCAGCTGAAAGCTCTACAACAATAAAGGTATCAAAGGAGGCAGCTTTTAAAGCTATGAAGCACTTGAAGATAAAAGAAGAGGAAGAATCATCCAGTGAGGATGATGATGATGATGATGAGGAAGAAAGTGAAGGTAAAGTATTGGCTTGCTTTACAAGGAAATTCAAAAAGGGGTCTAAGAAGGGAAAAGGATAGTTGTCCTTGAGATGTTATCATTATGGGCAGACTGGACACTTTGCTTCTCAGTGCAAAGTGAAACTTGATGATGAAGATGAGGATGGTGATGATGAGCAGAATTCAAGATGGAGAAGATCGTCATTCAAATCAAAGAAGTTCAACAAGAAGACTGCTAACCCACAGAAGAAGAAGAGAGTCTCATTCAAGAGCTATGTGAGTCAAATAAAAGAAGCTGATGAGGAGGAAGATGAAGACTCATTAGATGAGCATGTCTTTATGGCATCAGCACAAAGTGGTAGCTCAACCTCTGAAGAGGAAGAGGAGGTTGATGAAGAAGAGCCAGATCTTGAAGCTGAGCTGGAAGCAGCTTCAAAGGAGATAATCAGAAGGGGTAGAACCATAAAAAGGATGGAAGCTCACATAAAACAAGTTGAAGCAAAGTCTGAGGAAGCTGAAAGTCAAAAGGATGAAATAAGGACTGAACATATTGACTTGAAGAGAAGATTTGAAGAACAGATCAAAATATGTAAAGACCTTACAATAAAGCTTGGCTCAAGGACTTCAACAATTGAAGAAATGGAGATAGGAGAGAAACGGACATAACGGCTAGATGGTCGGCGAGGAGACAACACGGCACACGATAACCCTACACCATCGGTAGAAAAGAAAGACAATCGAAACAGCTGGTGAAGGGGGGTGATGACAGAACGATACGGAAGAGAGAGAGAACTGTCGGCAAAAACAGAATCGTTGAGAAAGAGAAAGAGGAGACAGCCGAAGGAGAGCTGAACGAAGAACAACCATCAAGAGAGAGAGAGAAAGGGGAGACGACCAAAAAAGTGAGCAGAACGGCAAAAATAGACAACCGGCGGAAACCCAAGAACGCCCAAATCGGAGTCGACGGGAAGGAGAGAGAAAACACGGCCAAATAAGGGAAAATGAGAGAAAATTTGGAACGACCAAAAAGGGGTGGACGAAGAGAGAGAAATTCGACGGTAAGAGAGAGATCTGGCAGGACGGTGAGAGAAATTTGGCGGTAAGAGAGAGAAATCCAGCGATAAGAGAGAGAAATCCGATTAGACATTAAGAGAGAGAGAAACGGACAGGCGAGTTGTGAGACAGTGAGATCGTGAGACAAGGAGATGGGTGAGACCGTAAGACAGTGAAAGCAGGAATTGTGGGAGACAACGTAGAGAAGGAATTCGGCGAAACATTGAACTCAACGTATTTTTAGACTTTTTCAAGAGAGGTTAGAGAGTGTTACGGTGAACTTCTAAGCAGCAATGGAGCAGCCTTTCAATTCAACAGAGGCAAGACAAGCTAGAAGAAGGGTAGACACAGTAAATAAAACTCTTTGTATTGTACTTGCTTAGTAATTGCAATAGTGAAAGGAGCAGAGAATTAAAGACATCCATTGTAACCTGTATTCACAACTATAATGGATAGTCTCGGTAGAGGGAGAGTCCCTACCACCGTGGATGTACGTCATGTTGATGGAACCACGTAAATATCGTGTGTCCTTAATTTGCTTTACGGTCTGTGCTTTGAATTGAGTTGTGAACGCAGCTAAAGTATCAGCCAACCCATAACCTAACGAAGACCTAAACAAGAACATCCGTATTGTCTATTAGGCAAGGTGTCTGAAAGGTGACTTTGGGGACTATTGTGATTAGTAGATAGCAATAGATCTACCTTAGTCGAGTCTGAAAAAGAGTTCGCTTTTAAGAAGAGGTTGAAGTTGTTCACTTACCTGCGAATTGCGAATTATGATGATACTGATTCACCCCCTCTCTTAGTATCACAAACTAATAGATCTTATGGAGAAGTCGGGAACTTCAATAAGTCTCACTTGGTCTTTATACACATGTTTTGGAGTCAATGGAACAAATGTGAATGGTTTTTCATCTGTGGTAAAAGAATAGCAGTTCTTGTAACCATCATGCAAAACTTTTTTGTCAAATTGCCAAGGACGACCTAATAACAAATGCATAGCCTGCATAGGTACAACATCACAAAACAACTTGTCCTTATATCTACCAATGAAAAATGGAACCACAACTTGTTTAGTCACTTTCACCACTCTACTGTCATTCAACCATTACAAATTATATGGCCTAGGACGTTTGGTTGTAGGCAAGTTCAATTTTTTCACCAACTCTGTACTTGCTACATTAGTGCAACTACCTCAATCGATGATCAAGCAACAGAGTTTATCTTGAACTAAATATTAAGTATGGAAAATATTTTCTCCTTGCATCTCAACATCATCCTCCTACTTAACCTATACACTATGGGCTCTCCTTGCTACTAAAAGCCTTCCATTATGCTCTAGATACTCTATCCCTTCATCAACATCACTAGCATCCTTTAGTGGCAGCATTTGGTCTTTATCACTAGCATCACTACTAGACACATAGTCACTATTCTTTTTAAGGTATATGGTTCTCTTGTTAGGACATTGTAAAGTCACATGACCCTTACCTAGACATCTAAAGCATTTGATGTCTCTAGTTTTTCCCTGGGTGCCCTTAAGTTTATCTTCAAATTTGCCCCTTTCAAGGCTGCCCCCATTAGTCTTGGGTCTATATGAATTGGTTTTAAGCTTAGAAGTCATTTTCTCTTCCTTCTTCCCCCAGTTCGACTTTCAAAAAGATGAACTTGAGTTTTGATTATATCTAGAAGTGCTCCTTCCCTTAAGTTGCCTCTCAACTTTCATGGCAATGTGTACTATGTCTTTAAACTCTACATAGTGTTGCAATTCTACCATATTAGCTATGCTTTTATTCAACCCTTGGAGGAACCTAGCCATGGTTACCTTCCTATCCTCCATTGCATTTGCCCTAACCATAATAAGTTCCATCTCCTTATGGTACTCTTCCACACTCTTGGAACCTTGCGTAAGGCTCTGCAACTTGTTATACAAATCCCTATAATAAGAGCTGGGAACAAATCTCCTTCTTATCACAATCTTTAACTCATTCCAAGTTTCTACGGTCCTCTCAAAATTTCTTTTTTTTGTGGTAACTTGCTGGTCCCACCATACTATAGCATAATCAGTGAACTCTGTTATAGCTAACTTTACTTTTTTCTCCCCAGAGAAGTTGTGGCACTCATATATTAATTCTACCATTTGTTTTCAATCCAAATAGACATCAAGGTTAGCTTTTCCTTGGAAAGAAGGTATTTTCATTTTAATACTACTAAGATTTTTGTCTACTCCTTCCTCCACTTTATTTCTATTATCCTAACCTACACTGTACCTATCATAAACATTTCCATTGCCTCTTACTCCTCTACTATTCATATTACCACGCCCTCCTTTAAATCCACCTCTGAAGTTTCTACTAGCATTATTACCGTCATCACAATAATCATCACCATCTTCACCAAAATCATGTTCAACTTGCTCATTCACAACCCTCTCAACTGGCCTCTTAGGATTGACACTCAATTCCCATTTTATTTTATCCATCCTATCTCGCACTTCCCAAAACATTTGGTCAGTCCTATCAAACTTTTGCTCTAAGGATTTCATAAGCAATTTGAAATTTGGAACAACTACTTCTTCCTCTCCATGTGGGAAACTGCCTTCTTTAGCATTAGACATTGTACATGCAAGATTATTAGTAAATAAAGAATATACCTCACAAAACTTACTTCCTTTCGTGTTTGCTTTCTACTAAACTATAGTAGTCCTTAACCTTCGTGTTTCACATAATGAATTGCAAGACTCTAAGAGCTCTTTTAATAGTTCCAAGCAAATTAAATTCAGAACAAACAAAACTTGAATATATCAATCCTAGACCCACCTCTTCAAAGAAGTGACACGATCAAAAAAGATGGGCAATAAAGTAAACAGAATGATAAGAAATTCAATGATATGAGCATTGCAATTGAACAACAATCAATTATCGAATATAATTGAGTAAATGATCAATTGAGCAATGAAGCCTTTGTTTTTTTTTTTTGGGTTAACTAATGGGTATTTCTATAAAAGGAACGAAAAGTAGAAAGGCAACCCAAGAAATACACGAATTGACGTTGTTCAATCCATTCATTTTGCAGAGTTCCGGATTCACGTTGTTCAGGATTCGTAGAGTTCTGGATTCACGTATATTTGTGTAGTTCCGGTTTCATAGAGTTCTGGATTCGCGTAGTTTGGGACTCACAGAGTTCCGGATTCACATGGATTCGCGTAGTTCCAGATTCGCAGAGTTCTACATTCGCGTGGTTCTTATTTTGCAGAGTTCCGGATTCACGTTGTTCTGGAGTCGTAGAGTTCCAGATTCACCTGGATTCGTGTAGTTCCGTTTTCGTAGAGTTCCAGATTCGCGTAGTTCCGTTTTCGTAGAGTTCTAGATTCGCGTAGTTCCGGTTTCATAGAGTTCTGGATTCGCGTAGTTGTGAATTCGCAGAGTTCCGGATTCGCGTGGATTCGCGTAGTTTTGGATTCGCAGTGTTCCAGATTCGTGTAGTTCCCATTTT
>CM038603.1:0-120388 GCA_021533255.1 Ceriops tagal
AAAAAATGCTGAATTTTTCTTTTGAAGAGAAGTATCACAACCCCACAAAAGATTTTAACC
The DNA here is from genome assembly GCA_021533255.1 of Ceriops tagal. NCBI lineage: Eukaryota > Viridiplantae > Streptophyta > Magnoliopsida > Malpighiales > Rhizophoraceae > Ceriops > Ceriops tagal. The sequence goes on from CM038603.1 coordinate 61, forward strand.
AACAATGGAGGACAGTGTATAAAACAAAAAAACACGTTTGGCACAAAGACCTCAGTGTTGCATGGAGTTCAAATAAAGCTTTACTAAATCATTTCATGCCAACAAAACACACTCAATTATGGCACATGAAGAAAAGATACCAACATTATTAGGATGCCAAGCAACACTTGTCACTGAGGAGTCATGCTTTTTCCTGATAAGCTTACTGACCCACCTGCAGAATGTTATAAAATGCAATGAAAAATCAATTAAACATAAGACTTTGAAGGATTGTTATTGATTGGATCAAAATGTCATTTCAAATAATTTCATTAAAGTTGTGCAAGTTCTATGCAGTGATGCTAAACAGAATATCAAGGATTCTGGTTTTCATTGACCATCTGAAGCATTTCCTTAATTAAAGTCACTCTTCACTTGTTGACAGAAGTTAAATATGAAAATAGGAAGTTAAAACATTCTTCTTGCTCCAAACATAAACAAGCTGTATCCAAATTAAGATATGACTACTAGAATGCCAAACCTTATCCACGGACTAAAAGCAAGACAAGTCAACATGGCTGTTGAACCTGAAGTACAAATTTTTCCAAATGTCACCCACAAGCAAAAATATAACCTAGTGACCTCCACTATAGGATGATGGCAAAGCAATAATTAGAAGTTGATTGGCACTTGTGGGACCCAACATGTCTTTGAGAGATCTCAAGAAACAACAAAAAGAGATATGACACACATTGAAATTCAAAAAAAAAAAAAAAGAAGGTTAATATTCTTCACCTTGTAAAGAACCAACAAAAAAAGAAGGCTGCTGGAATTTGTTTCATCTCTTCAAAGAGAACACAATAAATACAACTTGTGGAAACAAATGCTACAGAACCGTGTCTTTTCAATTTATTATTCTCACCCCTTAACAAAAGATGCGTGTACCAGCATAAATGTCACATGCAAGTTTTTTGTCAACTCACCTTCACAATCACACACATCTAATGGGCCCTTAGGACATTGAAAGAACCAAAAGAAATCCGCCAAGCACTCAATTTGTACAACACTCTGAGACACCTTATATTTGGGGCCTTTTCCCTTCAAATATTTTGTCATTTACGTAAAAATGAAAATACCATAGTGTATGATTAGCACAACACATATCAAAACTAAGATATAGGACTTGGCTTATTCATCATCTTAAACTCAAACATTGGAATCATTAAGAAATCTGTCAAACCAAGTGTCGCCGAAATAGAAAATAGCAAAGCAAATATTACCAACAAAACTACATCTGAAATTTGGCCTAAGCCATTCAGCAGACTACACTGGAAGCCCCAAAGAAAAGAACAGCATTGAGCTAATAAATATATCCTCTTGCACAACAGTGCAACAATGTGTTGTCTGTTGTTGCCTCCACCATTAGAAATCAAGACAATACCGAGAGTAAGCAATCTTAAAGCACATGAAACCAAAAAGTGTGGAAACAAGCTGCAAAGCTGCATTCATTTACCAGTTGTTTTCTCGCTCATAGTAGCATATACAGACAGTTTTAGCCCCGCTTCCAATGGCAAACTTGTTCTCTGGGAATTGGGTAACAAAAAAAGAGAAAATATTCATGCTCAAAACCAATTTTTGTTTTAGCAGGCACACCTCCAGGAAGAATATTGTCAATGCCAACAAAGGAACAAATATATATATATATATATTCCAGTTTCCATAAATAGTGGATATGGAAGCTACTGCACATGCAACACAACAAAGGAAACATTCTGCAAGAGAACAAGAACACATGCTATGAAATGTAGATGTGCATTTAATTATGGAAAGCTGATGCAGAATATGCTATGAAATCAAGTAAAGAAGGGCATATTTTCTGTAGCTAGTCTTTGAAAAATAACAGTAAATAGATAAGCCACATGCTGAAATATATGAAGCATACAATTTTCAACTTTTGACAATTAACTGTCATACTTCTGAATAAAACTTTAGATCTTTTATTCAAGATTAAACTATTTCCCCACAAAATCTATAATGGGCTAACTCAGATCTATCATGTGCATTTATGTTCCCAACTACACATACATGCATATATGTAAGGCATATCTGAACATATATGTCTAAATGTCTATGCAGGCATGCATGTGCACATGCTATTAACAAATCCTAAGTTTACAATAACAACATAACATGCATTTGTTTCAAACTCAATCAAGTCCCCCAAGGCAGCTTCAGCCTTAAAACTACAGACACTGCCAGATATAAATTTGGGCATGGCTCTAAAAACAGTCAAACAACATCAAATATTGACAGAAGAAAACACAAATAATTGACAAAGCCTCTGTAACTAATGACATAATTGAATGGTAAAAACTTCCGGAAAAGATAAAAGAAACAAAAACAATAATTGAAAAACATGGTCTGTTTCAGTACCTCTTGGACTCCATTGCACACAAAGAGCAGCACGGTTTAGCCTAAGGATAACAAGAGTAGGTATCCATTCCATCCCTTCCTGGTTCCAAACATACCTTAGAAGAAAACAACTTGTTCAAACAAATGAAATATGGTTTTACCCATGTCCATACTGCCTATCCACAAAAAATGCAGCAAATATAGGATGAAAAAAATGTAAAACATGTAGGCACTCACGAATTCCTATCATGAGAAGCAGTAACAATTTGATTTGATTTCACACTCCAATCTATCCCAGAGACAATTTGGTCATGCTGTAAAGGAACAAAAATTAAAAAAAGGAAAGAAATATCACACACAACATTTTATAAATAACAAGCAAACTCTCAAAGGCATGAGAACAGGAGTGAGGCCCACTAAAACAGCAACCAGAAAGTTTGTGAAGAAGACAGTAAAGACAAGAAAAAATTGTTATAATGACAAAAAGGCATTCACCTTAAATAAAATAAAAAATAAAAAAATAAAAATAAAAATAAAAAGGAGGGAGAGGAAAAGATAACTCAAAAGAGAAGTGGAAAAACTCAGCTGCCCAACAAATGACATTCTAAACTATACATAACATGCAGGCATAATTTCTGAATTTCAAAGGAAGTTTTCTTTTTTGTTTTTAAGAAAAAGTAATTATATCCCAAAAATAAAAAAGGTACCATAGGATAGCAGGAGGAAGCCACCACTATGGTACAAGACATGTACAAGGACATAGACTAAAAATTAGAAACTAAGCACAACCATAAAGGTTGATTTTGTGATAATCAAAAACTAATGGCCAACAATCACTCCTCTCAGGCCCAGTCCCAACAAATTTCGGCTGCATGAGGGTCTTTGTAGGATTTTCCAGGGAAGTTTTTCTATACTTAGTACTCTACACTTAACGTCTTGAGTAATTATGTGAACTAAATAATCAATTCCAACATCTCAATTTGAGCGATATTTAAGTGATGATCGACTGAAGAAAAGAAAGAATAGTAACCTTCTGCAAAACATGGAGTTTCTCCCACCGATCTTCTTGGGACAATTTATAGATGTGAACTTCATTATTGTTTGGACAAAGAGCGATCACTGAAAAGAATGGAAAAGAAAAGAAAAGAAATCAGTTCACTAAGATGTCGTCAGAAATCAGTAAATTAACGACTAATGAAACTAGATCTGGATGATTTATCGTCTGGAATCGGAATAACGTAATCAGGAAACAAGCAAACTTTGCTTGTCCAAAACAATATCTAAATTACTGGGGAAGGGATCCAAGCCAAACAAACAAACAAACAAACAAAAATCCAGATAAGAGAGAAGAAGAAAAGCGGGGAAACAATATGAGAGTGGGAGAGAGAAAACAAACAAGAGTGATCGGGACTCCAAGCATGGCAGGTGATGGACTGGGCTAATTGGTGAACTGCCTTGACGGCTGCCATCGTATGGATATTTATCTGCTTCAATGTTCTACTATTACTCTCTCTCTCTATTATACATATGCGTACACATATCCGTGTGTGTCTGTGTGTGTTCTGTTAATTAATTTTCATAAAATTAGCTCAGTAATGGGATTGTAATTTATTTGCTAAATTTTCCGGAAGATGAGAAAGAGAGGGAGAAAGAGATCTGAAGGAAAAAGAAAGGGTAGAGGCACTGTCCCTCTTTGTATTCCCTATCGGAAAGCTTATTACCCATTGGTTTTTTTTTCTTTTTTCAATTCCTAAACTTCGACACCCAAAATCCCCCGCCCCCACCGCCGCGGCGGCGCGTAAAAGGGAGCATCTGCAATTTTCCACCCTGTCGTCTCTCCAGATCAGCAATTTGCTTTTTCCTACGATTAATAAGACAGTCACTTAAAAAAAAAAATGTGAGCCCCACCTCACTTGAAAAATACTTTACTTAGTAATAATAGTAATAAAATAATTTATTTTTAATTTTTAAATATTTTAATAAAATTAAAATTTTAAAATTATGTTTTTTATTATATTATAACTTTGTGTCTTTTAAAAAATCAAATAATGCAATTAAAAAAATTAACCAAATACAATCCTATTTAGTTAATTAATTATTTTCATAATTTTTTATAATAAATTAAAAAAAATTATAAAAATGATAATTATAATTTAAAATTAATTTTAATTTTCAAAATAAAAAATTTACAAAAAATAATAATTATAAATAAAAATTTAATTTCAATTAACCATTTAATTTTATTCAGTCGCTTCAATTCAATTATATTAATTTTTAAATAATAATATTTAATAAAAAAATTAATCAAAAAATATTAATTATTTAATTAATTATTATTACAAATTAACATATCATAATAAAATATTAAAAACATAAACTAAAAAAAATATTATATTTTTTTAATTACTGTATTTAATTTAATAATATTTAATATTAATTTAAAATGTTATAAAATTAAATTTAAATATTTATTAATATTAATAAATTAAAATTAAAACCTGCACTTTTGCGCGTGAGATAAAGAGGGGCTCCCTTCTTCTGAATTGTTTTGTTATACCAAAAAGATTTTAAAAAAAAAAAACAAAAAATGCTAGCCGCCCTGCAGCAGCAACTTCCGCCACTTCCAATTCCAAATCCATTGTCCTCCCTTCTTCGCTTTCGCTTCCCTCTCCACCATATTCCGTCATCTTCTTTAAAGCCCTGCCTTCTCACCCTTCCTTCCTCCTCCGTTGTCACCAACGCCACTTCGACAGACCACCGCTCCTCGTCCTCCCAAATCCTGTCCATCCGCCACTCCCTCTTGTCCCGTCGCCTCACCGCCACCCAACTTGCCGAGTCCTACCTCGCTCGCCTCCGACTCACAGAGCCCCAACTCCGCTCCTTCCTCCACGTCTCCGATGACATCCTCAAACAAGCCGGGCTTTTAGACGGCAAGATTCACAGGGGTGAGGATGTCGGTCCCCTTGCCGGCGTGCTTGTCGGGATCAAGGATAACATTTGCACGGCCAACATGCCTTCTACTGCCGGCTCGCTTATTCTTCGCGACTACCGCCCTCCTTTCGATGCCACAGCTGTCAGGAGACTCAAGGATATGGGTGGGATTGTCCTTGGTAAGACTAATTTGGATGAGTTTGGTATGGGAAGTACCACCGAAGCTTCTGCATTTCAGGTTTGTTTTCTGTTAACAGTCTTCACTTTTCCTCCTTGCTTTACTGTATTCTAATTCTGAGCTGGTTGGTCACGTCTTATTTCTTATCCTGAGTTTGATGATAGACAACGTCGGACAGTCGACTGTTTTCTTCTCTATCGAGGACCTTGATAATTAGAACAATATTCTGGTCTGAAAATTACTCCATGGTACTTCGGCTTCAGTGACCAGTTAAATTTACTTGTTGATTAAGTTGTTTTATTATTTATCGGTTTTCTGAATGTCTTGGATTGGTACTCTTTTACTGCTACCAACTTTTAGACTCTCATTTTCGGTTGAATAAAATTTGTCCATTCTCACTGGTATTTAATGCTTTGAAGCATTTCCCATGGGTAACTGAATCTGATTTACTCATGTAATGCATGTTGTCATTCATTAGGTGACCACAAACCCTTGGGATGTGTCCCGAGTGCCTGGTGGATCATCAGGAGGTTCAGCTGCTGCAGTTTCTGCCAGGCAATGCACAGTCTCTCTGGGCAGTGATACTGGTGGCAGCGTAAGGCAGCCAGCATCATTTTGTGGTGTTGTTGGCTTGAAGCCTACATATGGGCGTGTCTCAAGATTTGGGCTTATGGCATATGCATCCTCGCTTGATGTTATTGGATGTTTTGGCACCTCAGTGACTGATGCGGGTATCCTTCTTCATGCAATATCCGGTCATGATAGATTTGATGCCACTAGCAGTAGCCGAGTAAGAAATGTCCTGCTGTGGATTGAAACAACTTTTTTGTTATAAATTGATTCATGAAATAAAATATTAGAACAAAGACTTATGTATTTTTTAATGTAGTTTATTTTATTTCAGGTGCTTTTGTGAAGCAAGTGCAAGGTTTTCAAATAAGCTACTCATTGATAAAAATGCAAATGCTTATTAAAAGGATATTACTAAATCTATGTCCATCAATGAAATGTAGGCACCTCTATCAAATTCCTTTTGCCATATTTACTGGACTGATGAAGAAAATGCGGTTACTGGCAGTTGTGGTCTCAATACCTCTTATATAAATGTTAGTTTGACCATATTTAAGTCTAAATAGATTCTCTCCAAAACTAGCCAATATATTGCCATCATTTTGGCGCTATTGCATCATGCAAAATGTAATCTGTTGGATTATTTTGTTTGGTCTTCCAATATTTGCTCAGTTATAATTTTGTAAATATCTGCTCTTCAGGAGGTTCCTGATTTCACTTCTCTATTCAGTTCCATAAATCTTGTGGAATCCAAACCATTGAAGGGATTGAGGGTTGGTCTTATTCGTGAAACTCTTGATGATGGTATAGATGGTGGAGTGAAATCTGTAATCACTGCTGCTGCTTCACATCTGGTAGAATTAGGATGCATTGTGACAGAGGTCTAATTCTTGATCATTTTTTCACTGATGCTTCATATACTATTGGGTGCACCTGTGCATACACACACATGTGTATATATATATATATATATATGGGCGTTCAATTTTCTTCAAATATTTTGATGCAGGTATCATTGCCATCTTTCTCCCTTGGTTTGCCGGCCTATTATATTCTTGCTTCCTCAGAATCATCTTCCAACTTATCTCGTTATGATGGTGTCAGGTCATTCTCTCATGTATACTTTTCATTTAAAAACATTTGTTCTAATGTATACAACGGGCTAATAGAATAATTTGTCCTTACCAATTTGTTTATTCTCATAGTTATCCCTATATTCTTCTTTTGCCACAAGAGAGATCGAGTATTTTTTTTTTTTCACTAAGAGATAAGGAGAGTGTGTCTCTCTTTTTGAAATTATAGCTTGGAGGTTTACATTAAATGTAAGACATTTTATGGAATGAGCAATGTATGGCTGTGTAGTTTTTAAGCTAGATAACTCTTTGCATCAATAAGCCATCTCTTATGTAAGCTTTATAATTCCAAGGTGCAGAAGAAAAGTCTCACTCTCTACCTGAGTTGAGCCCCTTTTTGCATCTTATGATGTTCCTATCATAAACTACATTATTTCTATTGACATACAGATACGGAAATCGAGCTTTTGCTGCTGACTTAAATGCACTTTACAAGGATTCCCGGGCAAATGGATTTGGTTTCGAGGTAGATACCGTTTTCAATTGTGCATGCTTGGAATATTAGCATTATCAAAGTGGGTTGTAAGGATTTTATTGCCAGCTCCCATTATGATGGCTTATCAGAGACTAATTATCAGTTACTTCAAAGGTAGGTTTTGAATTTGTTTCTGTCATGTACCTTGATTTGACATCTCTTTGCATATTTCAGGTGAAAATGAGAATTTTGATGGGAACATTTGCCCTCTCTTCTGGTTATTATGATGCATTCTACAAGCATGCACAGCAGGTACTGCAATACAAATATTCTTAGAAGTTAGAAGTGCTGGTGGATGACATATCAGGTCATTACCTGATGAAGATGTGTGTTGTTACCAGTGATAACACATACACTCTCTCTCTCTCTCTCTCTCTCTCTCTCTCTCTCTCTCTCAATGGTTCCAGGTGCGTGATATTGTAGATACCTTGCTTTCTCTGGCTTTAGCAGTCCTAAAACAAGTGGCAGTTGGAATAAATTTGGCTGTAACTTGGAAGATGGTGCAGTTTATAATGATTGGTGTTGTAACATTCACAGCTGGAGCAATTTACCCTTTTAGTAATGGTGTTTTAGGTGAGGACCTTGATTCAGAAAAGTCTCAAGTCAGCATTGAACAAAAATGATATTCTAATTTCTCCTGCAGCACCATCAACTGCATTTAAGTTTGGTATGCTATCTGCATCTGTTCCGTTTTGGTGAGCAAGTTATTTAGAGCTATTGGTTTTGGCTAAATTGTACTTTACTTTGACAATGGGATGCCCATTCGGTTTTCATGTTTACAGGTGAAAAGAAAAATGATCCATTGGCAATGTATGCAGGTGACATTATGACTGTAAGTATTTTTGTGCTTCTTCATTTCTGCGTATTCATTTACATAATTCCTTCATATTTCATATTGCCTTCAGCACAAAGTTTAATTGGTCTTTGCCTCCTATTGGGATCTATACATGAGTAAATAGATTTTTAATTGAACCTTAATTTCCTACTCATGCCATTGGATAAGAAGGGAAGAGAAAACATTAGAAAGGCCTACTGTAGATTAGTGGACAAGGGATGTTGTGGGGTGAAGAACATCATTCTTTCCATTTGAAAAGTTACATCTTTGAAGACAAAAGGGACAGTAGATGCCACTCTTCCTGCTGTAATATAGGTATACATTAAGAGTGATGATTAAGGGAAATGAGAGAAGTTTAGTTTGGGAGCCACCTGGAAGTTAATTTGCATTTTTTTTTTTTTTTTATCTTCAACATCACTGATTTTTGTAACAATAAGACTCAGCCATATGCTGCAATAAGATATTTGTTACTCAACTTATGGGCAGAAATATAATTGAACTTTATGAATGTAACAAAGTTCAAATTTGTTCTAGATTTTTATTATCCTATCAATTGTTTCATTAAATATTTTCTGTTGACAACCACATTGCCTATGTGAAGCCAGTGCTGTCACATTGGAAAATGTCCTTAGCTTAATATTGATCATATTCAGTATTAGTACGGGTGTTTTGTCTGTCAACTCAATTAGATAGACATGGAAATAGCAGTTGGTAATGGACTCTTTCCAATTCTGCTTTGGTATAACTCTAAAAATTATGTCCTTTGAATCTTTTCAACCTTCAATGGAATTCATTACCAAATGTTATTTCCATGTATATGCAATGGAGTTGACAACTAAGTTCATTACCAACTGCTATTTCCATATGTACAAGGCTGTGAAATGATTGCAATTACTCATGATTTGGGGTTCATCTTTTGTTTCTCCTTGTCATTTTAGTTAAATAATCTTTCTACATATAATTTAGTGTCAATGCCAGGGTGATTTCATTTAACTGTTTTTCCTCTCATTGTCAATTTTGTCCCTGTCCCAGGTCAATGTTAACTTGGCGGGCCTACCTGCACTGGTATTGCCATGTGGATTTGTTGGAGGACCGGCTGCTCTCCCTGTTGGTCTTCAGATGATTGGTGCTGCATTTGACGAGGTACAGACCACCTTTGCTGTTTGCAAGTAGCTATTTGGGGTTGGAAACACCTCTTTGGTTCATTTGTTTTTCCAGTTTGTTACAATAGATCATCGTGCTTATGTGCAACAGTTACAACCTAGAATGTTTGTTAGCCTGATTAGAAATTTAATTATCAGATTGTTTGGTTGCAAGAAGATTGTGTTTTAAGTACTCTAGACTTGTATTGAGTTATGTAACTGCTACTCAAAGGGCCCACTGCATTATAGATTTTTTGGCTGATCAATTGTAGTTTGATTAAAATCTGGGATTGGAGCATTTTTCCAAAAGTATCCAGTTGTTCTTAAACCACTATTTCCCGTTGTTCCTAATAAGCCAGTTATTTTTGCTTGGTAATTTATTGCAATTGCTGTGTTACTAGGATGCGGAGGCTGGGGGTCTAGGAACATATTTTGCACTACTACGAACTTGATAATGCAATTAACTGGGCTTCTGGATACCTCCATCACTGGTTTTTTTGTTTAAAAAAATTCAAGTTTGTGTAAACTGGGCTAGAATGATGAGAGTGTTGATGACATGGCCTGGTTATGGAGCTAGTTTTGTAGCATGTAGAGAACTGGCAAGGCAGACACGTTCTTTAGGGCAACGCAATCAGATCTTTCTTCTGTGTGGAAGTGGTCGTGCTTTCAGAAAAAAAAAAAAAAAACAAATTGATTGGGAAAGTGATGGATTTTGATTATTTTAGTTGCCTTATTTATGGTTGTGTTGCAGGAGAAATTGCTCAAGGTAGGCCATATCTTTGAGCAAACGCTTGAAGGTTGCAGTTTTATTCCACCGTTAGTAGCAGATATTCCCGTTCGATAGGACTCGCGCTCTCCAGGACTTTTGGGCAGTCTAACGAAGCCGGAGAGACGACAAATCTCTCCTTTACTCTCTACGTATTTTCATGACTGAAAGATTTGATGGCCGGATTTGCGGGTGCACGTTCTGCTTGTTGTGGCCACTTTCGTCGTAAAGACGAGTCTTGAAGTTTTCTTTTTTTAGCTTTTTTTTTTTTTTTCGTTGTGCACCTTTTCAGATTAGATGAAAAAGAAAAACTTTTATTCAAACCGAAAGATGGTTGGAAGAGATAATTGCGGTTGATAATTGAATTTTGCAAGCACGCCCGCCTCACTCAAGCGAGTTGCGCAGTCACGCTCAGCATTTTTATTGCTATAGCATTTGCTCAGGAATCCAGTATGTAGTTAATAAAAAAAAAATACTGCATATTTTACTTTTTTCTTTAAAAAAAATTGTAGGTGGAATAATGATACTTTTCTAGGGGAGCGTTACATTTGTTTTTCAACTTTACAATTATATGGATATTTAAAGAGATAAACTTTAAAATAATATTTAATAAAAAAATGAACTCATCTATGTTGCTGTTTTATGTTATTCAATCAGAAGATTTTGTCATAAAACATGGTGTCGCTCATGCGCATGTTGTGTCCAAATCAACATGTAGTAGCAACAAGAACAGAGATATCTCAGTTGTTTACGAAGGTATGCTATAAATGTTTGTCCGTGATTGTTTGTCCACATTAACAATCGTTGAACGGAGTCGAGGCAAAAAAAAAAGTCCAAATTCTTTATCGTAGACGGCGGTGTACGTTAGCAAAACGCGTGCATGTAAAAGCCAACCTACCTTGCAGCAGCAGCCCCACACGATTTCAATTTTATTCATCGGAGGCCTCACCGATCCTCCCCTCCCTTTGTATGTTTATGCAAATTATAAAATTGTTACCTAACTAACTACAAGCGACTATATATATATATATATATCCTTTTTATTATTATTATTATTATTATTTGTGTAAGGGGATGGCTATTGGGATCATTTTATTGATTCCCCTCGTGACCGTCTTCCCAAACCAGAAATAGATCTTTGTGGTTGGCTGTTGAAATAGGTGAGAAAAATCTTCTTTGCAACTTTAATTTTTAGTTAGTAAAATATAATTTTGTTATCAGGTTGAATCATTTTTGGGTATGGAGATTAATGATGCTATTAACATCTTCAACCCTTGGCTTAGTTTTATTTGATTGTTTGGCTAAGAAAAGAAGCTAGATTTTGATCTCTTTAATTCAGCCCTAATTCATACGCAATTTTAGTGAGACAATTTGGAGGGGCTTCTCACTACTAATTATAATTTGCACTTTGGAGGAGAGAGGAGGAGGTGGAGGATGCGGCCAAGTTAGTATCGATTGAATACCAAACAAATATGCTAGGGAGAAAAAGGAAGGCTCCTGCCCTCGTTGATCTCTGTGTTGATGTGGCAATAAGAAACGTTATGTTCCTGGCAGATGTTGGGGAAACTGATATACATCTTCTTGACCGGATTTTACCTCAATGTACGGTGGACCAGTTGATGCATATTGAGAAGAGCACGGTAGTAAGATTGCTTCCATTGCTTGCTCAGTTAAAATTTGAACATCATAAGACTTAAGTTTTCTGGGATCCTTTTGATTTCTTCTCCTTCTTTTTCAATTTCCCGGTTCAATGACTCCAGGGACGGGATCTTAGTCCGGTAACTGATAAACTATGGAGAAGATTCTTTGAGCAGCAGTTTGGTCAGACAAGTACCCTCAAGGCTGTCGAGAAGATGAACCAGCACAAAGTGTCATTCAGGTGGATTCAATTGTATGAGGTGAGATACTCTGTTGTGTTCTTTCATTTGCATCTCATGGAAAATCCGTTTTGCATCACTACCCTCTATTTCATATTATTTTTCATAATAATTGGTCAACTCTCTTGTAGGCAAAACTGAAGGTCATTGCTGAGAAGGAGAACAAAACAGTTGCTCGACTTAGACAACTATACAAAAAGGAAGATGATCGTATGTTTCTTAACAATCTGATATGTGTAACAGCATATATCTAGCATTCTTCCTTTACTTCATTATCCATGACTGCATATTACGTTGTGCCAACATTGTTAGTATGTTTGTTTTGTGTATTTATTCCATAGATGGCTTTTTTTAGTGTCTATTGTTGGAGTGAATTATTTGTGTGAGATATATTTTGGGACCATTGACTGCCTGCTGACAGCTGAGCCACTGGCATTAGTACTAAGCAAGCTCTCCCTCGTGCAAAAATTGCTTAAGGCATCTGTATCACTACTGTTAGACAGTCCATTGACCAGATGTGGCAATGGTGCTTTTCTAGTCCTCGGGAGGCTCTGATTTCTTCTACAACTCAGCCTTTGAGTTTCAGGGGTCAGATGCTTGTGAACCATTTTTCTACCTGAATTCTATGACTGTTGAGTAAAGTTTTTAACCAACAAATGTAGTTAGAAACATCTGTTTTAAGTCTTTCTTGCTTTATCCTTATGAAACTGTTCAACCTGCTTGAAGGAAATGGAACTGATATTTCATGAACTCCTGAGAAGGACAGTTTTGTGCTGTCACCTCTACAATTAGCAATATTAGCAATATCCTTTTTTTTTTTTTTTTTTTTTTTTGAACTTGTTCTAATCCTCATTCTTAGAGGTAAGTCTAAACAAAGTTATGAATATGTGAACCCTTCCTTCTCCTACCTTTCTGTTTTTAGAGATGTTGACATTGGCTAGGAGTTCTCTCTGAGGACCTTCAATTCATTTCTTATATACAAATTCAGTAGTGCAAGAAAGAGTAGACGTGGTTTGCTGGACAGTTTGATTTGTCACAGGTATTTAGTTCAACATGATTCCTTCCATCCATCCAGTTTTTTTGTGGATAAGATATCCTCCTTTGGAGTTTCTTTGTATGAAGTAAGGTCTGTTCCTCTCAAATAAAAAACTCACATTTGTCAATCCTGTGTAATGTTACTGTTCTGCCTATTGAGGAAGATGTGGAAGAAAAACATATTTTCTTGGGCTCGTTTTACTTGCTTGATGAATATACCTTAAGTGGTCAACAAATTGGGCTGGTAAATGTGAGCAATATTCTCTAGGGTTGTCTCATTAGTGGATTTGCTAAACATTGAGGGTTTTTTTCTTAGTCTCATGTCAATTGCCCACAGCAATATTCTTATATTTCAGGGTCAAATTTTGCAGGGAAAAAAAGTCGGCAAACTCGTTTTTGTGCAAAGATCCCACCTTCAGGCAGTAAAAGAAACTTTTATGGAGGTATATTGACTTGTTTCATCCAAATTTTTCTCTGACACATGGTGCACCATGCTCTAAAGCTGGGTCAACTTGCAGCCTCTGCATGAGTATAGAACGATGAGCCCTTTCTCTTCTATTGTCATATAGAAAATTACGTATGTTCTCCTTTTTCCTTTTTCCAGGAAGTGAACCTGGATGCAATCTTTCCAACACAAAGAGCAACTTGATGAAGAAGGCGAAACTAGATTTTCTTAAGAGGTGATATTATCCATTGCATAAAGGAAGAAGTCGAATCTATTATATTCAATTTAAAAGATTCTTGATAATTCTTTGTTTCTAATTCCTTATGAAGGAATTATACACCTGTGATCCTTTTTTTTTCATATCAATAAATGGGATAGGAGAATTAGATTCAAATGACACAAGCTGTAATAGAATAACACTAATGCTTGGATACAGAAGAAACATTTTTTCCCAAAAGTATAAAAATTAAGAATGAATCCCGACTCTATGAACAAAATGAGGACTAATGAAAGAATCTTTTAGAAAATAAAATATCTTCGTTCAGTGTAAAATTTCTTTGTTCCAGTCCATAGGGAGGCATGTTAGGCTTGAGCTACACAATAGCAGATGTGGCAAGCCCCAGTCTTCCCCACTGCCTGCTAAGGAAAATATAAATAGCAAGAAAACAACTCAGACTGTCACTCAACAAGCTTAAATATTTTCCTAGTGCATCTAGGTAGAGGAAGTTTTACCAGGAGCCTTACACTGTAGATTATGTACTGCTGTGGAATTTAATTTTGAGATCGTGTCAGTTGTTCAGGTCCATATATCAGAAAGCCAATCTCTCTCTCTCTCTCTCTCTCTCTCATACACACACATTCTTACGTTCCTTTTGGCTTTTGAGCAGTCAGGAAGTGAAGAATCTTGCAGCCATAAAGAAAAATGCTGTGCAAAGGATTAATGGGTAATGCTTTTTATGATGACTATTTTACTGTAATTGAAGAGCTGCAAATAAGTACGTTTCCAGCACTGACATTATCTGCTTCTTGCTCCTCACAGCACCTCTGCCTCTTTCACGAGGAAGCCAGGTGGATTTGCTGGAAAGAAATCTGCATCATCTTACGCATAGTGTAAGTAGATCATAGCAGCATGTGAAGTGATTTAAATCCTCGTCACTGCCACGGAGAGATGAATCTCCAGTATAGGTGACCATTATTGTGGCCATATTAGGTACGCGACCATAATTAATAAATGATTAAAGGTGTCGCAATGTACCCTTTCGCCCTCCACGATCCATTGGGCGATCTTTTTCTTGTTCTTTGGAATTCGATGTCACGTAGATGTATCATTTGGATTAAATCTTGTTTGAATAAAAATTCAACACCCCTATGATGTCTGTGTCATGTACTATGAACTACATAATGTTGCTTTGGTACTATGAGTTTTTTAGCCCCGGATTAATTAGATTTGATTAAAAATGGTATTGGAGGTAGGTTATCTCACTTTCTTTACAATTTAATCATAGATATATAGAGGGCTTTGCCGTCCTTTCTTGGATGAAATTAATTTAATTGGAAATTAAGGGAATTGATAGCTTGAGCTATTAATTATGCCTGGATTTATTTTGGTTTTAAGAAAGTTAAATCTCAAAAGTTTTTGGTCTTCAATTAGTCCGTGTTTTAGTAAATTATGGGTCTCTAAAGAAAATAGGATCTAGTTTAAAAGAATCAGGCCCACATGGATTGGGCTGTTCAGAGGAAAAACTGGGCTAATTAAAGGCCTCAAACATAAGGGCCATGGGCTCATGGTCTACGCAAAAAGAGGAGTCCAGATTTAAAAATGTTTCTGTTCTCTGTCAAATTTGCCCATGTTTTATGAGTAGTAGGCTTGAGTTTCGGGGCTCTCTTCGACTTTTGACCTCATTCAGTTATGTCACGTTTGGGTTGGGGCTTACTTTTATTGGGCTCTAGTTTCGCGTGATAGGCCTTGCTGTATCGTTGTTGGGTTTTATTTTAAGTCTAGTGTTAATTTGAGTTTGGGTCGTGTTAGGTTTTCTTATTAGATGGGCCCAAATTAAACGATTCAGCCTCTCTCTGGGTCAAATCTAGTCTCGGCTTTTTTTCATTTTTGTTTCTCTGTTAGTGTCTTCCTTTTCACTAGCCTTTCTGTTTTAGGTTTCAACGTCCGCTGGTGGTTTTCTTTCAAGGCAATCACCTTGCCCCACTGTCTTTATGTTCAACTATAGATGTTTTCGTTTTCCTTTTTTTTTTTTTTTCAATTTGATTCTCCTCTCTTTCGAATGAGAGTTTCAACCGAGATGCAGTTCTCTAACTGCCCCCGAAGAAACTTGTCAAGGGCAGGTTGGGTTGGACCATTTCGTGGGCTTCTGGGTCTGGGCTTTGAAGATTGGCTTCTTTGGGCATGGGCCGGTATGTGGTGAAGAGAGGCTGGCTTGATTGGCATTTTTGAACGCTATTGGGCCAAGTTGTTGGACGGACTTATTAACTTTTATACTCATTTTTTCGTAAATTGAGCCTGAATTATACTCAATTAAAAGCGAAATTGGGTCCCTAAGCCCATAATAAAAATGTTTTCACCTTTTCTTCTTTTGTTTTTCTTTTTTTTTTTTTGGGGGGGGGGGGTTAGATATTTTCTTTTGTTATCTACAGATATTGATTGCCCAAATCGATCCTAGAGCCCAAAGTCTAATTCAAATTAAAAACAGTAAAGCAGAATTTAATGCGTCCTTTCCGTTGCTTATCAAAGGGGCATATTGATGCAAAGGACAACGTAAACTTCACCATAAAATTTTCCTGAAGGTTATTAACTCAAAACTTGGTACAACAACAAAGTCAGGTGTCCTTCGCTTACAGATCCATGCAAATATTAGTAAAACAAATTCTTAATTTCAAATCTAAATTCATAACAATGAGCAGCATTTAAGTGGCACTTATGACAGGAGAGGGGCAAAATATGACAACAGTAGGAAGGCAGCTGAATATTGACCGCCCCCTGCAGAAGTTGTACATTTCATGGCCTTTACAAGCTTTGCAACTGAAATGCTAAAAGATCCAGCATTATTTCACAATGCAGATCCATGTTAATAGACACCTAGAACTTTGAAGAAACAACTACACGTATGCTTTCAGGCCAAAGAATTATGTTTGTTTTTGGGTCAGCCATCTAAAAGTACATCATTTATTCATGCATGAAACTTTTGTATCATTGATTTTTATTGACCCTCTTTCATTCGTAAATCCAGTAGAAGTCTATATACCAGATCCAGCAAGTCTTCGCTTAGAGGCATTTGAAATGGACATCTGACCAAGCCTGTCAGCATCAGTTGATATCAACCGCTCTTTAAGAGGCATATAATGTTGCAACCATTCCCCTATATACACCTGCTGAAAACACAAGTCAGAAACGTATCTCCTATAATAAACTTCTTCTTCTCATATAAACACTAGGTCAATAAAAAGGCTAGAAATCCTTAAACCCCCGAGGTATTTCAACAGCTACTTACCACAAATTAAATACTTTTTTAGAGAAGCTGTGGAAAATAATTCCAGATCAATACCAAAAGGCCTTGTGTATGGAAAATAATTCAATCTCTAAGTCCACAACAATATTGCAATAACTATAGTTAGCTTCCCATAAACAAAGGAACAAATAATAATTAGCAACAATGGCACTTACAGGGGAAACAGAATAATAAGCCTTAAATGCTTTCATTTTAATTTTCTTCACAGTTTCTTACTTTCATTATCAAGGACATCCCAACGTGTGATATAAGAAATGGTCATATGTATACAGTTTGAGAGACTATTTGCACATCTCAAACTTGTGGCTTTCTGGTAGCATAACTCTACTGTTATGCCAAGGCTCACCTTCTTCTTTCATCATTAACTTTCAGGTTAAAAAAACACTTAGCATACCCTATGTACAACGTCAACTACAAGCTCTAAAAAATTCAGTAGATATTTTTACCTTTTCTCAATCTCCCACAGGGTCATGCCAAAGTTGAGGTAATAGTTTCTTTTGGCTTTTGAGAAAGAAACATTCTGGGTATAGCAGAGACAGATTTCCTTATTACAGAACAACAGTAACCCATGATAAATTCATGTAGGTATTTCATGTAGAGATGGCATCCGTCCAAGTCGGCAGCTTTGGTTTTGCATTTTATTATTCTAGGTTAAGCCCATGAAGTAATAGAGTGAATGATAAGTCACTGCTCAACTTTCACATCAATATTTTTATTGGCTAAAAATAAAACCATATTTTTGCAAAACAAAATCTAGTTTATTCTCTTTGGCCAAAAAAATGCCCAACCTTCTGTGTATGCAAAAGAAAAGAAAAGTGTTAGACATTTATTGTCTTAAGAAAATGGGCACAATGCAAACTTACCCAAATGTGGGAAAATTAGCAAATCCTAAGAACACAGAAACAAATTAAAGTAAAATGTTGGAGTAACCTGCTGTGGTCTCATTATTTTTGTATCAGGCTCATCAAGTGACTCTCGCCAATGTGCTAGGTAACCAGCCATTCGAGGAATTGCAAATAAAACAGGGAAAAACTCTGTTGGAAATCCCATTGCCCTATCAAGAATTATTAATTGTTGATTATTTCACAATCTGTTCTATGCCAGCAGAAAAAGTCAACCAGTTTGCATATCTAGAGTCATTGTGCATGCAAATCCATGCAAATATTCTTTATTTACCTATATATCAACCCAGAGTAGAAATCAACATTTGGATACAACTTCCTCTTAACGAAGTATTCATCTGAGAGTGCAGCCTTCTCCAAAGCAATGGCTACCTGCAAAAACAGAAAATAAGGCGCAAAAAGCTATAAATAACATGAATCCTGCAAGGAATTGCCTATGTTGAGAAACATATCATACAACTGTGTGTTATACTTACTGCATTTAAAAGAAAAGAAAAGAAAGGTCCAAAAACCCATTTCAACAGATTTATGGCATCAAATAATACCCTTAAACAATGCCAGTCTACAAGTCTTATATCCTCATAACTCAATTCACTTTTATGCATGGCAATGGTTCCTTATGATTAAATTGAAGTCATAATGCAGTACAAATTGTTGCTTTCAGATGGCTTTAAGATTCTTCAAAGCTTAATAACCAGCAGTGCCAACCTTTGACAAATGATAAGACCATGAACAGGTAACAGGGAAAACTCTAAAGAGGACCAAACTACCTCAATAAGAGGATCACGGCCAACAATGGAAAACACATCCTCAGCCAGCTTCCTGATAACCTTTGCCCTGGGGTCATAGTTTTTGTACACGCGATGGCCAAAACCTGACATCTTTCGTTTCCTAAAGAAATGGAAAGATGCAAGACCATTGATCAAGAAAGGAATTCAGCATGACCTTTGTGGGGAATAAATTTTAAAAAACTTAAAAGCAAACAATCACCTGTTTTTCACACCCTCAATGAAATCTGGAATGTTCTCAACAGTTCCAATCTCACTCAACATCTTAAGCACAGCCTACATCCAGGGGAGAAGCAGTTTTAATGGCCCAAAATTTGGAAACAAAATAGAATATTTTTAAATAAAAAATGATGAAAACATGCCAATAAACATACCTCGTTTGCTCCACCGTGAAGAGGACCATACAGTGCTCCAACAGCCCCAGCAAGAGCAGTGAACACATCAACTCCACTGCACACAAAGATAGTGGAAATGAGAAAATCCTAAGGCCATTCATTTCTGTTGAAGGTTTGGGGCTGCTGTGTACCTCAATGCAAGATGTCGTGCAGCAGCAGTGGAACAATTCATCTCATGTTCTGCATGGAGGATGAAAAGAATGTCTAGCACTCGAGCCAGATGAGGATTAGGTTTGTAAGACCTATCGCCTCTCTAAGTCCAGAACAAGTAAGGAGAAATTAGGTAAAGGAAATAATTTCCACATTTGGCAAAAGATGATAAATTTTTGGACGATTTGCATACAATGAATCTAGCATGTACAGGAAGTTCTCTGCATAGGAAAGGTTGCTTGAAGAAAGAACAGGTGGTCTGCCAGCCAACCTCAAATAAGCTGCTGCTGCAATAGTTGGTGCCTGCAAAATTTTCTTGAATAAGTCAACAGATCACAAGAAAGATACATGAAGCTTATAGTCAGAGGAATGCAGCACCATAAATTCAGGCATACAGCCATAAAAACACCTAGGTACCTCCAAGCTGCAAAACTTGTTTCCAACAACAGATAAACATCAAAGCATCCTTCTCAAGACCAAAAACAAAAAAGGAATATTGAATAAGAAAACCTTTCCAAGAATTCTTGCAATTTGTTTGTCTCTCACTTGCTTTGACTTGTACAGATCTTGTCCCTACACCATAAAAGAAAATGTGAAACAGAACTGGCAAACCTCCAAAATCACTATGACATGCAAATTCAAAATCTAAAACATACCAAAACTGCAATTCATGCCAGAGATGTTAAAATTAGATTTAGAATTCCACAACAATTTTAGAGAATTTCTCGTAGTTATATCATTAAAATGAGAGTTAGAAGAACACATACTGCAGTTCGACCACACTTAACCTTTCACATTCTTAAAGATAGACCTTGAACTTACTCGTAA
This sequence comes from Ceriops tagal, assembly GCA_021533255.1. Lineage (NCBI taxonomy): Eukaryota > Viridiplantae > Streptophyta > Magnoliopsida > Malpighiales > Rhizophoraceae > Ceriops > Ceriops tagal. Next base: position 20,423 of record CM038603.1, read on the forward strand.
AGCTGGGTTAGCATCAGGATGAAAGATGGAAAGAGCACTCATTGCACTCACTAGTACACCCATTGGATGCGCATCATGAGGCATTGTCTGTATAATATCCTCTGAGAAAATCTAATGACACACCTTCCAGTGAGAAATAAAAGCTCCAGCTGCATTGTAAATAAGAAATCAAATCTAATTACAATGGTGAACAATAAAAACCCACTTTATACAAGCAAATTTGAAGCTCAACTGTTGAAACTGGAAAATTCCCCCTTAATGGAAATGCAATGATGGTTTTCAATAACTAATATTTCATATTCCACTGCATAAACCTTTACCAAAACAGCTGGAAAATCTCAACCCTGGTTTAGCTAGCAATTTGCAGTGTGTTACCCATGAAGATACCTTAGCTACATTCTGCTACTATTGGATACAACTAATAAATTATAAAGAAACAGGTTACTGGTATGCCAGAGGTCCAATCAGGTACTAGAAGCTGTATCATTGTTTCTACTCCTGGGTAAGATAAGCACTACACATCTTCAAAGTCTACAGGCATGTTTGGTTTAACTGACAGCTTGTGACTAGCAACTTATAATAGACAGCTGTGGCTGAAAATTTAAAGTTGATAGATTTGCCACCTATGCTGGTACCAAAAAGCTCGCAAGCATGGGACAAGGTCAGCTGGGTCACCCAGAAATAATGTAATTCTAATTCCATCTACACAATTTCACACCCACAGAGGGAGAGAGAGAGAGAGAGAGAGAGAGAGAGAGTCGCACCAAAATACCCTGAGGTACAGCTGAATGCTGAGAAATAGCAAATTTCCAGTCTGCTATTTGACCTTCAGAGGGCAGATTCCCATAAACTAAAACAAAGGAGGAAGTATATAGATATCAATCATTAACCCGGGGCAAATTATAATACCCTAGAAAAAGAGCACATACAGAACAAAACACACATTTAAATACAAATTGTTCTAACTCCAAATTTTGCTTGACACAAAAAGGTTGATCATGCATGCTGTGAAGGACCTTGAGGAGTGTTTCCTCTAGCAATTTGAAACAATAGGTGGAAAATTCAATTAGAAAGTAGAACCATTCTTTGCTCAGGAAATTGATGTCTTGAAAATTGAGCAGAAAAAAAAGTGTACTGCAAAATACAGTGCCATGAAAACTAGCATTGCCACTCACTTATGAGGTATGCAACCTCCAGAAAGGTACTACTCTCAGCCAATTGCTCAATTGGATAGCCCCTGTATCTGAGAATACCCTCATCACCATCAATATAAGAGATCGATGACCGAACAGGAGCAGTGTTCAAATATCCTGGGTCATAGAGTTTAAGCCCCTTGTCATTCTTTCCAGTTGATATCTGTAGTTCCACACAGAAGGGTGCAATAACACTTAGCAAAATCCCATAACAGTCCATAAAAACAAAATCCAGTCAGAAATGCATTGTAAAATCAAATAAATTAATAGAAAGCCATATGTTGCAAATAAAAAAATAAAAACAAGACAAAACACAGATATTATAGTTTAAGTCATTTAGGGTCATGTTGCAAGATCAACCTCAACTTGCATCTTCCAAAGGAGGTCTGTGGGGCTCATTTGGCTAATTTGTAGATGAAATCTCCATCAGATAAAACCACATTACAAAAAAGTAATCACTTTCAAACCCCAAATCAAGAAAAAGCTCAAATCATGATTGTCAAGATAAATAAATATATAAATAAATACTAATAATAAATCAAATCATGTTCGTGGGAAATAATCGCACAGGCTGAATCAAACTGAACTCTCATGCTTATTGCTCTCCCTCATCAAAACAATGTACGAGAGTACACTCGTTAACAGCAACAGAAAGGAAATCAAGAACATTTGGACCAGATGCGCCCTTTACTCTGGAGGTAAGAGATAAATGTTTTGTCAAATGGAAAATCAGCAGAATATAAAACTAGGACAAAGTCAAGCTATCATCAACGATCAGAAAGCAAAACAAATCCTTAAAGATCAAACTCAGGTCACAGGAGAGATATTAATTAAACAAAACTCGAAAAAAGAAAAGGCCTGATTTGAGGGGGGGGGGTTGGTTGGGGCAGAGTGGAAGAAACAAAAGCAACAAAAACAGCAAGCATAATGATACCTTCTTGAAATCGGAAGACTTAAGGGTGCCGTGTTCGGAGACGGGAATTTGGTACTTGTCGCCAGTCCTGTCGTCGATGATGGTGAGGGATCCCTGGACGCTAGGCGGCGGAGGGATGTAGGTGGAGACAGCACAGGGCTCGACGATCGGGGAGGCGTCGAACGACCCCGACGAGGCCACAGACAAATGGGTGGCGATGACGGCCAACCGCTCTCTAGCTGCCGTGGCGGCCGACGATGTCGTTGCTGAATTGGAAGTGGACATAGTTTCTTCTCTTTTGAATTTGGCTGTGGGAGGGCTTGTGTTTTGTTTATGATTTACTTATTTATAGAGGAAAGAATCCAAGTAGCCTACAAAATATACTACATTTGCATTTTCTTCGAGAGAAAAATGAATAGATACAGCTTTGTAAAAACTAACCTAGCTACTGTACTTTTTCTTTTTTTTTTCCTTACTCCGAATGACCCAGATAAACTACATTCTTTTTTTTTTTACAAAATATACTATACTTTCTAATAATGTATTCTATTGTAAAAAAAAAAAAACTCCATTTTCTTAAAAATAATACCATAATCTTTCAATTTTTGAAAAAAAAAAATTATAGTACAATAGATGACCACTTGCCTTCCATCTTTCAAAACACCTAATCGCCCTATTAGTTGTAACCTTTTATTATTATTATTATCAGAGTTATAATTAATAATAAATTAATAATAATACGTATGAGTAGCGCTGGCGTTTGTCTGTGGTCCGTAACGTTTTTATATCATACTCAGCTTGAAACCGATACGTTACTCGTATAACATGAATTTCTTTACAGAGCTTACTCACACCACGCTCAGATTTGATCAACTTATTTATAAATGATAAAATCTTTTTTTTTAAAATATATATATATATATATATATATATATATATATATATATATAGAGAGAGAGAGAGAGAGAGAGAGAGAGAGAGAGAGAGAGTTAATATTATTTTAAAAAATTAAATATTTTTATTACGCTAATAATTATTTCATCATAATGATATTACATTGAAAATTAAGATTTTTATAAATGTTACAAAGGCACACCCAACCGGTCTGTTTGCCTTCTCATCTTTCTGCTGCATCTTTCTTCTCTGGAGGTGACCAGAAAAGGGAAACCCTAGACGTTTCCAAAAATTCTTGCGGTGCCACAAATCTTGTGAACCCGTCTGCGATTGCGAGGCGTACTAATATATCAAACATAAAGTACAGAAGAATAAACAAGCTGGAGTCACGTCCAGTCTGATCACTGTTCAAGAGCGGCCTGTTTGCAGACAAAATAAAATTGGCATCTGTCAACAGGGAAACATCACACGCTCTGCAGCACAACCTCCTAGTCTTCTGCCTCATGCACACAGCTCTTTACCATGCCGAGAATAGAAGGAAATGATAATTACAGAGCCAGGCAAGATGCCATGCAGCAACAGGCTCTACCTAAATTAGACGTTACATAGTGGAATGGAGCATACAATAAACATATATAGTGATTCACAGCCATAGTCTAATGCAGAAATCATGAGATGACGAGAACACCTGGCTAAGACAGCTACACATGCATTTTCGTATTTCCTGCCACAAACAGAAGACTTTTAGGCAAATAGCAAGAGAGTAGTAGTAGTGAAGAGCATCAGACGATGCAGTAAGCAAAACAAATCTTACAGCAACCACAACATTCTTAATCCCATAGAAATGTCATACCTTCAGCTAAAATGGCATCATGACCATCAACCTGTTGTGGAACATCATGACCACGGGTGAAAGGTTTCTGCAGAACATCCAGCATTCCTAGTTTAGTCGCCAGCACAATGCTCACACCAGTGACAGGAGAAATATTGGAGTCATCCACCTCATGATTTTCATCCCCAAGCTTTGTAGCATTAACCTTGTTGGTTGGACAACAAGGCTCCGCCTTTCCAACACCACTGGCTGCACAAGGAGACTCTACTTTTTCACCATCAACTGTTGGATGATGAGATTCTTCCTTTCCATCATTGCTACCTGCATGACAAGAATCTGCACTTTCACCTTCACAAGCTGCCTGACATTGTTCTGCTTTTTCAATTTTGCGAGATGCATGACATGAAGATGCTTTCTTGTGTTCTCCAACAGCTTGGCATGGTTCTGCCCTTTCATCTTGGCCAGCTGCATGTAAAGTAGGACAGTCAGAGAGGAAACAAGGGAAAAAGAGAAAATAGGAAGGGAAAGAGGGCAACGGGGATTTTTTGGGGGGCTGCCGGACAGAGGGGTGTGGCGGTGGTGGTTGGGTGGGAAGCAAAAACAGAGAGAGAATGGGAGGACAAAAGAGAGTAGAGGGTAAGAATTGTAAAAGATAGCAAGAGAAACTAGATGCAGTGAAAAAATGATGTCATTCCACAGACGTCTGTACAAATCTGACATCTATATGCGAAGGAAAAGACAAAACTAGCCTTCAACCAAAATTCCTAAATCAAAACAAAAGTCAGTCTACTCTGCAAGTCAAAACCGATTCCCAATTTTCCTCCTATAGTAAATATGCCCAGATCGACAAAAAGGCACAGATGACTCTGCTTTTTCACCTTTGCCAGCTGCTTGACATGGATCCGATTTGTCATCTTTGCCAGCTGCATCACAGGCCTGGGAGTGATCAACCTCACAATCAACATGACATCTTTCCATACTTCCACGCTCAGTAGCTGCATTGAGAGACTTGGGGGGATCATCCTTGCCATCAGGAGAAGAAGAGAGTATCTGACCATCTTTGATAGCTGCAGTGCATAACTGAGAATGGAATTTCTCAGCATTTGCATCACATTGCACTTCACTGTCATCCCACCTCCGTTTCCTACTTGTTTTCTTGATAGCTCTGTCCCCTTTCCTGACTCCCTTCACCAGTTTAGCATGTGAATTGTCAATTTCCGGGTCTGGATGATCTGCCTGACTGTTAACGAGGCATAGGTGCATTGGATCAGATCCAACTGCAGAACCATATACCTTAGCTTGGTCATTCTCTTCAACCATTTGATGTTGAACCAGATCAACTTTTGGCTTACATTTGCCATCAGAGTTCCTTCTTACATGCTCCTTTTCCTGTACCATTTTCCCCCGAGAAATTTGAAAAGTGGCTGATGGTAGGATTGCAGCTTCAATCTGGTCTCCTAAACAGTTGTGTGCAATAGCCCTGATCCTTGATATTGATTCAATTTGTTGGGGATCCAAACCCGCTATTAAGAATGTATCTGCTATTTGTGCTATATCTCTTAAGGCAGCATTCTGCAAGTAATTATCAAACAAAAAGGAAATACAGAGAGAGAGAGAGAGAGAGTACAGTATATTGATTACTTTTTTTCCCAACCAATGAAGACCAAAGAGCTAGGAAGATAATTACCATCCTCTTCTTTTTTGTTCTGAACTTCACTGTTCTATGAAACTGAGGTAAGGGAGAAACAGGCCTTCCTACAAATTTGCGAGTGATCCTCAAATACCAATGCTGGTATTCACTTTCATCTATGCCATTATCACCCTGGACAATATGGAGCCAACGGGCTGACCATTCGTTAAGCTCTACCTCCATCTTCTCCGATAAGTTGATCCCACTATCAACTCCACGACTCTTTCTCTCCCATAGCTGTACATCTTCTGGAATTACTTGAAGCATGTCATGCTGCCTCAAGCAACGATCTGGGAGGTGTCTTTCTGCCTTGTCAAAGCAGATTAACATCGTCCGCGATCTCCCAAGAATCAAACTAGTCCTGATGTCTTCTGGTATTAATGTACAATTCATATATTTGTAAGGAAGCCACTCCACCTATATGGGGATACCTCATTAACTTAAACATTGAGCAACTTGAGACAGTAAGCTTGTCTACAGAAGATTATCTTCTTGCTAATGTGAGCCCTAAAAGGCAATAAAATTGAATTGCATTTGACACTTACGTCAGATGGCTTTAAAAAGTCCAATGCTTTACGATAAAAAATTATGTCACGTTTCACTGTTGCAGCACTCTGTTTCCCCTTCCACTTAAGCACAAATGGAAAACAGTCATGGGCTGGCTCTTGATAAAACTTTGGTCGACCAATATTAAGATGAAAGTAACTCCAACACTGCAAAACAAATGATATTTATCATCAATTAATAAGATATTGACATCCAATCAAGCCAAAAGTTGTCAGATCCTATAGGTGAATCCTTGAATCCTTCCACCCATAAGCCCCCTTGAATATATAGGCCACAAGATAGATGCAAGAAAAAAGTTGCAGCCAACCTGCACTAATGTCAAACAACCACTGATGGTACACTGAGATTTAAGAGATGCTTTGCCAAGTGATCTATATAGAAAGGCTAACGCTGCTGCACCCCATGCATAATTCCCAGCTTTCTCAAAATCCTCAAATAGTGGGAGGTAAATAACAGGAACTTTATTCCCAGTAGTAGTCGAAAAAATCGTGCTCCCCACAAGATAGAGAAGATAAGCGCGGGTGTGATGCTGAACCTCTTCCAACGGTGCGTCCTCAGGACACTGGGAAAAGTACTCCTTTAACCAGCTTAATTTCACCATACCACCACTTTTATATCCAGCCTCCGGTACTCTTCCAAGATATCTTTCACAAATTGACTTGCATGAGGTATGTGTTACACCTAGAACTGGTTCCCCATCAATTGGCAAACCCAGCAGCAATGCAACATCTTTGAGGGTTATGGTCATTTCTCCAATCTTCATGTGAAAGGTGTTGGTTTCTTTTCTCCATCTCTCAACTAGTGCAGAGATAAGTGGATTGTCCAGACTAATAGAAGGAAGTGTTCTTAAATACTGAAACCCAGCCTTGTCCACCAATTCAATCTGCTTTTGTGTAAGCCTCCATTCACCCAATTTTGAAGTGTGTTCATGGCATCTAAGAACACCACGCTCCTGGTAAAATGTTAAAACAGAGACACTTTATCATCAAGAAAAGTTAAGCAAGTAAAATTTTTGTTAATTAAAAAAAAAATTCACCTGCCCCTCCCAAACTGCTGAAGATACATGGTTTTCCTGCCCATAAAGCACAGAAGGGTCGAATGGTCCAGGATCAGTTGCATCAGGTTCCACCAGAGCTGGAAAACCAACAACAGTTGGTCCAGAACTGCTCACACCAATGTCCATTACTGCTGCTAAGTCAGTTCAAAATCCAAACAACAAAGTAACCATTAGCTCACACTGGGCATCATCTCTTGATATGCATTCTTTTGATGAACACCTTCATATGTATACATGAACAAACAAAATACACCTTGAACCCACTCACAAAGTCTCTTTCTCAGGCACCAAGAGATGCAAACTGAGTGTTACAATCTTCAACTTGCATACCAATGTAGATGAAATGTTTATTGTCAAATAACAAAGGAAATTTGTACCCGGGTCACAAACGTATGTGTCAGCAAAATTTCCATCCTGTCCTTCCTTTTCCATCGGTCCAAATATAAGTTGTTAGGATGGTATTGAATAAGGCTTCCATCTCTGATTGCATCTTAAGAGACACATCTCCTTACACAAGAACTCGAATTACAAGCTTTCCTTACCCTATATGCGCTAAATGAGAAAAAATGGTTCCTCAAAATCCCACATCTCCACCTTAAATGACATTATACTACTAATCTCCAATGAACCAAGGATGGACTAGCCTCCAGAATACAACAAGAGCAGTATTATTCAAAAGTCCAAGAAAAATAGAACTTTAAAAAGTGCTTTACAACAGAAAGATTCATCCAATCAAAGGAAACCAAACCATAATACCAGACTGTAATATTTAAGAAGGTGAAATCGAATGTCTTAGTTGCTACTTGATAGTTAAGACTTTTTAAACTGTTCTTAAGGTATTGCATTTTTTTTTTTTTCATACCTCTCTCTATATCACTTTTTTCTTTTTCTTTTTTCCCTTTTCCTTCTCGTTTTAACTAAAATTTTGGCGATGAGTTAGTACGAAAGATGCAAAAAACCAAAAACTGGGAAAACGCGGGTGCGGGTGCCCGAGTCAAAACTCAAATAAATAGGAACCCCATTGTTTGGAGTGCGAGTCGGAGAAAACAAAAAGGAAAGAATATTCCAACAGAATTTGGGTGGTTTTTAAAGAAAAGCCTGCATTGCAGGGCTCTCTGCGCCGATTAAATTTATTGTCTGCAAGGACAGAGGACTAACCTAAAGATAAACCCTCCTTTTTCAATTATCACAATTTTCCAATTTCTAAGAAACCAAACAAAGCCACCAAGACGAATAGCTACACAGTAAAACCTTATCATATCGATAGAGAGAGAGAGAGAGAGAGAGAGAGCGGGCGACTCACCACAACAACAATGCGCATCCCCCTCCGAGCTTTTACATTACCGTAAAGGAAGGAAAGGAAGCCCCTTAATCGGGAACAGATAATCCCCAACCCAACCACACAAAACGACTGTGTCGTTTGCTGCTTTTTATTTTATTTATTTAATTTTAAAGTCACGCCTTTTCCAGTAATAAGATTATTAAAAATTTGATTAAAATTTTTATTACCGATTGGTCAATTATTTCTTTTCTTTCTCGTGTGCTGCTGCACCCGGTCGATTGCACCTTTTATCAATTATTTCCCCACGCACGGAACATATCAATTATTTCTTTTCTTTTTCCCTTTATATATATATATATATATACCTAGAGAGAGAGAGAGAGTAAATGAGACAATTGTATCATTATTTTAACGCTCTAAAAACAAAATGAAAAATAATCACGTTATTAACATTATCAATACACGTTGCCAATTAATGGCTAATTTATCCGAACTTGCTAAGGCGACGACCAACTCTAACGGTCTTTAGATATTTCAGTGTGTAACGTAGGAGTCCCCTCATCCATTTTTCTTGGTCTTTAGGTAAAAGATAGTTTCCGTCAAGTTTTCTCGTCAATGAATATTTAGGATTTAAATTACTGGAGCACTATCAACGAGAATCCGGGTGCTGGTTGTCATGAAAAAGCGTTTTCCCGTTATTTATTGGATCTAACTTTTGTTAAGTCTCCCTCATTAAACCTGATTACATTCTTAACTCTATTTCGAATTTCTGTTCCAAACTGTCGGATCTGGTTCTAGAGTCAAAGAAAGAAACCCAACTAGTTGGGAGCAGGTTCAATTCTGATTCTTAGTTCGTCTAATTTTAGTTCAGTTTCAAATCAAATCCAACTTTCCCTTTTCTAAGGTTGAAACAATAATAAATTAAATTTTACGAAAAATTAAAAAAAAGAAAAAAAAATGTACAGGACCTTTCAGAGAAATTAAGCAAACTAAATAAAAATAATTTGGTTAAACTGGTCAAATTTTATTTATTTTTGTTAAACGTTTGAAAAAAATTATATAATAAAAATTAGAAATTTATCTCAAAAAAAAAAATTATTCCCCGCCGCTTGGGAGAGGATACCAAACCACAGTTCCGGTCCCGATTGTGATTTTTGTGCAGCAAATACCTGTCCTTGACAGGACCGCGCCTGCGGTTCCGCAGTAATTTGATCGAAAAAAATATATAAAAAAGAATTAATAAAGGGTGGTGCAAAATGAGAGTCCTGCGTAAGCCACAAATAAATCCAGCTTATTTATTTTACTGATCTACCCCAGCAACGCACCGCATTCAATTACCCACGTTTAACTTGGTACATCGCCACCGTGGCAAAACTTTAATTGAGTTTTGCACCACCACAATTCTGATTATGTAGCTGAACGAATGAACAGATAGTGTACACAAGGAAAAAAATGTACCAAAGAGAGATAAATAGGTCATAAATTTTACAGTGGCAACAACTTTCATGCCACTATGTTCTTCGCCCTAGCTTGGCTAGAGCTGTAAAAAGACGCAAGATCCAACAAAATTCTTATAATGGTAAGCTGAGGGAATTCACATGAGTGAAAGAATATAACAATGCGAAAAAACCTTATCAGTAACAAGAACCAACTCCGCTTGGCGACCTTCCCAAATGAAATGTACTTTCAACAGTGAAGCATGTAAAGAATGACACAGGCTCGTACCATTCCATATAGGTGCATAAATTATGAAAACATCCGTAGGAAGTTGTTTGCATATGCCATTGGTTTGACGTCAGGGTGAGGCTGCAAAAGGAAATAAGAGAGAACATAAAACTTATGGCACCCTCCCCCAATTTTGGTGATGAAATGAAAAAAAATAAAAAATTCTGCCATGTGTACACCCCAAATCATAATCTGTCATGCTTTCTTTCTCCTTCTCCAAGGAGAAAAATAAGAAATTAAACTGAAGATGCAGTGGCAAGAAAAAGCTACTAACCACAGCTGAGTACGTAACAATGTTGGGCTTCAAATCAGGAGCTTCAAATCGAATAAAAGCACCCTTGTTACCCATCTGCAAAGTTCAAGACATTACTCAGAATATGAAATCACCAAGATAAACTCCCTAAACAGAACTTCCTTGTTTTATCTCCTAAAGAATAAAGATGTGCTCAACTACAGCATCCAACTAAAAAGAGACTAACAGTAAAGAGAAAATATAAGAAATAAAGTATTGCATAAAGTTAAATATTGCAGAGCACTATAAATATTCACAGGCTATACACCATTAGCCTATTGTTTCCTTTGATGCTACTGTTAACCACATATTATAGAGATTAACCGCACACTCTAAGCATGGACAAAATTGCAAAATATATGCCGCAATAAAAGATATTGAAAGAGAAGAATAATCAAAACTACTTTTCTGTTAACAATAATGCCAAAATGAAAATACCCCATTTCACCAAAAACTTTGTGCTGATATGCTGCACGATTTAGAAAGGCGACATTCAACCAAAGACGGAAGAAGGGTCACATTTGAACAAGCACAGGTTATATAATAAAAATAAGTCTGAAATGTTATACAGGGTACAAATGGCAATTTTGTCATTATGGAATCTTATCTAAGCCAAGCTATCGTAACCCGTAGAAAAGGAAACCAGGTGGAGAAAATAATCTAAGGACATCAGTGAAATATCAACTGCATAGAACATAGCAGTCTTCAGGCCACTATGGTTGCCACTCCAGACCTATTTGCTTCTTCTGCTTAGAACATAACAAATAGATATGGATCACATTGGAATTATTCTTTTAAGGGTCCTTTGCATGATTTCCACATAAGATAGGCACACAAGGATGTTCTGCATGCAAACTAACATACGAATAAGTTTCACCTGTTAAATGACTAACATAAAAATTAGTCTATTGTTATCCCAAATTCAAACAAATAAAGTCAGACTAACTGGCCTAACATCCTCCCCCTTTTTTGGATTAGATCTAAATGTGGTTCTCTCCACTTAAAAGAAAGTGGCCCAGAATGGTCCACTTAGCACTCCTAGGGCCTTTGATAAAAAATATTTATGGATTTTTTAACATAAAAGTTAATGACATGTATAGAAGAGCTATGAAGAGAAACCTTGTGTTTCACAGCACATTCACCTAGATTTCAGCATCAAATTTTTTCTATTTTAAATTTATATCAAGCTCAATGCACAAAAGAAAATAAATAGGATATAAATTCCAATATTATGGCACATTTCTAGGATAGTGTTATATTACCTGATCACAATAATTTGGAGCAGAAAATACGGTAATAAGTCTACCATCATGCTCAATTTCATAGCCTTCATCCTTCACTTCATGTGATCGTACAACCAAATCTGTCAGTTAAGCAATATGTGAGAAGAAACCAAAGGAGGACAAGTAATAATTTCAATATGGCCCAGATTATTCTCGCCAGAAAGGATACCTAGATTATTTTCTTGTAAAAACTTCTTTGTTACATCTCCTCCAAAAGAAAGGCCCACACCCCGCTTGCTAGGGCCCCTTCCAGGCAAAGGTTGTGGATCACTCCATAGTAATTCACACATCAACCCTGATAAAGATCAAATGAAACAAGATAAATATGAGATGGTATTGGAGATATTTACAAGGTTTAACTTTACCCCCATTAAGATTTATGGCATCACCAAACAATTTCTCTGCACAACTACAGACATCCATGTATATTTACACATACCAGTTCCACTTATTACTTTGTTTGTGCCCTATTTATTATAAACTAACAATAAAATCTTGTAAACCCAACAGCATGGCTTGTGTAAAGATTGAGATGATTCAAAATGAAGAATGAATTGTGGATCCAAATGTCATGAATAAGAGCTGAAGGATTTGGTTGTACCAGTAAAAACAACAATGTGATCTCATGTCAATACCATCAATTTCAATTATAGTCCCGGTTGTATCTAAAAAAAATGTAGGAAAAGAAACTGAAGGAGAAAATATAAAAGTCAGTTCTTAAAACGAATTCTAATTGGGTCAGTGATCTATCTGTAGCTTCTGAGCTGTAGACAATGAAGAGTATCATAGAAGTTCTGCTTCAGTTTGCTTTCTTGAACCAATAGGATAATGAATAGAAAAGGTGACTTAGAATGTACTTTCTCTTGGACATTGTTACATCAGAAGATGCACCATAACAGGTTCGCAAGCCGGCTCCAATAAAACTCCTGGAACCAGAATTCAAAATTTTGTAGATAGAGATCCTATCAAAACCTCTTTCAAGGAATAGGCCATAGCAGGGAATTTTGTTCCCAAATATTGGAATCTCAATCTAATTAGAGCACTTCCTCCCACTGGTCTCATTGTACCATCTCTTGGAAGAGGAAGAGGCTGATCTGATCTATTTACAGGATCAGCTGCAAGATCTTATGGTCTTAATTGTAGAACAAGGGCACCTCAACACACGAGACTTCCAGGTTGGGAAAGTGCCAAATGGACACAGCCTTACCCCTATTTTAAAAAAAAGACTGTTTCCAAGACTCAACTTATGACACCAAGGTCGCAATGAAGTAACCATACCATTGAACCAAAACTACTAGAGCACACACAAAAACACATGATTTTATTTGTATGAAGATGAAAACTGTAACCACCCTCTTTCCTAGTTTCCATAGCACCATACCCAACCCCACCACCCTTTTGTCCCCAGCCCTAGCACCCCATTTCACCAGCCCCACCTCTGTCAGGAGGGAAAAGAGCACAGTAGCATCAATTTTCAAGATCAAGTACTTACCTTCTTACCATGCTGAGGAACTAAAGGGATAACTCTAATTGCAGTTTAGCAATCATATTTCAGTGCGTACAGCTCACACAGGAAGTTAACAGAACTAAGCTAATTGCCACCACCCACCAGCAAATGGTTGCCTAGTCCAGACAATTTAAGTACGGGATAAACTGAGAGCACTACTCTTTCATGCACCCCAACCTTCAGACCAAACCAAGAGTTCTAGCATTAATGCTAATGAGTTTAGGAATTACATGATACAAATTAAGTTGAAAAACAAAAAAAAAAAGAACAGTTTACCTTCCTCAGGGGGCTCACGAAACCGATCAATAGCTTTAATGTCTGCTAGTTTCACCCCATCGACACTAAACAGACCTCCATGAACTACAAATATCTTTTCATTTATCACATGAGCCAAAGGTAAACAACAGAAGACTTCAGCAAAGAGTTCCACAAATGTTTCGCTCAACTTGGATCTGACCTCACCCTCAAAACCATATATCTTGTTCATGCTCTTGCTTTCATGATTTCCTCTGGAAAGATGTACAGCTGAAAGTTTTGCAAACAAAAGTGGACTTTAAAATGAGAATGGAACAATTTTTTATTGAACTCCAATTAAAATTACAAAGTAGAACTGCAGTTTATAGCAACATGTCCTTCTAGAAATGCAAAAAGAGAATAATTTTGCAGAAAGTAAACATAGCAATTGCCAAAAGAATCAAAGAAGACTCACCTGATGGACACATGCACTTAAATGCAAACAATGTGAGAATGACTTCCACTGAAAATGATCCTCTATCAACAAAGTCACCATTAAACAAGTATGGATTCTCTTCTGAAGGAAGCCCATTAAGCTCAAAAATATTTAGTAGGTCATAGAACTGCAACAATTGTAAAAGCAAATAAAACACATGAAATAAATCACAAAATAAAATGCAATCCAAGATGAACAGCTCAGAGCATGAAAACTTTTGGTTTGTATGCTGCAACAGACATGGCAATTTAACTCCCTACAAAAAGAAGGATGCAAGATATTAATATGTACTCCATAAAATAAGATTTGAACACTCATCAATGAAATTACTGAGGGACACCACCATCCAGTATGCAGTGGCATGGATGCATACCAGCATATAACAAGAAAACATAGATGGCTTGCTTCCATGCAATCAAAGGTGAGAGAGAAATTAACTAGGAACAGCATCTCCAATTGCCAAAAGAAGATCTTTCAATTAATTTCTAAAAGAGCATGAAAAGTATTAGATCCACAGCAACACACTTTAGCTTTGAACCTCAGAAAGTAACTGTGAACAGTGTAATAACTCAATCACAAATTAGCCTACCAACTTGCCGAATGAACAAGGCATACTAATTTGACCTCATTTGCACCAAAGGAGGTACATACAGAGTTTGGAAGTGACATTAAGTATTTTCCTTAAAAACCAAGTGCCACTTCTAGTATTTTGAAAATGCAAAGGTGATGTGATTACCTGCCCATGTACATCACCACATACAGTGAAGTGCTTGCCATCAGAAATATTAATATCAACAAGAGACGGAAGAGCTTGCAACATTTCTCTTGTTTGTAAGACAATTTGGAATGCATACCTACAACATCACCAAAACATTAGCCTGCCCATAATGTGCAAATCAAAGTGAGCATTATTGTTAATCATACCGTTTGTGTAAGCACTTCTGATTCTTGAAGTCCTCCATCATTTTCTTAACAAAATCTAACGTAACATTATCTCCCTCTATCCTTGCACCAGAGTATTGTGGCTCCACATCTACAATAGAAAGAGAACAGTATGTTCTTTAAATCTGGGGAGGGAAAAGCACCTGATGAAGTCATTTCTCATGTCCACCCAAATGTGGCAGCCCATGCACTTGATACCATATATATGTAACCACAAAAACCTTTTAACTTCAAGTTCTTCCTTTACCACACTATTGATATACAAACATGAAAAATAGCATTGTAACCACAAGCCAACATATCTGTACAATTACAAAGCCTCTATCAATTATTTTTGGAACACAAGTGAAATTCAAGAGGCCGACCAAGCCCCCTCCCCCCACCCCAAAAAAAAAAATCTCATTTTAGACCACAAATTAGGATTACAACTCAATCAAACCAATGCAAACATTTTCCTTCAGGAAGCTTCACACAAAGAAACTGAAGACAGCACTACAGAGTGGAAATTGCCCTGACAACAGAATATAAAGCAAAAACTCCACCCGGATTGACCGACTTATCCTCCAACAGAGGCATTGTACCATTAAAAGTACTTCTATTTCCTTTACAACATTATTTAATTCCTGACACATTTATTCATTATATAATAAACAGATCATTAGGTAAACTATATCTTACACTGCTCTTCTAAAGTAGGAATGTCAACAACTTAAATAACTTATCCACTTTCATATTAGGGATTGCAGAAATGATTACAACAAGAATACTTCATTAACCATGAGGCCAAACCTAGGTTAATTATTTGTCTCTTGCTAAAGAAACCCCTAACCCTGACAGCAACCCACAAACATGCTCCTAGGGCCATGACTATCACCATCAATATTGCCACCACTGTCGCAGTTCTTGCCGTTCCCAACATCATAGCTGCCGCCACAATCGGCACTGCTACTGCTACTGTTGCTATGGCCAATTGGGTCGGCACAGATGATGAACTGGGTCCATTCCCTATGATGATAAAATATATTCACAACATTCTATAAGTATTGTTCTGTTAAGAAAGGCAACCACACTTAGTAAGAATCACACAGCTCATACTAATCAAAAATATTGTGCAAACTATGTCCATGAAGTATATAAATCAAAAACCTTCTTCAGGGAAACAAAAGGCCTAATGCTTGGGGACAATGTATTTCATCATCCAAATTGATCCGAACTATGAAAGCAAGAAGATGTGCACAAACTCTGAAAGAATGCATCCAAAGCTATAACTGGCTGCATGAATAGCTGTCATTGGGCTCATAAAATTGTCCTATTTCACTGAGATATGACTCACAAGTCTTGGCCAAAACAAAAAGCATTGAATTGACAGATATTGAACTGAGGAGATGCCACTGCACAATGGTATGTAGGCCAACCAAAAATGGAATAACAAAAAAAAAAAAAAAACGAAAGTGTCTAAGTAAATCATTGGGAAAAGAAAGGACAACATGGAGAATAATGTCATCATTCTTTTTCTCTTGGAAAAAGCAGCCATACTGCAGCATTCTCAACTTAAGATCTAGCAAACTTTCAAACCAAAGGAAGAAAAAACAAAAAAGGTTAATGAATAAAACGTGGTCATATTTTCTTCCTTGAAAAGTCTACTTTTACCACAGATCCTTATTAGTTTTAGATCCAAATATCACTCTCAATATTACACAACTACTTATGAAGGAAGAGCAAATCAACTAGAAGAAAAGTAGTACCTATAGAGTGAAAATCAATAGAATCCGCTACTGAGTGTCTTTCAGACTCAGGTACTGCAATTGCTTCTTCAAACTTAAGCTTCATTACTGCCTTTTCACATTCCCTTAATTTCTTTGTGGCATCAGGATCATTTGGACAGATTTTCTTGACCTAAGTAAAAATATAAATAAAGCATAAAGACATGTCATGAAACATTTCGTTCTATAGAAGAAATATATAAATTCCCCTCATGAAAAGAGAAGACAAGTTTGTCAGGATGTGTCAGAGATTCAGAGCAAATAATGAGTACATCTACTACAGATGGAAAATCAACCAATTTTGTCTTCGTTGAGCTATTTTCCTAATCCATCTGACAACTTTGTTCGTAAACCTATCACTTATGCCATGGTCTAAATGCTGTACTAGAATATACTGCATAACTCAACCATTTCTAAAGCGATGTTGATCATCATTATATCCAAACGCTGGAGAAGGACATCAATGAAGGTTGAAAGTGACTAAACTGTCATATTGCTTCTTTTTTCCCTGCTGATTCTACAAATATTTTATAAATGCTAATCTTCACCATACAATCAGCTATTGCTTGAAACCCAATAAAAACTAACAAATTTAAAGTGAAGAAATCTTGATTGCATGAGCAGAGGACTAAAATGATTCATTAAGCAAGGCTGTCAATGCAAAACTACATCAATAGCACCTGAACTGAACACAACTATGAACAAGGAATGCCATAAAGGTCTGACATACTAAGCAAACACCTAGCAATAAAAAGTTAAAAGTACAAACTGCAAGAGGTCAAGAATGTTTGAGGTCTATAACTTTGCAAGATGCTTTTGGACAACCAAATGCACCAGAAACCCAACGGCATACGTACAAACAGTTCAAGTAACGGGGTTTCCTAGTAAATCAAGCAAGCCAAATAACTGTGTTGATAGGTTGGGAAACAAATAGAATAGGACAAAATATTTATCAGTACTCTATATAAGGCATTGGAAACAAAAGCCAAGGCAACCTTACTGAGCAAAATACCTGCTGGAAGTCCCTTAGGGCCTCTTTGAATTTTCCCATAGAGAGATAAGCAGCACCTCGTCTGTAATAACCCTGTAAGTTAGATAAGGATCAGTCGAGAACATCATCCGTAGTCATAGATATCACATTAATTTCCAGCATAGGATGCATGCCTTTGAATACTTGGGATCGATTTCAATAGCCTTCGAAGCATCCTGTATTGCACTGCCATACTCCTCAAGTTTAGTGTGGGCAAATGCTCGATTGGCCCAGTAAACAGCATTCTGACCATTTAGTTCAATTGCTTGTGTATACAAATCAATAGCCTGAGCATACTTGTGGGCTGGGAAGCAAATTGATAAGAACTAGTTTTAATGTGAATAAATACCATGAAGAGATGGATCAATTCCTAAAGTAAAACCACTTAGAGCTCTATTAGATGTTGTTTATTAGAAGGAGAGCAAGATATTACAACGACGAGTCACCACATAGATTGGCATCCAAGAGTTAGCAAACAAAGAACCAAAGCATATGGGATGAAACAATACCTTTAAATGCTTCATTAGATAGAACTTTTATTTCTTCAGCTCGTGATGCATCAATATTATCTGTTTCCATATTTACCGTTATTGGGTATTTGAAGGACGGTTGAATGTCAGCAAACAACAGAGTCCATCAACTCTCTACTGCCTTGACACACAGAATATTAAAAATGAAAAAAACGCATCAAAAGCCCGTATAGAATGACAAAGACCACTAACCAAGCGTATGAAACTAATAAATTAGCAGCAAATTCCAAAATCAGATTGTTTACATTAGATTTGGTGCATATCACAAGGAAATCAACCTAGAATAGAGCTTATAGCGGACACATTTATCCCACAGTCAAACACTGCGCTCATATTGCAAAGCAATACATGGCTTCAAAATTGGAATTTAGTAGTTTCAACAAATAGCTGAATATTATAATATAACCTAGAAATAAATCTTTAGACCAAAAAAAAAAACAGAGAGAGAGAGAGAGTTTAGTAGCGTCAATAGAGAGGGGCCGAGGAATTTTAAGCAAAGGTTGTGGAAAAGCATTGAAGTTCATAACTAACAGGGCAACAAATAAAGTACGATTAAAAGTTAGAGTCCTGTCTCTCTCTCTCTGTTTTACACAAAGTTAGCGTCTTGTAACACACAAAGTAAGAAACATAGCAACTGATAATTTCGACTTTTAATTTGGACCTTCGAATAAGATATCTGAATAATAAATAAATAAATAAATAAAGAGGAAAATTGTTTACTGGGGTTCGGTTTGGGAGGCCAAGAAGGGAGTAATAATTTACACTAAAGAGAAGCATTCATGCCAAAGAAGAACGACTGAAAGAAAGAGTCGTAGCAGCACACCCCGGAGAAAAAAGAGAAAAAAAGTCTCTCTGTTCCTGCGACCGCGCCAGTAATGCTTGAGCCAGTCAGTGGGTGCGTGCGTGCGTGTATGAGTGAGAGAGAGGGGGGGGGAACCCTAGAACAGGAGGACGGGACAGAAAGTAAGGCTTTTCTTAGAAGGAGTCATTGAAATTTGGAATGTAATAATGATAATAATAATAATAATAATAATAATAATAAAGGCAACTAGGAAAAACAACTCTAGAGTCTGGACGGAGAGAGAGAGAGAGAGAGAGAGAGAGAGAGAGAGCGTTGGGGGTGGAGGGCAAAGGGCTAACTTTACGTCGGTCGACGGACAGGTCAGGGTCAGGTTTGGCGGCGGTGCCTCCTTCCTTTTTTTTGGGTATAATAATTAGATTAGAGAGAAACAAAATCTGAGACGCGTATTGTCCTGTACTTACATAACAAACAGAATAATGGAGGGGAAAGCCCAAAGCTGGTGAGTGGTGAGTGACGGCATGCGTCGGATTTTTGCCTTACTATTATTTGCATTCCCTTTTTAATGTGTTTCTCTTCTCATCAAAGTAAACAGTCTCTACCTTTTTTCATGCTTTCCGCTACTTATTATTGGATTTTTTTCTCCTCTTCTTCTTATTATTGGTATTATTATTTTTATTCCCATTCCCACAGCAATTAGGGAATAACTCTCCCAAAATCTGATTCCAAATTCAAAATAATACGGGTGGATTTTTCATCCAGCCGTATCAAATTTTTAAAAGCGAACTGAAATATTACCGTTATTATTATTATTATTATTATATAATAGGCTATCAATGGTTTATAAAAAAAAAAAAAAAAGAAGAAAGAAAGAAAGAAAGAAACGGCTCACGGCCGTCTCCCTCTCTCTCTCTCTCTGTTCTCGCCATCCTCCCTGAGAGTCTACTTTTTTTCTTTTTGTTATTTCTTCCATTATTATAATTATTCTATTCTATAATCTATACTACTTTTCTCCCTGCGCTCCCTATCTTCTTGTTGTTCTTAATCTTCTAATTGTTTCTGTTTCTGCTTCCCATCCATCAATAAAACCTAAATATTAACAATTAAAAAAAAAGAGAGAAATACAAAACAGAAAACATCCACCACTACCACCGCCGCCACCATCAAAGAGGGGGAGAAGAGAAAGGTTTCTTGTCTATGGACACAACCAAATCATCGGTCAAGTTCACTCTGGGCAAGCAGTCGTCGCTGAAGCCGGAGCCAGGTTCGGGTGCCGCTCAAAAGGATGATGGTCAAGAACAAGAAGACGACGCGGCGGTGGACCCCAGGATACGCCTAATGTACTTGGCCAACGAGGGGGATTTGGAAGGGATCGGGGAGATCTTGGACTCCGGTACTGATGTCAACTTCAGAGATATTGACGGAAGGACCGCTCTCCACGTCGCTGCTTGCCAGGGTTTAACCGACGTCGTCCAGTTGCTCATCGACAGTGGTGCTGAGGTTGACCCCGAGGACCGCTGGGGCAGTACCGTACTGTTTCTTTCTTCCCTTCTCATCTCTTTCTTTCTTTCTTTCTTTATTTCTTTTTCTTTCTAATAAGAATAATCATAATAATAATAATAATTATTATTATTATATCAACACAATAATTGGAAAAATAAAAAGGTTTGGAGAAGTGAAAATAGAACCTCCAGTTGTTGATGCTTGTTTCAAAGGCGTCGCAAGTTTCCGGAGAGATTTCCCAATATTCATTATTGTTATGGGCTTCTGGCCCAAGCGCTTGAAATAAGCAGTCAATAAGGACGAATCTACTTCAATAAATCCATCTATCATTAAAAATGAAAGAATGAAGGAATCGACTTCAAATAAGGCCTTTTTATTTTATCATCAAATGGTATGATGAGAACTGAAGTAGCGGTAGCAGCTTTCTGGTGTTAGGTACGCACATCTCCCAAGTTAATCTGGTCAAATCTGATATTACCATCGTCCCATTGCCCAAATTATATTTCCTTTTGTCCCCAAAAATTGAATTGGAAGGACACCGACATCCAACATAGAAACTACATGCGAAGCCCCCTTGCTTTCAACCCCCCCGACCAAAGAAAATATAAAAGTTAACCATTGGTGGAACTTTAAATCCTCAGATGAAACTAGCCTTAAGTTAGTTATTGTATTCCATTACAAATATGGTTTCCAAATTTTTCTGTGAAGAGTAGCAGTGGTATATCTTGAGAAATGGCCTTGAAGTTATAGAACAATGACAGAAGTCCTCTATGGCTGATATAACAGCCGCTTGCAGATGCAGTATATTACAAAAACCACAATGTGATCAAGCTTCTAGAGAAGCATGGTGCAAAAGCCCCGGTATGCTGTGAATGCCATGTCCTTTTGCTTTTGTTTGATATTTCTATCATGCCTATTTATATATCATCTGTTACTTTATTGCCGTCATAGTAGATAGCTCCCATGCATGTCCAAAATTCTCGCGAAGTCCCAGAGTATGAGATTGATCCAAGTGAACTCGATTTTTCTGACAGCGTTAAAATAACAAAGGTAATCTACTCTTCCTATTGCCTTGGTGGTTTGCCATCTCTTGATAGTTGTCAGTCTTCAGTAATGGCATTGGGCTATCAATTTACTTTTGCATTAACTTCAAACATGTACATGAGTCCTAAATAATGTTAGGTGGCTTGTGCACTCTGAGCCCAAAATCAGATATGACTTCTGGTGCAACATGTTCCTTGGCCTGCAAGTTGTTACGATGTTAAGAAGACCTACTGGTTATGATGGCATACACTTGAGCATGTGCATGGTAAAAGATTACTGGACAAAATAATAATAATAAGAAGAAGAAGAAGAAACAAAACAAAAAGGAAGCCATCATTCTGTTATCACTGGGATGGTGGAAACGAGGATTACATCTTTCCATGTGGCATTTGTACATAATTTGCTTATGGAGATCAAGGGAGAAATAAGAAGAGAAGGGGAAGAGAAGGAAGATAAGGAAGAGAAAGGGAAGAAGGGTGGAAGGAGAAGAAAAGGGAGAGAGACATACAGGGCAAAATAATTCAGTCATCTCAATGAACAAAATGCCACGTGTTTTTTACATAACAAAGGACATGTAGGTATCAGAGAAGACAAGTAGTAATGCATGATGTAAGAAAAACTCTACATGACCCTAATGTAAAATGCTGATTGGTAGTTTTACTCATCAAGTATTCTTGAAATCTTGTGTACTGGCGGGTCCCAATTCTTGAAAATCAAATCTGCATCGTGGCTGCGAGGGGCGAAGATATTTGCAACTCACTTGATGATTGATATTTCATTTAATAATATTTTGAAGGGTATTGATACTATAATGTGCTTGTTTTAAGGTTGGAGGGTCTACAGCATTTTATATGATAGATGTAATGCGTTATTCACCATTGAGCCATTCATGTGTAAGCAAACAGATAAGTGTAGCGCTCATAAGCAACATATCATTGATGTGTTATGTTTGTAGCCTTAGAACTAGATTGAAATTCTCTCTCTTTCTCCCCCGTTTTCCCCTGAGATTTTTGTCCTTGCCCCCAGAAAAGCGAAAATTTGGAAGGAAGTTTCTGGTTGATATTAATACTGCATTCATTGACTTTGTTTTATGCATCATGGGTATTGTTTGGCATATAATTTCAAAATCTGCGAAAGAATTATGACAAGCTGGAGTGTTACAAGACTGCTTTCTTCCTGATATCTACTTGACACATTGATCTGGGAAACTTTACAGGGAACCTTTCGCATTGCACAATGGCGTGGAATTCAAGTTGCTGTTAAAACACTGGATGAGGAACTATTCACTGATGAGTATAAAGTGTGCGTGGGCCTTATTTCATACTTGGTGTTTTATTTTGAACTTTTTTTTACATTTCTTTATGAACTATATTTTACCTCACTCTTTTTTTCAGAAGGGCTTTCAGAGATGAGCTTGCATTACTTCAGAAGATACGCCATCCAAATGTTGTCCAATTCCTGGGTGCTGTAACCCAAAGCACTCCTATGATGATTGTCACAGAGTATTTATCTCAGGTTAATTTTCAGTTTTAATTGTTGACATGTTTAGTTTGGCACTTGCCTGAAATGTTGTTCATTTATCTTTTTAGCTCTTATTGGTTTGTTTTATTGTACTACATTATATACTGCAAATTTTTGCCTACCCATGTTTCTATTGGGGAAATTATGGCTTCAATTATGCAACAGAGAGTTTTTGCAATCATAGAAGTTTTTTAAAAATTTTAAATTTTGTATATTTATAGTTGAGGATGGGGACATTGGAATTGATAAAGTGGAAGCAACATCACTGCATCAAATTGTAAAATTCAGACCATAGCATTATAGAGGCAATTTTTATGTTTTTTTATGCATCATTATTGGTGTTGCTCACTTTTGCTCATACCATTGCATGTGTGATGCTATCATATTATCCTGTGTTGAAGTATATTCACGTGTGGAGTGCTCTTTATATGCATCTTGCAGGGAGATCTTTGTGCATATCTGAAGCTAAAAGGTGCATTAAAGCCAAGAATAGCTGTGAAGTTGGCACTTGACATTGCTAGGTAAGTTTACTGATTTAGTGGTTGGATGTTAGTGCTTGCTGTGGAGGTTTTCAATTATCCATGCATAAAATTATGTTTCCAAGCATAACTTCTAAGTTTGAGACCACAAGTTTGTTGTTTTATTTCCACAAAAATATGCATCTATTTACTTCAACTTACAGTTATATCTAATCAATCAAAATAAGGCAGTTTTGGGGTCAGATTTGATTAAACTCGCATCTCTCTGCATGTTGAGAATGCCTCTTTGCTATTTGCAGAGCTACCAGAATTAAATTAGTACCAAGGAAATCTTTTGTTTTTTGAGTATCTTGATTTTTAATTTCTTGGTGTAAAGTGAAAAGAAAGGCTATCTGTCAACTTGCTAATGGCATAGCATTTGTTGTTGTTTACTTCTCTTACAGTTTTCCTTTACATTCTCCACCTTATACAACTGGAAAACCAAGAGTTGGATTTAACATAATGACCGCATGACCATAAATCAAAGAAGAGTATAGTGAAAACATTTCTTTTTTAATAACAATCTTTTATAAGAATGGGCTGTTAAATGTGACAGAGAAGAGTACACTGTTATTGGCATCCTATTGTCAATCATTATCCTGCATGCTCTGCAAAATAAATGTGGTTTTGTCTGCCTCATACATATGTATTTAAATTCTTTAGGGAACCATGTCAGTAAAGGCTGCTGTCTATCTGTATGCTAATGAGCTTACTGTAAATGTTCTGATACACTTTGCAGGGGGATGAATTATTTGCATGAGCACAAACCTGAAGCAATAATTCATCGTGATCTTGAACCTTCGTACGTTTTACTCTGTGTGCATTTATGAGCACTGGCAAACATGCCTGTCATTGGTTCTTTTGTTAGCTTAATTTCTTCCCAATTGACATTTGAAGTGTTTGACATGTATTATGCTTCATATGTTCCCAATTGATTAAATTCTTTTGAAAGTTTCTTATCTTGGAGTAAGATAGCAGAAATATACTGCGGGATGATTCTGGGCATCTGAAAGTTGCAGACTTCGGAGTCAGCAAGATTCTGAAAGTTGCAAAGACAGTTAAAGAAGACAGACCATGCCAAGACACTTCCTGTAAGCATTCTGTTCTACTTTGGAGTTTGGATGATACTAAGTGTCTTTTCCTGTATTTGCCAATACCCCCAACCTGGCAGGTTGTCATTTGTTTACAAAGTTATGCGAATATGCTTTGCCTTTTCTGAGGAGTCAGAGTTCAGTTCAATAAATTTGGTATTTTAGATTTTTGCTCCACAGTAGGCAGTGTTTGCATCATGGGTGCCTGCAATGCCACAGTTTCTTCTTCCTTGCCATTCCAAAATACCCTTAACGTGCAAACATAGACAATGTAATTCATAAAGCTGAAGCTCATCTTTTCCATAAATGCTTCGTGGTTTAATATGTCTCTCCATCTGCAGGGCAATATGTGGCTCCAGAGGTTTACAGAAATGAAGAATATGACACTAGAGTTGATGTCTTTTCGTTTGCTTTGATTTTACAAGAGGTCTCTATCATTCTTTTTTCTTTTCCCCCCTTTTCATACACATATTTCTCATAAATTTGAATTGTACTGCTAAATATTCTTGGCAATATATGCATGGAAGTAGCATATGATGTTATCCTGGATGATGAGGAAGACCAAAGATACTGATTATAAATTTTGGCTCATTGTTCATGATTCTATAATTCAGTTAATTAGAGAAACTGCCCTTGGCTGTTGAGTTCTAATTTTGAAAGGCAACATAGTACAGTATTTTTTTAAATTATACATTCTGCATTACTGCAATCATCTGGCTTTCTTTTACAGTGACATGGAAATTGGTAAGATATCATGACATTGTACACTGTTTTTCCCCTTCTTAGTGGCAGAATGAGATTCAGATAGATTTCTTGCTTCATGTGTGAATAAATGTTTGTAATTTCTTGCCTCCTGACTGAGTAAATGTTTGTAATTCTTTTTACGCGGTATCATCTATCCCACCCCCCACCCAATCCCATATATATGGATACATGCATACTGGTACATTTTTATTGGGATGTAGAGCAGATTTACATATTGATGGCATGTCCAAACACCACTATTTTTCTTGTGCTGTGTTAGCAAGGGCCTGTCAAGGTTTCCCCAGTTCTTTGGATAAAAGCCATCATGTTGCTTGATGGAGTTGATTCTTTGAACGGAATCTAATCTTGAATCATTGTGGATTTCTGCATGCATATCTTTTTTTTTTTTGTTCTTTTTTGTCATTTACATTTCCTATTCTATAGTTTGTTATACTTTACATAAATCATTTCAATGGTCTGCTTGTGAGCACTATTGACAACGTTAGCTTCCTCAAATCCACTATTGCTTTTTTCCCCCTTTTTGGGTGTTGGAGGGGAGGGTTGGAAGGAGGGCATGGGGTGGCAGTGTGGTAAAACAGGTCATTTTCCTGATGTACAGATCACTGAGGGTTTTAGTCTATCTGCTGTTGCTGTAGATGATTGAAGGTTGTCCACCATTTCCTATGAAACAAGAGATTGAAGTTCCTAAAGCATATGCAGCAAATGAGCGCCCGCCATTCAATGCTCCTGCAAAATGCTATGCACATGGACTCAAAGAGTAATTATTTTATGTAACCATGCTACTCATCTTTGAGCTTGTAAAACCATTGGAAACTCCATGATAATGGTCAAGGAATGGTCAAGATCATGCATCTTTTGTACAGATTAATAGAGGAATGTTGGAGTGACGAGCCATTCAGGAGACCAACTTTCAAAGAAATAATAAGAAGGTTGGATGCCTTAAGCTATCAACTTGCCCATGCAAGCCAATGGAAGGTAATAACTATGTGTGTTGCAGGATCGTGTTTCTTAGTTTCTAGGCGCTCACATTTATATGCTTACCATTTGGTTTGAGGCCTCTTTGTCCTTTGATGATATATTCTGTAGCACTTTGGTGACGTTGCTACATGATCTCAAAGAGGATATTTTCAATAGTAGTTGGTTGTTTTGGATAAGCAAACCAGGCTGGAGAAACTTACAGTAGACTTCAAATGTTTGGGAGATTTGTGGGGATCTTGAGGCATTGTGCAAGCAAAATACATATCAAGAAAATTACTGAAAAGACCAATATCAAATTATTAAAGGTGAAAAAAAAAAGGGGCATTGTTAAGGGGGTGAGGTAGATAGAGAAAGATGCTCTTGGCTTTTTGAATTCTTGCTCATTTTGATGATGGGATTACTATTTTCTGCTAGTATCACCGTGAATGCATTGTGTTTTCTATAGTGTACATTTTTCAAACTATCTAGGTTCGTGGATATGGCATTGAGTTCTGTGCCGTCCTTTTATGGTTTGTACCTTGCAGAATGGGCCTTTTAAATGTCTTCCTAACTTCAAGGCCATGCTAAAGAGAGATCGTTTGAGTCCCAGCAGCTATTCCTCCAGATATATGAGTCGATGAGTAAGTGTTGCCTCGATGAATGCATAGTTTAATTTCTTTCCCTGACATCAAATGAGAAAGCTCTTGTTGGCGGTTGCCTTCAGTAAAGCAAAGGTAGGATATACCGGTGATGCTAATAGTTCAATGTGATCAACACATATGCCTTTCATGTTCAGTTGGTTTCTACCCTGTCAGCCGGCTAATACTGTTGCAGAGATATAAATACGTGAAAGGCCTCATATGTTGTATATAACAGAACTCTTCTGTTATGACAAGGGAATTAATCTGAAAGCACTGTTGCATGTTTGACTGCCTTTTTGGATGGCAAATCTGAAATTGTGGCAATCACTCGTCTTGTGAGTTTTGGTGTTTTGATCCTTTAAGCTTTTTGGATGGTGGTTATCTGATGTTCTCTGGGCTTTAGGGGGTTAGTTTCCAGCTTTTGATGACTGATTAAAATTTTATCTTTTATCAAAAGTTTCAAATTTATTGTCAAAAATTAGCAATTATATAACTAAAGTAACAGAATATGTAATAGAATGGATAGAATGGGTAACGAATTGTAAAAATGTTGATTGGTATTTGATTTTATGTCTTTTGTTCTCGGTTGCATAATTTGTATTTTGAGCAGATAAATTAAAATTTATAACTCAAAGCTTTACTTTTTTAATCGGCTGTGATTCACTTTTGGGTTATTTATAGCCAAATGGTCTGGTCTTACATTTCTTTGAGTTTTGATTTCCAAATTTCTAGTCAAACTGATGTCCTGCATATTATTTACAGCATGCGCACCTAGTGTTTTTTGGTTGTACGTAGTCTGGCTTTGCCTCTATAATTTGACCGAGTTGATCAAATCGGGCTTTTCGCATATGGTCTCAAGTTTGGACATTCAGTCCAACCCTTCCTCCCCTCAACCAAAAACAAAATGTCCCTGTAGGTGAGGTTTAACTCGAGGATCTGCATGATGCATTTTGATTAGAAGATTTCTTTGGATGTTATGCTCCGCGTAATTGCCAAACATATGCAATGCGATATCAAACAATGTGCAATCTAGAATATCTGCAATTGTTATACGCAAAGTCGAGTACACGAGGTTGGCATCGATTCTTTGTTTGCAACGACAGTGCCGTCAGCTTAACGAAAGTTTGTCGCTTCTCCTACTCTCGGCACACTTTTGGCTGCCAAAACAAAACACAAAAAATGAACGAAAGTATAATCCTTCAGCAGCTGACGCTTTGTTGATTTGTTAAAGTTTGCGAAAGCAAGGCATATTGAATACGGAATGACGCGGTTGATAGCCCCGCGTGGCTTCCCTGAAAGGGAAAAGGAATGCGGACAACCCGATTCTAGGTTACTATCAAATACTGAGCTCTTTACGTTTGCGTGATTCCTCAATAGGTTTGATTATCCCTTCAGGAAATATTTATCTGATATTTGGCGGAGTTACTGCCTGGAAAAAATAAATTTCACTTCCAAGGTACTCGGGAAAATTTTGCAGCCTAGCATCAAAGTAAATTATTTGGCACGCCTAAGACATTTGCTAGACTAATGAACCAAACAAAGACAATATAAGGATCTGAAATAAAGCAAGCAATGAAACAATAGCATGCCATTAAATCTGTTGAGCTCTCATAATCAACAAGAATGCACAAAGAACACTCCTCTTACACAGCCATTTGTAAAACTCCCCGCGATATGGACGAAGTGCAGGAATGTGTTACAACACAAGATCTTCCACCAATTAAAATCTTAATGAAAACCAAGAGAGATCTTTGCTTTCCCATTGCTTTTTCATTGTCCAACACTTTAGGAACAATGAAGTAGAGTGTCTCTCGAGCCTCCCCTTATCCGGGTCCAGGTCGGGTAATTGTTGGATGTAAGTAATTTTACTTTTATTTTTACAAAATAATTGTTTCCACGACTTAAACCTAAACCTGTAACCTTCAAATCTCAACGGAATAACTTAACTGTTTTATCATCAATAGCCCATTTCTGCCCATCCAAGATTATGAACTGAGGTTGTGCCTTGCAAAGGTCTTGGGTTAATGTCAATTTGGCATTCTAGCACCATGAAACCTAAGGAAGCTTAATTTTGTTTGTTTTGTGGGGCTGTGCCAAATGAAAATGGCACATTCCCCAATGCTTCCGTTATCTGAATGACCAAACTACCGAATGGCTGCAGTCTGCAGGCCTCGTTTGTGTTGGATCTGTCATTCATTTTTTTTTCATTTTCTGTGGACAGTTCGCAAGCTAAATGCTCATAAAAATACAAAACCTTTGGGGGTGCCTTAACTTTCCATGCACTGAAGCCAGACCAATACAGGCCTTTCAAGCTTCTCACCCTAGACAACGCCACATGGACCATTCCGTAGCCAAAAGCCCTTAAAAGATCTGCACAAAGGCAGTCTGGCGTCATTCCCTGGCACTTGTGTATACTTAACGCCCACGCCCATGCTAACGTCAGAGGCATCTGATATCTTGAAGCCACCACATAGTCTCCTTCCAAAATTTTCCATGTCTGAGATTCGATAACCATTTCCCGTCCTGAATCAAATTTGACCAATGGAAAGAGATTATCGGGAGACAGGAATGTAATATCTTCATCCTCTAAGTTGACAAACCCTGTAACTGTACCTGGGCACCGTTGCAGAGCCTGTGTCAAATGTTCAAGTTCTTGATCAGCATCACCCTTGCACCTTTACAGAGCATAAATTGCTCAGGTGCTATCCCTAGGTTAAGCTGCGCCATCCAGCCACATGTTCCACAATCAACAGCATTGTACAATATTCTCACCTAAGCTTAGCATATTCTCTTCATTCGCTTTCTTGACGTCTTCAATCCTTGGATAGAGCCTTACCACTGTAGAATCCAGCTCATTAAGGGAACAACATTGATCTAAGAGCTCCAGATCCCCCCCACCACTCCCTCCTTGCCGGAGACCTTGAACTTACCAGATAAGTTGAGCGTCTGATTGCCTAAAAACCTTAGAGAGTTCAAACTGTACATCAAAGGTTCTATCCCAGCAGTCAGCTTCAAATGCAAATTTTTTTTTAACAATTTCCTGTGATTGGTAATGGGTGGTAGCTGAAAGAAATCCCCACTAACAATAAGCTGTATTCCAACCCGAACCTTATTTGATCCACGTTTCTCCCTTGCAATGTATTCAAGACTCTCAAATGTAATTGTACCAATCAAACTAATTTCGTCTAAGACTAGTACCTACACTCCTTTCCATCTTTTGCAAGCACTCCTATCCATTAGAACCATATCCAGCGAAGCATTGCGATCAGCATTAAGGAACCCAATGCCCACAAAGGAATGAAGTGTTTGCCCTTGAAGAGTGCATGCGGCAACCCCAGTGGATGCCGTGACAAAAACCACTGGCTGACCACGTACTGTTTTCAAAGTCTTGATAACCTGCTTGAGCAAAACTGTCTTTCCAGTCCCAGCAGAGCCTGTGATAAACACGGAAAAGCCACTGAGAACATATGGCAATATGTTCCAAACTTCTCACTCGAGACAGACCTGGATAGGCCAATCCACAGCCAAAGCCTCTTGAACGATCAGTGTGAAGACAGTCAAGTGTCATTTCCTGGGACCTGTGTATGCTTAAGGGGACGTGAGCCAATGTATCATTCTGTTCATAGGTCCACTTAGTCTTTGTTGGTGTTGGTGGTGGACGGAATTGGGTTTTGGGGACATTGTTTTTGTTACTGGTAATAGCCTTGAAGCCACTCTGCTGATCAATGGTTGACGGCAATATGCAGCTACTTTTAGTGGTGAAAGTTGAGTATGCTGCTGCTGCTATTACAGTATCAGTCTCGCAACCATCCTTTGTTTCTTCATCGTAACATATCTGGGGTCCCTCCCCCCCTCCTCCGCCAACCGGAATCAAATTTCTTCTTATATATATATATAGAGAGAGAGAGAGAGAGAAAAGAAAAGAAAGAAAATCATAACACTACTGCTGCTGCTGCTACTCCTCGTCCTCCTAGAGAGTAGTCCTTCTCTAACTTGCCGAGGGAGCAAAAACCAGCAAGAATGAATTCAAAGAACAAACCCCACCCCGACCCGCCCCTACCTGCAACCCATCCCCCCACCCTCAAACAAACCCATCAAGAACGCACAATCCGATCTCCCAGGCCCAAACCAGGAATAATAAAAAACAAAAGAGGGGTTCTTCTTCTTGCCTCAGAATTCCCTGGAGTGAGAGAGGGAGAGACAGAGCGATGGGAAATGTATTTGGTTTCATTTCACCTTCTATTTTTTTTCCCGCCCGGGGGGTGAGGAAACATAATCCCACTTTCTCTTTTGACTCTTCTTTGCCGTATGTACCGTCCGACTGCGATAGGATCAATGATTATTTATAGAAGAGGTCTCAGAGAAAAGGACCCCACAGATCAGCCCAAAAAATCCCTACCTTTAATATATATAAAGGACCAACTTTACTTCCATTTTTCATTACATAAATAATTATATTAGATTTTACGTGACCAATAATATTAATATAATTAGTGTTTAAAAAAACATTAATTCCAATGATACAAAAAATAATGAAAATTCAAATTTTTTTAAAAAATAAAAATTACAGTCTCCTTTTTTACGAAAATAGCATAAAATTATAAAACAGTTAAAACATAATTTATAAATTTCAAACCAAACGAAAAAAATTTATATATATATCACCAAAAAGCAAAAATGAAATTGCTCGTATGTCATTCCCTTATTGTATAATGCAATGCTAGGTTCTTGTTCTCCCAATTCTATAATATTTGTCCCCGAAACGTCTATGTAAGAAAAGAATGATAAGTTGAAAGTTTTAACGTAAAGAAGGGATGAACCGGTGAAAAAGAAACGAGTCGTTGTAACCCGACCCGACCACACAATCCGCATTCCTTATTCATATAAAAAAAACAAAAAAAAAACAAAAAAAATAAAAAAAGAAGAAGAAGAAGAAGAAGAAGAATATGGGATGGTGCTCTCGCTAGAGAGGTACAAGAGACGAGAGAGAAAGCTTGAGAGAGAGAGAGAGAGGGTTTTTTTTTTTTTTTCTCTTTTAAGCAACACAGTAATTATGTCAGGCCAAAAAAGTAAATTAACCACATCTCATCCGTAAGTATGAGTAATTTGACCGTCTATCGACATGCAATTTCACTCGTTCTACACACAACCCAATTATACTTTGTCATGGCATGGCATGAGAGGATAACCCAGTGTTGTATTATGTGAAAAACTGCAAGCTTAATTAATAGCCTTTATTTAATGTACACGCTTAGCATTTACAACAATTCGTCATCATGATAGGAAAATCTTTTTTTTTTTCTTTTCTTTTTCTTTCTTCTTCTTCTTCTTCTTTACGAGATGAAACTTATGTTGAGGAACTATTAATTTGACGTTCGTTCGTCAATTTTCATCGATATACAAGTACAAGAAGATCATACGTGTGCTTTTATTGTTTTTTTTTTTTTTTTTCCTTCCCTTGTTCTTTTCTTTTGTTTTATTTTCGTTTCTTTTTTCTGTGTGTGTGGTTTTGAGCGCAACCGAAAGTAAAGCCTTTTGTGTCTGAAAATCGCAAAATGTATGTATATGCTAACACAACCATGGATGACTTGCACCGGATACCGATCGACATATCACGAACATAAATTTGATTCAAGTGTACATTTCCTCAAGGATTTTACGACTGACTGATCAAGCAGAAAGTGAACGAGGAACTTTGATCTCTCAGTGCTTCTTTGCTTCTCTCTCAGCCTGAAATCATGAACCCAACAAATGAAGATGCTTATTGTCAAATTCATTGAGTTCTTGCTTGCATATAGATCAAACTAATTAAGAAATGGGGTGCAAAATACAAATTGCTTGATGAAAATGAGACATTGCGCATATGTGTATCTAATTCTAATATAGAGAAATGAATTGATTTTTTTTTCTTTTTTTTTTTATTTTTGGTCCTTTCCGAGCAAGAAATGAATTAATTGTTAAAAGAGAGAAGAGAAGAGAATAATCGGAAGAGGTACGATGTTTCGCAATTCTTATATATGACCGAAATATTGAAATTAAATCAAATATATTTTGTCTTACTGCTCTGATTGCCCTCTCAACAGCTTCCCAGCCATAGTTATCCACGTATTGCACAATTGATTTACGAGCATCAAGGCTCATCATTTGGAGAACCTTTCTTTGATTCTCGGAATAGTTTCCATCAACTCTCCCACCAATCTTCACATACTTCCTCACCAAATTCTCGTATGTGTATGCTGCTCCATTGAAAATGGGCAACACCAGCCACATGCAAAACAGTAGCTTTACGTATGACCAGAACGGTAGCCTGCACAAAAATTAACTAACTAATTAATTACTCAGAATTAGAAAGCAGTTTCCATTTTTTTTTTCAATTACAACAATTATGTTAATTATGTATGCATTTATCATAATAGTCAATACATATCCTAATTAGTTGTAGGTATAGGTAGGCACCCAAATAGAACATGAATAGGTACACAGCAGGCACAACTAGCTAGCTTAACATACCAAACGAGGATTCTCCAGCAGGATAACTCGAATAGAGTGATGAAAGAGTAAATAATCCAATAGGTTAGCCACTGCTGGTCGTCAAGCGTTGAGGGGCTCTCAATGGCTCGCAGGGATGCATATCTGCACGAATAACGATTCATCCAGTCACACGTATAGCGTTTACACAGCCAACTCTTGTAGATCATTAGATTAAGTCAATTCAAAAGGGCCCCTTCCACTTACAATGGGAAAAGCAGCATGATCCCTGGCCTGGATTAATTCAAAAGCACCGCTTCAGATGTTAGACTAATCGATAATTAAAATGCTGTATAAACGACATATACATATAATGGATATATATATATATATATATATGCAAAAAAAAAAAAAAAAGTTCTTGGTCTGTTTCCCTTTACCCAATTAGGGTGTCCAGATGCTTAGCAATTGCTCTGAGTACACCCATGTTGATGATGAAATGCTACAGCGTTCTGTTGCCTGCCTCTAGTCTTGTCAAAATGTTGAAAAAGATGCTCCTTTTTTCTTTTTCTTTTTCTTTTTTTTTTCACACCCTTTTATATATATATGCCAATGCCAAAGTCTAAATTAACCGGATAGTTGTCCAATTGGTATTTAATGGGCTGGCCGGGTGGCATGCATTGCATTGCATTTTGCTAACAAGTCATGAAACTAAACAAGTAAAGTAAGGAATCTCTGAGGAACCAAAGGAAGAAAAAAAAAAAAGTCGAGGAATTTCTGTGGGTCAAGGCAGGCAACATTTTTTCGCCTCCAGCGTCAAGGAAAGTACAGAATCTGTTGAAGAAAAAGAAAAAGAAAAAGATACAGAAGGTCTTGGTATGGCGTCCTTCCACTTGAATTCTTTCTTCATTTTAGGGGTTGCTTTGAAGTAGTGGAGCTTTCAACTAGAAGTTTGAAATTTTGGGCTCAAGCTACTAGCCTCATACTGCTTTCCTGGACCATAAATTCCATTCCTAGTCAAATTGATCCTAAAGAACAAGAGACACACGAGGGGAACGTGTTAACGCAAATTGATTGGCCTTGTGAACTTTCTTGCGTTTGGCAAGCCGCGAGGTTCATACGTCTCATTTCATGATAGCTCAAACAAGAATACTGCAAGGTCTGTGAGTAGCACAGCTTGTAAATGGATTAAAAGTTTCGAGTTGTGGTCATTTATTAGGAATCAATTGTACCAGATTACTTGCAAGATAAACGATCTTGAGTAGGGTAATAAAGATTATTAATCCTTCAACATCAACTGCGGTCAGCGATTTTAAAGATATTCTACACGAAGTTGAAAGTCATGCTGCTGAGGAGCCGATTAAACTAATGCTCCTAATGCCTCCACAAACACCGATCACCAAATTGCAAAGGATCGATGAAAAAGGATACCATCTTGCTAAACATTCATGCAGTCATCCAACCTGACCTCCTTCCCATGACTGATAGGCACAAATTGATGAGACATCGTGACTACTAGCATGGCAGGAATGTACAGAACTGCCGTTCTTTCTGCCTAAATCTAAAAAAATCTTAGTTCAATCCAAAAATAGGTGAAAAGCAGGAAAAAGAAAAAGGCCGAGGTGAATTCTTGTTTCGTTTAAAATTGAAGATGGGCAAGGCAAGACTAATAACTACTTTTGACAAAAACTATCAGAGATAAAGAGTATAATGTAGCATACAATGTTGATAAAAACCACATCCATTGTAAGGATCTTAAAGACCCTGGTCTATATAATATACTCCGTGGTACCTTCAACTACGTTATGTTGTCGACAAGCAAACACCAATATTATACGGTTGTCAGCTCAGTGCAAGCAGAGACTGAAGGCCAAACCTTCTTCTCTCTCGTCTCAGACTCAGCCACCAGTTTGAGCATTAGATACAACTTCGTTCCTTTCAATCCAAAAATGTACATTTCCCTAAAAAATTGTTTGAAAAACTTATGTGTCTAGTCCATACGTTTCTGACCTCTGGGAAACCAATCACAAGCCATGGTTTTGCTGGACCACTAAAATGTAAAACAGCAGCAGTTTTCAGAATCTCTTCACTAGCCTCCGGGGGCACATAACCTAGTCCAGCCACATGGCATAAAGCATCAATATGGTGCACATATCCCTCAAAAGCAAGTAATGCTGGTGGAAGTACCCCAGGTTGCCATAACTCCAATCCCAAGTTGAGGCTCTACAGAGAAGGTAAATTGTGTCATGCAAACAAAAAATGTGAACATCCAGTTCATTGATAACTGACGATATTATGAGTGATCACAGTCTGATAATATGTTTTATTTTTATCTTTTCTTTAGCTTTTAGTCTCAACACATTTTTGCAACATGACTATTTATACAAAGTTCTACAGCACAACCAATCTATGTTATGTTGTCAATAACTATGACTTGTGAACAAAAATATATTTCTCTCAAATTTAAGTCAAAACATTTTGAGGCCCCTATCCTGCATTGAGGCTATGCAGAGAAGATAAATTGTATTATGCAAACAAATAGTTCATTGATAAATATTATGAGTGATCATAGTCTGATAATATGTTTTACCTCTCTCTTTTTTCTTCAGCTTATAGTCTTAACACATTTTTGCAACATGACAATTTATACAAAGTTCTATGACACAAGCAATCTATGCTATGTTGTCAATAACTATGATTGAAAAAAAAAAAACAAAAAAGTGTAGTTTAAATTTCTCTCAATCTAAAGTAACATTTTTGTCCAGATTAAAGTATTGTATGTTCAACAGCACATACGTGTGTCCTTTGTGAGTGAATTTTGTTTCCCTTTGCAGCTGACCATATTGAGGGGTGTAGCAATTCAGAGTTAATGCACTTCCTATTTTTCCTGAAGTTTAACCCAGATAACAGCAGCCTCAATTAGTAAATTTTAAGAATCATCCTTTAAAAAAGGGAACCAAGTAAACGAAGATAGATTATGACAAAAGATAAGGGGCATTCTAGTAAACACAGGCTTTAGTCAATATCTAATTCCCAGCTTTGTAAAGGAGCACAGATAACGTTCTTACCAGTTTCATCCATTGATGGTAATTTTTTGTAATGTTGCTTGTCCTCCAAGCTTCAAGATCAACAATGTTCATCCCATAAAGCCAAGCACAACGATTACCATCGAATTTGGATGAAATTATTGTGTGAGAAAAATTTAAATAGTCTCGGTATCTTCTCCCTGGGCAGCAGTTTTCACCACACCATGAGTTAACAACTGCACCAACAACTTTCTCATTGAAATCAAGTTCCCACAAGAAGGATATGTCACGCTGCGCCACTACATCATCGTCCAAGAAAACTATCTTGTTGAGATCTGGAAACAGCTGTGTGGGCCATAAAATCCAAATGACATGCCAATTGTCATTTTCATATATTTTGCATCATTCATTCATCCAATCATAGGAGGAGGAGGAGGAGGAGGCACTGTGAGAGTTTAGAAAAATACCTCTGGAATATACATTCTGAGATGATTCAAAAGGGAGAGGATGCTGAGCCATAAGGCCTCTACGCTTCTCTTTTGCTCTCTCAAATGCTGAAAAAGATCCTGTTTCAATTTGCTGCAGTTATGGTTCCAAATTAGACGTTGAATTTGTAACATGTCTTGAACCCCAATGTTCACTTCCTCGGACCAATCATATTGGTGCAATCCTTTGACTTCCACAACCGCTGATTCAATAGAGTTGATTGCAAACCCAGCGTTCATTGGAGTGTATGTTTTCTCATCAGTGACAATGCGGAACACCATTTTTTCGGGGTTGAAAGTGTTTTGAACTGCAGAAGACACAACTACAGAGGCGGCAAGAACATTTATCGGTTGGGAGAACAACGTGACGAAAGGATGGGTTAGCGAGTTGAGAAGCATATTTGGGTGGAGGCAAATGTGATCAAGCCATGAAATTCATGGCATATTGTTCAGCAAAGACAATGTAGGCTTTTTGGTACGCCGTGTGCAGCTAAATGCCAGTAGATTGCTTCACGCCGTCTAGCTGAATAGACCTCGCGTTCCATCCTTGATAGCTGACACATTGAACAGCAAAGCCTCTGACTTGTAAGATGCTTGGGGAGACATTACAAGGACAGAGTTGTCAAAAAACAAAAATGAATTACGGAAACATAAGACTAACTGGAAAATGGAAAACTATGAGTCAAGAAAGAGACCAAAAACAACCGCCCATGCTTTTCGTTTTTTTCGATGAAAGACCCAAAAGGACACCCACCATCTCATCCCTACGAGAGCCAAAGAGGGGTGACATTGCTTTACTCTCTCTGGTCATGTGAAAGATATTTGAGGAGGCAGTACCATGTTATAACCGACTGAAAGAGCTTCTCGCTGGCAAGTGGGAGAGCAATGGGCCCCAAATTGGGGCAACAACTCCATTAAGTACAACAATTAACCTCCATTCCAATATTTCATATTTAATTCAACTCAAAGTTGCTCATCCGTAATGAGTTAATAACTAATCATTGATAAGATTTGAAAAATCTCAATTTAAAGATTTGACAAAATCAAAACAGTTGTATTCCGTACGTAACATGGAAAAATGATGACTACGAAGACCGGCGTTTAACAAGGTCGGATGGCGAACTTTTAACATGTGCCAAGCCAGGCCGACGACACGTTTTAATTAGAACCAAAATTACACAATGTTTGGCAAGAATAGAAATATAATGAAAAAAGAAAAAAAAGAAAGAAAAAAGGGACAAATTTGCTTAAGCAATCTGACAGTCACTTGCGTAAACAAAACAAAGAAATAGACATTATTTCTATTCTTTACCAAACTATTTGTTATACATTTATTTACCGAATCAACGGAAGGTTAATTAGTGCACTGCACGTGTATTACTGTCTCAATTCACCATTCACATGCATGCGTGCCCGTCGGTGGGTGTAATTTTGAACGACAAAAATGCAGTCAAATTAAGAAGCCCAACCAAAAAAAAAAAAAAAAGCAAAAAATGAAAAGCATGCAATGGTCATTACATTAAAAATACAGTATTTTTTATTACGTTACCAGAGAAGGGTCCGCATTATCAATCCCGCCGGAAATCATCCACCCCAAACAATCTGCTAATATCCAAAAACAAATGGAATAATATAATAAAAGAGCCGCTGATCATTGGGACAAAAAAAGAAAAAAAAAAAAAAGGAGAAGAAGAAGAAGGAAGAGAGAAAGATTGATAAAGAATGCTGTAAAATAAATAAATGATCGAATTGAAAAAGGAAGAAGAAGGTGAAAAGGAAAAGGTAAAAACTGGGGGGCGCAAGGGCCGGAGATTGAAGAACCGAAAAGGTAATTTTGAAAAAAGGGAAGGGCAAAAAAAGTCCCCGGGAGCAAGAGGAGGAGCAAGGGCGGCAGCAGAGTCCCGCTCTAAAAACGCCTGCTACTCGGGGCAGCCAAAGAGGATCCCTGGCCTCAGCCGCCGCCATTGACGGAGTTGAAGGAATTCAAGAGTCTCTTAAACCCAGTGGTCGAAGCGTGGAACTTCATCGTTATCCTCGCTTGCACATATTGGGCGTGGCGGCATGAAAAAATTAACGATCACTCCAACGATATAGTATTAGAGACTCCACCTCCTCCTCCTCTTACACATGCGCTCTTCAGTCAGTCTGGTTTTTCAATCTCCTCTCACAAACTTCACTTAGTGTTCGCACAGGAAATTACAACTGAATCTGGGGAGGGACGCTAGATATATATATATATAGGGTATAAAAGGAATGGCTGAAGTAGTTAAAATTCAGAGATTAAGGGACACGGAAAACGCAGCGATCCTGTTTTTTTCTTTTCTTTTTCTTTTTTTCCGTTGAATTTCTATTTTTAGGAGGGGGGAGAGAGAGAGAGAGAGAGAGAGAGAGGAGGCACTGGAATGGCGTTCGGGAGGTGGGGGGGGGGGGGGCGGGGGATGATGTGATCGCTCCAGGAGTAGTATTAGCCCTCTTTCTCCTAAACAGTAATCGTATTTTCTCCTCTTCCCTTTCTTTCTGTCGCTCGGCCTCGGCTTCTCATAGGATTGGTATTCTCTTTCTGGTCATTTTATTTTATTTTTATTTTTACGTAATAAAGAAAGAAGAAGCCGAGGAGGAGGAGGAGGGTGGTGTTGGGAAAGCCCAAAAAGCAAAGCCGCGTTCCAGGCCGCGGGAAAAAAAAGGTTATATATATACAATTAACACTTTCTTGATAATTAATCAATTAATTAACATATTTTACATTAGTTATATCATATCATATGTCTCATCTCATGACTTATTACATTTTTTTTTGCTATTATTATTGTTTTTTTATTTAATATATGTATATATATATATACATATATATACATATAATATATATATATATATATTATTGAAAATTTTATTTTATTAAAAATACAATTACATTAATAAATTTTCCTTAATAAAATAAATAATAGGAAGCTGAATGTCACAAAATCATTACTTTCTTAAAAAAAAAAAAAAAAAAAGAGTCTTAAACAGTCTGTTAAGATGTCCAGCACCCGCTAGATTACCTAATTTTAGTGACAAACCTATCATTTTTAATTCATTAAACAAATATTCACCCATGAAGGTGAATGTCACCGTCTATATTCCAGAGAGTTGTGATGCATAGATGTGAAAAACAAGTCCAACTGATGTAATCAGAGTTGATGCATAATTTTCTACCATTTTTTTTTCTCGTAAGTTATCTAATTATTTTCTATTTTATAAATCACTTGACATCCGTTTGCAAAATCACAAATTAAACTGAATGGCGAAGACTGTTATAGACTAGTTTGAGCCGGATTTGTCTTTATCGCTGTATCTAACCCATAATTTTTAGCATTTCTTGTGGACGAGTTTTACTCTCCCCGGGGCGGCCAATACATAGAAGATATAAAGATGAATATCTTCTTATACATTTTAAACTCTGGTGGGCGGTGTCCGACTTGTATGTTATATTGAATACAAATAGCTTCACAATAACTTAAAGATAATAATCACAATAGATGGTGGAGAGTGGCCTAATAATGTAATTAACCATCAAACAAAGCTGGATGCTGTGATTTAAAATAAATTATTCATCAAACAAAGCTGGATGCTCGCGAAGAAAGATAACAACATGAAATTATTTTAACAACGTAAGGTGCGGCCAGAGTCGTTCCCAGGGGGTTGGGCTTCAGAACTTGCAATCCTTATTTGATGCCCCCTTGCTAGGCTTCCCCCTCCATCTACGCTTTCTTGTTGGGTTCAAAGACATGTTTAATCAACGAGTCTTTGATCGACAACATCTCAGGGAACTCTTTCTTCAACTTGGACGCATCCAATTCATTATTGCTGCGAGGGGCAACAATAACCTTGGCCTGCTCCTCCAGTGTAAAATTAACCCACTTGAAGCTGGGGTCAATGTACTTCTTGTGCATCTCCAGTATTTCGTTGTGGCTCACAACACCTGGGTTCGTGAAGTTCCATATGCCCCTCAAATTCCTTTTGGCCATCTCAATTGAAATGGGAAGAAGTTCATCCAATATAGTCATGCTATTTGGAATGTTAACCACCTTGCTGTATCGAGAAATCTTCGTGATAAAATTCCGTGGATTGCTAAGATCAGATGATATTGGCATCCGGACCCTAAGGGTGCAAACATTGTCATATTCTCTCAAGAGCTCCTCAACCTGAAACAACATTGATGGAGAACAGGTGTTTTAGCTGCGCAAAAAGATTACAATCTTTTTATTTATTTATTTATTTTGTCTCCCTTGCTTTTTGGCCTTTGTTCACGTGAAGAATAAAAGGAAAACAAGGAATAGGACAACTTGAGAAGTTACCATGGCTTTGGTTTTGGAATAGAAAGAACCGGTGAAATTTGGTTTGTCTTCCTCCTTGAATCCTATCCCTGACCCTTCTGGATGCGCATCATCATACTCAAAAATACAACCAGTTGCATAATTCATCATCAGCAGGTTATGCTCTCTGCAGACATCTGCCAAGGTTAAAGTACCAACAACATTGGTCCGAACTGTCTCTGTTCTATGAGTTTCACACCAGTCAACATTTGGTCTACCAGTCACTCCTGCAGCATTAAAAACATGAGTTGGTTTAACAGCCTGAATATCTGCCAAAAGCTGTGACCGGTTCTCCAACCGCCCTTTACCATATTCAAAGGCTATCCCCTGCTTCCCACAAAGCTTCCCTAGGAGCCCCCCTATCCAACCTGTTCTCCCATAAATCAAAAATTTCAGAGATGGCTCATGTGCAGAGGGATTGTTCTTTGAAGCAGGCACCACCATTCTGCCCTGACTGGGATTATCTTGCCCAGGGGAGGCGGAATCATTAATATCTGGCCCGTCAAAATTTCTTTCAATTCCAGGCACCATAAGCATTCTTGGATGGGGAAGCAGTGCTCCAGAAACATCTCCCCACCAAGCAGGATTGCTAACATACCATTCCATGGTTTTCTTTAGGCCCTCCTCCCATGTGGTTTGTTCAAACCAACCCAAGTTCTTGAGCTTTTGATCATCCAAGTAGTATCTTTGGTCATTAAAAGGCCTATTCTCGACAAACTTAATTTGTGAATCTGGGTTCAAAGAGAAAAGCTTGCAAATGTCTTTGGCCACATCAATCACTCTCCTTTCTTTCTTGGTCCCAATGTTGTATACATGGCCAACTTCGCCCTTGTGAAGAACAACTTCAAATGCTTCAGCAACATCCTCACAGTAGAGGTAACTTCTCACATTTGATCCATCACCGTGAATGGGAAGAGTTTTGCCCCTCATAGCCAAGAGGATAAATTTGGGAATCAGCTTTTCAGGGAACTGATTTGGCCCATAAACGTTGTTTCCTCTGGTAGTGATCACAGGCAAACCATATGATCTGCCATATGCCATGACAAGCATCTCTGCCCCAGCTTTAGTGGCAGAATATGGGTTTGTGGGCAGTAGCTGAGAAGCCTCGTGGTTTCCTACTACAGCATCTTCCTGTGTCTCCCCATAAACCTCATCTGTGCTGACGTGGATGAACCTTTTGATCTGGCCGGTGACTTTACATGCTTCAAGAAGGACATGGGTGCCATAGATGTTGTTCTTGGTGAACTCAAAACTGTTCCCAAAGGAGTTGTCGACATGAGTCTGAGCTGCGAAGTGCATGATTGTGTCGATAGACTCCGTTAGGAGAATGAAGTTGATGAGGTCAGCGCTGGCAATGTCTCCCTTGATGAACTTGAAGTTGGGAGAGGATCGCGAAGGAAGGAGGTTCTTCAGGTTTGAACAGTAATCGAGTTTGTCGAGGACCACAATCTTGTACTCAGGGTGGTTTCGAACGAGTCTGTTGCATACATGAGACGCAATGAAGCCAGCAGCTCCCGTTATGAGGATGTTCTTTGGTTTGTATGGAGTGTCCATCTTACAGGGCTTGAATACACCAGAAAAACATTTTAATTAACGAGATAACCCAAGAATCTATCTACAATAAGAATATAGTGAAACAGGAAACAAATAAAACAAAATGCGACAGGGATGAGATCAAGCATTGAAGCCAAAATTGCGATTCTAACAAAGCCCAAGCTCGACAGGAGAAAAATTCACTTAATATCATCAGATTTATTAGGACCGATTCGGCTCGAGGCTTTGAGCCATTTCCAGATTGGGGAGTTCTCAATATCCAGAAATATTCACGAGAATTCTCTCGACGGATACGGGCATATTGTCGCAAAGAAAGATAGACCGCCGTAATTTGCAGCAAATACCTGAAGCTGCCTGCCTGCAAAGCATGCA
Organism: Ceriops tagal; assembly: GCA_021533255.1. Classification (NCBI taxonomy): domain Eukaryota; kingdom Viridiplantae; phylum Streptophyta; class Magnoliopsida; order Malpighiales; family Rhizophoraceae; genus Ceriops; species Ceriops tagal. The sequence goes on from CM038603.1 coordinate 63,752, forward strand.
GCCAGACCACACACGAATTCTTCGTGCACGCACAAAAAGCTCAATTGTCAGCCAAGGGTAACACGTCAGAGTAGAATTCCGAATTGATGTTCCATAGAGAAACTTTTGACTTCAGGAGAAATAGATAGACTGTGCATATAATGGACTAAAGCGTAGGCAAATCAATCAGGTGCCATAATAAGAGAAACTAACTAATTAAGCAGATATGATAATAGCAATCGACTGAAGGACACAGACACAGAGGGCGGGGGTGATGTAAACTAAAAATGCACAAGCAATCACATAACGGCGTTGGCAGATCTGTGAAAAACATGACGAACCAAAAGGCTGCCAGTTTTCATGACTAAACCACAACAGACCCCAGAAATTATTAATATTTCCCAAAAAAATATAAAAAAATAAAAATAAAAATAAACGAACCTCCACCCACGTTGAGTTATCAGTCACAGAACAGAACTACACAACAGCCGCTGTAACCTTCTGTGACCAGCAGAGAGGTGGGAAACCTTTTCCTTTTTCTATTTCTTCTTCATTTTTTAAAAATTAAAAAAAAAAAAAAACAAAGCAACGTAATTGTAATCAAGATCTAGGTTCGAAACGCTTCGATATATATATATATATATATATATATATATGTATAAGAGAGCAGAGGCATGTCTCTATGTTTGTTTGTGTGTAGGTCGGTAAGGTAATTATGGAGACCCATGGCCTTCTCAGCGGGTTAACATTGAATAATTAACTCAACTTACTTGGGGGAACCTATAAGCCTATAAGATGATGTTGGAGAGACGCTTTCCTTTGTTTGCTTAGATGCAGAATGCGAGTTTGGGTTCCTCGCCTTCTCCCTCTGAACTCGCTCCCACGAAGGCAAATCACAGAGAAGAAAGAAAATTGACGCGCGCCAACAACACAAATACACACTCTCACTCTCACTCTCTCTGTCTCTCTCTCTCTCACTCTCTCTCCCTGTCGGCGTTATCGGACAGAAAGAGAGAAAGGGGAGTCTGTTAATGTGAGGAAGGAAGGCAGTCGGAGTTTTGCTATTTATAAATAGGCCTTGCCACATTCGCTCCCTCCTTTACCATTTGTTCTTCATTATTAATTTAATGTTGACCCGATAGCAACTCACAGCTACTCCTCCTCCTCCTACTCTTATTATTTGCATTTTTGTGATGGCAAAATAACGCTTGTGATGTGATATCCTGAGCCAGAGCGAGCGAGCGAGTAAAGGTAAGAATGCGATGAATACCAATTATTAGGAAGCAACTCCACACAAGACACAATTACGTTATTAATTTTATCATTAGATATATATATTGTTATGTACGAGAATAAATGCTGTCTGTTGCAGCTTCCTCTTCTTAAACATTTGAGTTAGCTATTAAAGCCGTCCCCGTCCCACCAATCCCAATCGAGGTCCTGCCATTACCTGGACTGATGAGAGACTATGTCTACTTTGCAAAATATTATATATGGCGCAACGTTCTTGGATTTCTAACCGCGATGATATGCGATATATCGGGAGGTGGGTAGCTGCAGTCAAGCTTCGGCCTACTGACACTAGCAGAACAGGAGGTTTTTGACTGGCAAAACGCATGTTACCTACCCTCCTCCGTCCGATATAATTGAAAGCGCACACCTACACGCAAATTGCAAAACGAAAAATACCAGAGATTGAGAGGGCGACCGGGAGAACTGGGGTAGTTGGCCCTTTAAACAAGTAGCTGTAAGGCTTTTTTCATGCAAATGCCGACAAGGAGAGTACCCGAGTCATTCTCCGTGGCATGCACAATTTTCTTCTTCCCTATTTTCTTGTCATTTAACTTTTGATTTCGAGAGAGACGAACGCGCCCTCAAAACCCATTCTCGTTTTTTGGTTTCCATCATTGTTTTGGAAACTTTAAAGACAGACTTGAAAGGGCAGGTTTAAGGTTAGATGTTTCTCAATTATAGACTTGAAAAGACAGCTCGGGTTTGACCCCGTGCATTTCCCTTGGGCTCTTCTTTATCCCAAGCACCGCCAAAAAAGGAGGGAGAGAGAGAGAGAGAGAGAGAGAGAGATAGGCCCAAATGCTCCAAAAACCATAAACGATTTATGTAAAGGTTTTAATACGATGGGCACTCGGCGTCGTCGTAATTCCTTCCCCGATTAAGTTAGATTTTTTGCGGCTTCATCCCCACAAGAGGATGGTATATCGTGGCAAAAAGAGCAAAGAATTGTAGCTTTGGGTTGGGGGAGAAGGAAGGGGGAGGGAACCGAGGGGGGTTGTTGTTGGGTGTCAGTGCGCAAGCACGAATCGATTGAAGGACGGGGGCCCAACCACCGTTCTCATGGTCATGGGCGCAACGTCTGAAACACGAGGCACACGATGATCTCGATTTTATTTATGGAGAATTACTTTTAATTTCTAATTAATTAGGTTATTGAAAATAACTATTAATTTGTATTTAGGTTTTATATCTGGTCAGAGGAATGGATGGATTGGACCGCATCAAATTCAATCCCCTATATAAAATGAGGCTACCAGATTTCTGCTTTTGACTCAATCAAGTGGCAAATCTCCGTAATAACTGCTTCTAAATTTAACTCAAAATGAAATTTAACCTTCCTCTTCTTCCTTTTATTATTTGTTGCTTGGTAAGGCCTACTCCTTCCCAAGTTGTTATATATTTGTATTATATCCTAATGAGCGAGCAATATACTTAATATCAGTGCTCCCCTGCATGCTCTTCCCTACTTGATGATAATAATAATAATAATAATAATAATAATAATAATAATAATAATAATAATAATAATAAATAAATAAATAAATCGTTTGTAACGGAAGGAGGTTTCGAATCATATTATAAATCATTAGATCATTAGATGGACGAGAAAAACGGAGATATAACGACATTGAAAAAATTGATCAGTACACACCCCGTACGGACACAAGCAAGCACAATGTCACGGAGTTAGGTTTTGGACGTGCTTGCTAACCCGCGCGGCACTTAAACAATCTTGCGAAAGAAAATGTTAAATAAGCTTTAAAGAGTTTGAAAGAATCGACTTGGAGTTGAGAGAAGCTACAAAGGGACAAGGAAACCGAAAGCACAAGAAAGAGAGCTTTGCAAAGGAAAGAACTTCAATTCAATGGTGTCTTTACAAATGAGAGGAGTGGGGTATTTATAGTGGTTCCCCCTCCTCAATGTGTGGCTAGGATCCATTTGATCTAATGGTTCCTATTACTCTACGCTTTACAAGGGGATAAGACACACTTTACAATAAGATAAGACATGCTTTACAACAAGAAGATAAGGCACGCTTTACAATAACTTATCCAAAATACTCTGGCTAAGTCTTTTGGGCTACAATTGGGCCAGGCGGGCCTTGTTTGGCAATGCTCTTGGGACGGGCCGTGACATCCTCCCCCACTTGATCTCGTGACGTCCTCGTCACGCCTTCGTCCTTGTATTCTTGAATGTGATCAGCAAATTGCCAAAGCAAATCTTCTCGTTCCCAACTAACCTCGTGGTCTGGCAAACCTTTCCATTTCACTAAGTACTCGGTGTAGTTAGGGACTCCCCTTTTTCGTATCACCCTATCAGCAAGGATGCATTCCACTTCCTTGTTGAATTCGGTGATGACAGCAGTTGGTGCACGCTTGGATTCCCTACGGCTCGGATCTTCAGTGTCTTCATGAAAGGTCTTTAGAAGACTTACATGGAAGACGCTGTGAATTTTGAGTCTTGGGGGCAGTTAGAGCTGGTAGGTAGCCTTCCCTACTCGCTTGATTATGGGAAATGGTCCTTCATATCTCCTTACCAAGCCTTCGTGCACTTTGTGCAAGGACTTGAATTGGTTAGGTAGCAATTTTACCATCACCAAGTCTCCTTCCGCGTATTCCTGTGGGCGTCGCTTGACATTGACCCACTTTTTCATCCGTTTGGCAGCTTTGTCGAGGCAGGCTCTTGTGATATCTGCCTCCTCGTGCCGTTCCTTTGCAAAATTGTAGGCAATGGGATGCCTATCTTGCATCAAGACTCCTTTAATGGCGAAATCGGATGCATCAGTATGGACTTCGAAAGGCTTTTCGTAGTCCGGTAATACCACAACAGATTCTTCAGAAATACCTTGTTCCAACCCCTCGAAGGAAGCTTGGCATTCCGAATCAATCGAATCATGGAGCTGCTTCCTTAGTTCGGCGAGCTCCAGTGGTGCCATGTGATAAGGACCCATCGCAGGGGGTTTGGCACCCGGTTCCAGCTCAATGTGGTGATCCACATCTTGCTTTGGTGAAAGCTTCTTGGGTAACTTGGAAGGCATGACGTCCTTGAGCTTGGAAAGGACAGCCTGAGTGGGTTGCGGCAGTGCGGGAGTTGGTGCTGTAAAGTCTTCCCTATCGTTCAACTCCCTTGTGGTAGCGACATAGTCAGGACCCGACGTGAGATCCCTTTTGAATTGCAAGGCTGAGATCGTCAATGGTTGAGATCTCTTCTTGCACTTCAAGGGGACTACTCGGATCTTACGATTGTGAACAACCACAAGAGAATTTGAAGCAGGAATGAGAAAAGCCGAAGCTTCACAAAAGAATGTAAGACCTAACACCACCTTGAAATCATCCATGGGAATGATGGTAAAGTCTAACTTACCGATCCATTCGCCGATCTGGACGGTTGCTCCGCGTACCACGCCTTGGACAGGCCTAACTTCCGAGTTTACCGCTTTAATGGTGTCATTTCCCGTCGTTAGTTTGAGGCCTAGACGTTTGGCCTCTTGAACGTCGATGAAGTTGTGCGTTGCCCCCGTGTCTAGCATCGCACAAGCTGATTTACCCTCGATGGCAAGATCAGCGTACAACAGTCCTTTCTCCTTAGTGACTGTTGAGGGGAAATGCTTTGAGAGATTACCCAACTGTTTGATAGCTCCCATATCGGCTTGAGGCTCCTCTTTGAACCTCTCCTTGTTGAATTCCGCCACAATAGCGTTCATTGCCTTGCGGTTGGGGTACTCTTTAACCCAATGTGGTCCGTCACAAATGAAGCATGGCTTCGGAGGTCCATCGCGCTTACCCGAAGAGTTCTTGGGTTTGCCATTTGAGGATTTCTGATGTCCTCCCTCCTTTTGACCTGCTTCTCTTTCCTGTCCAGACTTCTCTCCCCCACTTTTATTAGAGTTAGACTTTTTATTCTTGGAATGGGTTGAGTAGTCAGTTAGCGTTTCGGTTGCAGTAATGGCATCGTCCAGACTTCTGTCCTGTTGCAGTGGCTCCTGACTTCTTAATCATTCTTGCTTTCTGAATTCTCCCAGCATCAATGTTGCTGTTATCATACTTCTCTGTATATTATGAACTATAGTAATACAGTATATAGCCGCAGTGTACCAGCAGTTATAGGTGTGTTTAAATGTATATCACTGCATTTTAAGTCATGGGAATGGCATAATGGTGCTGAGAACAGAAAATAAGTTTACCACATCTTCAGTTAACATCATTCAAACTCAAGGAGTCCTCTTTCTTATTCCATGCAGCTCTTCATCAGTTGATGTTGATTGTTTTCAGATATGGCAATGCATTGTAATAGTGCAGCACGTTGCTTCTGAAGAATTTTACATACACCTTTGCATCACTGTATTAATTCCGAACAGATTTATCTATTAAAGTTCACTTCTGGAACTCTTGTTAGGGTTGCAATACACCGGACGTATCTATTCCATAGGTGTTCAGATTTTGTGGAAGATGGTTAGAAGACCTTGAATTGAATCATTGTTCTTGATTCCATACATGCTTTAGGAAAATAATTCCAGTGTGATGGCTGCTTTCAATGGATTCTATACTGAGTTGCTTCATGCATTAGTAACGGCTGTATATATAACCATTATCTTTTGTATTTTGCTCCTTAACCCAACCATGTAAATGCCTTGAATGCTCAATCCTGCTATGCAGCCACGATTACACTCCTTTCACAATCTTCCATCTTGGCATTATTTGTAGTTGCTAGAATTTTGTTCTCTAGTATTGTGCCTTTTCAGCCTTATTAAATGTCCACCAGTGACTGGTAAAGATATTGAACATTGTCCACAATGAGAACCAAGTATCCATTTACTGCCACCCACTTCTTGACATGTTTTCTGCTAATTATATGGGTCAAAATCTATGAATCATTTCTGCAGGTTGGGCTTGTCTCGGATGAAAAGCTGGTGGATCTTCTCGATTTTGCATCATCTGCAGACACAGCAAACACTGTGAAGAATTTGAGAGTGATAATGGAAACTGGGGTGGAGCCATTGGCTTGAATGTCACAACTTGCAACAATATAAGCGGGTAGCCATGATTTCACGAAAGAGGCATAGAAGAAAATTTGTTCAACAACAGCCATGTGAGTTCAATAACAGTTTTTGCATCTTTGCCTTAGTGGCAGTTAGCTGACAAATCCATTGGGTGTAATTCTATGTTGATTATCATCATACGCTTCATTGATTTACATTATTGTCCTTCCCTCGCCTTTAGCAGTATTCTCTAATTAGTGAGAATCATTAATTTTGCCTCTATGGACTTTGTTACCTACTTCGTGGATCAGAGAAAGAAAAATAAGAAGGTCAGAAAAAAAGGGGGGGGATGTATAAGAATTCTTGATTATATGTTTTTTCATAAACTTACAAGGTCATTGTACATACTAGAGGAAATAATATAGATTAATGGTTTCAAAAAATTTACATCGGACAAAGTAATATATAGGAAAATTTTCTGTTCTAATTTCACAATACGCTCTCATTGCCTTCGTTTGGGAGTTTTTAAGTGTTGACGCTGGCTAAAAACCAGAGTGATGTATTTATTAATTATTGTTTGGCAATGAAGTTGACCTCTTTGCACTCTTTATAAAGGTATATCTATGCGTTGTTTTAAGCTACAGCTGCAATAAGCACAGGGTACTATTGCTAAAAATTTTCAACGTTCTTTTCAATATTGATTGAATATATATATATATATATATATATATATATATATATATATACATACATACATGTTGTGAAATATTTTTTTTTTTGGGATCTTCCGAATCTTACAAATATTAAATTTAAATGGTAGGATAACCTAAATATTTTAATAGATTTACTATTTTATTCAAACTTTCTTAAAGTACTTATTTAAAAATATTTCTTAAGAAATAAACATCAAATATAAATTATACCACATATAAAAACTGTTCTCCAAAAAGTATAATACATATTTCTTAGCGGTAATTAAATTCTCTTGAGGGAAGAACTTGAGCAAAGGACTTGGAATTTCTAGCTTGACAAGTAAAATAGCAGCATCATAGTTCAACATGAACTCAATGAAGCTTGCAACCTGTCATTCAAGACATACCCAATGTAGTCTTTTTATGATTTGTAAATTGTCTCACTTCCTCACTGTTAAAGGGCATCCTGAACCATTCGTATATTCACTGTATTTGACGTTGTGCTCAACTCACATGGGGCCTCATTGCTTTCATTTTAAGTCGTCCTTTCGAACCTGGTGTGCCACGAACAGGTTATGGATTAAAATGCAATGGCAATGAGAGCGGTTCAACTGATTAGACCTTTTGAAAAGTTTATTTGTATCGTACGATCCATATGGTTATGTGCCAGTTAGGATTGCGAATGGGCATTATGTTTAAGGATATTGTTTTTTTTTTTTTTTGCATCATATTATTTATTTTGTAATTTGAGAGAGAAACGAGATTGCTGTTTAGTTATCGCTTATCAGGATTGCGTTTTAATATTCATTAGAACTCAGCAGTCTGTTCCCATCATTGGAAATTAGAAGGTATAGAAGAGGCTGATCCATCTAGATGCTCGGGTTTTCTTATCCTTGACAGAGTTTTCCTTGGGTGGCTGTGTTTCGTTTCTCTTTCTTTCTGTTATTTTTGACTGAGGTAGCAATGAGACTGCACCAGTTGTAGCATTGAAGTACTTCGAAAAGGTCAAAACTTTGACTGTGGTTTGTGGATATGACCATTGGACACGGGCCACTTACTAAAATGTGCCATGGTTTGTCTTAGATCCTCGTAGAACTTTCAGTATATCAGAGTCTAGCCAATGTGTATTGTATAAAACAGTGGATTCGTTGTTGTAGAATGAGAAGTGAATCTTTGGCAACTCTTGTGTTGGTCCGATCGACGTTGTTCCTCATAAATGCGAAGCGATGGATTTGCCGTTGGCTGGGGCAGTTACAGCTGTCGAAGCATAATGAGATCGTGATCTTGGAAGCTATCCTCCACGGCAGAAGTATATCTCGGAGATAGTTGCCAGCAAGCTATCCTCCAGGGCAGAAGTATATCTAAGGGATATTTGCCAGCCTGCTCGGTCAGATCGCTTAGCTAGGTGCCCAGTGCTAATTTTATATTCCTATTAGCTGTCTCATGCAGCATTGGATAGCTGTGATTTACTGCAATCTCTTGCTTTGCGTTTAAATTCGTTTGTTTGAGTTTGTTGGAATTCGCGTAAATGCAAGTGTTAAAGAATACTGAAAATTTCTCTCTTGGACACAGCTCGTTAAATTGCCGTTCTCCTACTTTTAAGTGTTCTGAACGACGGCTAAGCCACGGCCACTTGGGCGTTGACAAGAATGTACTGCACAATTTAACGAGTGAATTAAGACTCTTTCCACCCAAAATTAGTATCTTCTGATATTCAGTTAATTGCTTGTGCTAGAGGGAGTCTTGATCCTGATTTAAGTAAACAAGAGTTTTCTTTTCTTTTCTTTCTTTTTTTTAGCTTGAGATTTAGTCTCCACTTTTCTGATCTTGGAGTTTTTTTTTTTTTTTTGTATACCTTTATGTAATTGAGTAGTGGATTGTTTGAATGTCGAGTGGGTGTACATAACTTTATACATCCTTAAAGATCCTTTTTTTTTTTTAAGCATATATCCTTCAATATCCTTAGTCAAGTGGCCTGTCAAAGCTGGCATGACTAATTCTAACACAGTATTCTAATGGAACTCTCTCTTGTTGGAAAAATGTTTCTTGATACTTTGGAGGATTTGAGGTGTGCCCATTTTAGTATCCACATGAAAATATGAAGAGATTCGGAGTCGAATATAAATTTTATTTAAATTTAAAACCAAGACAGCATCAAAAGACTCAAATGCAAACAAAGTGGCTAACTTCAAGTGCAAATATACTAGCAGTAGGGCCAAGGATGTAATAAGATGCTAAGTTGCGAGACACTGAGACACAATACACACCCACAAGATATAAAGCGCTACGACCAAAGGCGGATCCTCAGGTTTGGGGCCTGAGTCTGCCCTCATTGGCTAGCTTGAAGAGGTGACCCCGAGCTGCTGCAGCCTCATTGGAGCCAAGAGCAGCAATGAAGCTTTCCCTGACTTGCCTGGTTGTGAAAGAAAATCTGTTGTTTACCACGGAGTTGAGTAAGGAAGCAGTCCCTTCTCGGTAGAGTGTCCCGTAACCATCAGCACGCGTGTTGGAAAGTGCTTCCTGCAAACTCGTGCTTACCCCAAGTCCTGGCAAGCTAGTCACTCCAAATGCACTGCCCATTGTTCCCCACAGGCCAAAGAGGCCCCATATTATTCCCGGGTGAGTCCTCCAGTAGCTGTTCAAAAATATTTTTACGAAAATGTTATGCATGCAAAGATTTTTTTTTATTATTATTATTGTTCTGTGATTCAGTTTCATGTAAACTGTGAGCGATGGATAAAACTTACTAGCATGAGAATGGTGAATTTGGATCAGGAACGAACGGAGGTGTGGGGACAGAGGTTGGAGTTGGTGGTGGATTCAACATGACTGGTGTTGGGGGAGTACCACGTACATATGGAGGAGAGGGGTTATAAGTACCACCTCCTCCTGAAGGGGGATTTGTTGGTGTTCTCGGACTCGGAGGAGGCACCCGTGGTGTGTTTCCACAGCCTCCGCATGGTGGAGTAGTCACCTGTGGAGGGGTTCCACAATTGGGTGTCGATGGTGATGGATAGCTCCCATGTGACGCGGTTCCCGAACCATCTGATGGTGGTGGATTCACGACGACTGGTGTTGGGGGAGTACCACATGCATACGGAGGAGAGGGGTTATAAGTACCAACTCCTCCTGAAGGAGGATTTGTTGGTGTTCTCGGACTCGGAGTAGGCACCCGTGGTGTGTTTCCACAGCGTCTGCATGGTGGAGTAGTCACCTGCGGAGGGGTTCCACAATTGGGTGTCGATGGAGTTGGATAGCTCCCATGTGATGGGGTTCCCGAACCATCTGATGGTGGTGGATTCACAATGACTGGTGTTGGGGGAGTACCACCTCCGTATGGAGGAGAGGGGTTATAAGTACCCCCTCCTCCTGAAGGAGGATTTGACGGTGTTGTTGGGGCTGGAGTAGGCACCCGTGGTGTGTTTCCACAGCCTCCGCATTGTGGAGTAGTCACCTGCGGAGGGGTTCCAAAATAAGATGTTGATGGTGTTGGATAGTTCCCATGTGATGGGGTTCCCGAACCGTGTGATGGTGCGGCTCCTTGCGAAGGGTTCCTGTGTGAACCTGCCATTTGGATGTTGTACTGTTAGCGGTAGCCAATTTTATGGTATGATAAAGTGAAAATGGAATCTAGATAACTTCGTTTTGCATAACTCAGACGATGATTTGAGCCATCTTTGATACGAATATCTCATTCCAATTGCACTTACAGGGACACAAGGTAGATCAATGTGTTTATTTCTAAGGTGTGCATGAGTGCGAGTGACTGAGTGTGAGAGGCTGAGACCTGTGGGGGGACTTCTTGCACGTGGGTCGGGGGAGTAGTAGTTCTTTGGATCTTCAATGGTGATGGCCGTTACAGGGTCGACCAAGTATTGGGAAAGCAGGGCAGCGACAAGAACCCAGATTAGCATTGAGCACTGCTTGCAATTCCTGGTCTCCATCTCTCTGTCCTAGAAGAACTCAAGAAAGGAAATTCGAAGATTGAAAGGTGCATGCAAACACAAAGGGAGAGGTAATTATATATAAAGGGAAGACAGGGTGAAGTAAAGAGCAGCTGGCGGAGTAGCAAGTGGTTAGTTGATGCGCTGCAGGAGCCATTAATATGTCCTGGTAAATTGCCTTTGCCTTCTCGGAGTGGTGCTTTGACTGTTGTGCTGTTCATCAACTCATAAGCTTCTTTTAATGAATTTCATGTAAGCTAGCTCATTTTTGTTGAGGAACTATGCTGGGTAATCGTAGGGTCACGCTGTTTAAAACAGGCATAAACAAGGTGTCTCTAACTGTGGCGGGAGAACCCCAAACGCTCTCACACAGGGGGACACACCTCTGGTGTTGTTTTACATACTAATACCCAAAAGCAAAAATCGCGGCACCAAATTTAGCGATTCGTGTGCAAACATATTCAAATGGATAGATTTATTTCAGAACTCCCCTGTTTCTTCTCGTGCAACGCAGTAATGCGCTTAATGGCGCATTCATGTTTGCTGCTGCTGCTGCAGCAATCAGCAACGGCCCCGCAAGGGCCAATCCATGAAGTTAATGTCTAGGATACTATTCACTTGCTTAATGTATGTTGGTCCACAGCAGGTAATCTGGCAGCTCTCATCGTGGTCCCACCCACTATCTTCAATTGTTCAATCCTGGAGCTGGAAAAACCACAAGGCACGTAGCTGCGCTGCGGAATTACCCATTCGACATACTTAATAATTACAATACCTCTCTTATTTGCTTAGGCAAAGCTAACATTTATTGACCCCCAAAGCTAATCTTTTTGTGTTTTCATGTCGGTTGTGGACCGGGCGCAGGAAAAATTATTAAGATGTGGATGCTGTCTTTAGAATTTCGGACGTACGGCTGAGAGTTTCTGCGGTATAAAGTTGGTTAATGCGATATAAAACGGTTGCATTGCTTCGTATATGGCATAGGTTGCATTACATTTTAGTAATCGCTGAGAGGGGAAATTTGATTGGTATTGAATTAAAGAGAGCAGGAAACGTGGACATCCGGAGAGGGTAAGGGACCCACCCATGATTCTGACATTAGAGGTCGGGGTGTTGTAATTAGCGTCGCAGAGGGGTAGGTGTGCTAGCACCCAAAAAGAAGAGTAAAATGTTGGGGGGGGGGGGGAAGTAAATAGGTTGGCAGACTGACAGCCGAAGCCAGGCATGCCTCTGTCATTTTCTCGGGCTCCACCGGTGTTAGGCAAGCAGCCTAGTGAGTCTTTATCGTCATCCTCAATCCTCATCCATGAATTGAAGATCCACCACCCGCAAGGCTGATTTTTGACCCGCACTTTCTCAAATTTCCTTAACTTTATTTTTTAGGGATTTTTTTTTTTTTTAAAAAGCAACTGGGGGGAAGGAAGAGTTTGAACTTCGAATTTGTCGCATAGCTTAGCATTACAGAAACGGTACCTGATGATTGCCTACTGACTCCAATATATTCTGGAATCTATCGCCTGATTTCATTTTGTGGCGCGGCTGACTTGGTTTTGCCATGTATCAAAACTTATAAATCAGTCGTAATGAGGGCAGCCCAGCGTCCGTCTACCATATTATTATTATTAGTATTATTATTATTTCCACTGCCACTGCCACGGTGCCACCCATGATTTCTGCATGGAAATCCATCCCAGCGAGAGAATCGCCACCACACTTACTTGGATGGGAGCGATCAGTCCCCGAATCGAGATTACCGACTTAGCACATTTCGGCTTCGAGTTGGGTCCACCCAAAAGCCCCTACCATTTTGAGCGCTAAGTGCCGTCGAAGGAAATATTTAACAAAAAATAGAGATTAAAAGTTAGGATTTACGAGTCGGGAGAATATTTCCGGTGAAACGTTTTAAACACCTTTGGCAAGCAAATTCAATTATATGCGAACAGGTGCACCGATCAGTGAACAATTCAATCCCCAATCTTTTGTTTTGAAACTATCCGCCTTAGGCCACGATCAATAATAAATATTTATGACAAGATCATAGAAAGAGTTAATAAAATGTGTTGCCATCAGATAACACGAACAATACAAAAATCAAGAATAATAATATTAGAAAAGATACAAGTTGCTAAGTGCAATTTTGAATAAATTCCTCTTTTCTTACATTGTTGGCAGATCTTTTACACAGTCCCTGACATCGGACAGTAGACAGTGACTAATTGGCTTCAATCCTCTTCCAAGCCAATTGTCAACTAGGAAAATCTCAAGTTTCCTCACCTGCACCCCCCCCCGCCCAAAAAAACAAAAAAGGTGTAATCAGAATAAATGTAAGCATTGAAATGAAAGAAAAAATGAAACCTACAATATTTTTGTTTTCCTTTTTGTGCCTTTTCTAGACTCCTCCAAACCCCCCCCCCCAACTCCACACACCCCCCTCCCCTCTTCGAATAAAAAAGATAATTAAAAAAAAAAAAAACCTTCAAGGGCCTCACAATTGCTTATGAGTAATAATAAAAGCAAGGTTTTTATATATATATATATATATATATATATAAACTTGTCAAAGAATATGGCATTACGATACATGCATTTCAATTTTCATCCGTCGAAATTTATAATTCTTATAGCTATTTAGAAATTTTTTTTCAAAAAAAAAAAAAAGAAAAAAAAATTGCATGCATACATCTGTTCGATTTTCTATCCAAATCCCCAATCTTCAACAAAATTCAACATGTAGCGTGTAAAAGGTGGGAAGCAATCAACCTGCCGAACAATGAATGGTTCCTCAGCAAGACTCAGTGGCTCTGTTAATATGGTAAAAAATCCATTCCGATTGCCATAAACAATATCCGTGAATGGTCGGTCGCCCACCTGCCCCAGACATAATTAAGCTATCCATATAGAGCAAACTCAAAAGCCAAGCAAACAAATGAAGAAGATCGTGATGCTCGTATCTACCCTACCATGACAAGTTGTGAGGATTTACAGCCAAAATGCTTCTCAATTTCTTCGCCTGTTCCAGCGGGCTTCTTCACACCTGCATCATTCGCAGATACCCACATCAAGGTTTTGATAAACCCGGCAGCGTTGGTGGCGCGGAAGCATAACTGGCATTCTGTCAAATACGATAAAATGGGCTAGCGACGAAAACACTAGAATATAGAAGATCAAATCCACCCTTACTATGCCTTATGACTCTGATGCCAATTGCCTTCTCAAGTGCCCTAGCTTTTGAACCATCACGGTCATACTCATACAGTCCTAACTCAATTGCATCAACAGCAATACAGGTCAGCACATTGTCAAAAAAGCGAAAACACTGCATTTCAAAATGGGGAACAGGCAAAATTACCCGCTGAATTGCTAAACACGGCGACATTACTTCCAAAAACCGATTTACATTGTTCTACGGACGATGCAAGAGGAGTGGAGAGCGTGAGGGTGTAGGGTACCGTGATCGTGTTATCCTTGTCAAAAACCACGCCTTCGAAACCTCTTCTAGACAACTCTGTCCAATCAATGTACCTAATATCAGGCACTGCGACATGAGGAAGAGCCAAATGCCGGTCTTTGAAGAACGTTCCGGCGGAAGAGACGATGCCTTGGACGTTGATTCGTTGGCCCGCAGCAGCTTTCAAATCTGCCCACCACATGTTTGAGAAAAGTCCTGGGGTTTTCTTGAATTGATTTTCGTCTTCTGGTTGTTGTTCTCCTGGGTGAGGGTCAGAACGAGTGTCAGCTTCAACGGAAACGTGAAATTGGCTAGATGCTAAAGTCTCCTGATACTGAGGACATGGGTGGCGGTGGTTGCTTTTGTAATTGTTGCTTTGACGCCTTAGTTGCTCTTCGTTAGTAAGACAATTGCTGGTGGTGGAATGGAGAACGAGGGAAGAACATATGTATTTGGAGGAGTGATTGCGGGAGTTGGGAGAGGAAACAGTCACAGAGGAGGTGGGTGGCGTTTTAATTCTGGGGTCGGGGTGGGGATGGGGATGGGGTTGGCGTTGGCGATGGCGGAGACGTGAAACTGGAGAGAGAGAGGGAAATGATGGGTCGGCCCAGTTGCAGTTGTTGGGCAAGAAAGCCATGTAATAGACGATGGACTGCATCTCCAAGAAAATCGAGCGAAGTGCGCGTGTATGCTGCTCTCCTATTGTTGATATTTCTCCATTTGCCCTTAGCCGTCCTCTGGGGACGGGAGAGTAGTCCGGACAAACATCTCACAGGAATGAGTTGGGTTGGGCCCTCTTCTCAAAATTCAAAAGAAGTCATTTTTCGTTTTGCTTGGAGATATTGTCCATCCATGTGTGTGTTGGGGGGGGGGGGGGAAGGCTTCTCTTGCGCATCCATCCTCTGACTGACGACGGTGCCTGCTTGGGCCTTGCCCTCAATTTCTTTGACAGCTCACTTCACTGACTACCCACCTCCGTGCACCGGAGAGCCCAAGCTTTCACTTTAACACGTTTTGGAGGATGCTGCGCTTCATTGGCCCGGAAATAAATGTAGCTAGGGCCCCACTTGAAAACGCAAAAATTCTACGTCTTCGTGTTGTTGGACTCAGCCCCTTTCCCCCACCCTTTCTTTTTTCTTTCTTTCTTTCTTTTCTTTTTTTTTTTATTTGGTGGGAAATAACTGTTTATTCCATGAAAACGAGGGAACGCATCTATTGCATATATTCACATTTATAACAGATAGACTCAAGAAAAGGGAGGCAGAGACGGAGATGGAGGACCCAAACCGCGTTGGCTCCTCGGTCCAGTCCATGCGAGTCCACCACAATGCCTATCCTGTCCCTCTCTCTCTCTCTCTCTCTCTCTCTCTCTCTCTCTCTATATATATATATATAATAGTAAGAAGGTATAAACATGACAACAACTACCATTCTGTTGGGAGTGTTCCTTGAGTCGAGGATTCAAAAGCCCCCGTTTCCACGACGACTCAACCACCAGTCCACAATGACTACCCTCTCGACTTAATCTGTGCGAAATTTTAGCATTCCTGCCTGCACGTCCAAATTTAAGAGAGAGAGAGAGAGAGAGAGAGAGTGGAGTCCGTAACCATGAATGTTATCTCTTCTAACCTACCTTTTTCATCTCAACCAACGTTAATAAACGGAAAAAATAAGCTTCAGTTTTGTTAGTTTAATTGCCTGCCGTCCCTCCCTCCCTCCCTCCCTAGATGTCGTATCATTTAATTTTTTCTTTCGTTTAGTCAATAGTCTAATAACCCCCTCCCCCGGCACTTCCAATTCTCTCTGTTTTTTCCATACTTACTTCTTAAGAAAAGTGGTAAAAGCCTCAGTTTGCACTTTCCGTTCTCTCTGATTTTACCTACGTAACCTATAACCGAAACCGATTTCTGACTGTTCCACCTATTGAATCTGTATTTATACCCACTTAGCATTACATTTATCTCACAGAGAGTCGGAGAGAGAGAGAGTGTGTGTGTGTGTGTGTGTCTTTATCTCTCGGGTTTTGTGGTTTCTGCAGATCCTAAGAAATGGAGGAAGTCGCCAGTGGAAAGACTGAGGAGACCCAGAAGGTTCAAGTGCAGGAGGAACGTAGCAAATCAGCTATCGAGGTTGCTGAGGGCTTGAGGCACGAAGTTGAAGATGTAGGAGAATTTGCTGTTGAGGCCGGTTCTCTGTCTCCGACAGAGGCTCATGGCGGCATCGTTTCAGGGGAAAAATCAGAGACAAAAGAGCAGAGCCCTCAAGTGGACAATTCAGTGATATTAGATGGGATAAAAGAGGATATTGACTCAAGTGTTGATCCAACTCAGCTTACTGTACCTTTTGCAGAAGAAGTACCCGTGAGTCCGGAACTGGAAGCATCGGCAGAGAAATTGAAGGACTCTTCTTCTCATGTAGAAGCCAAAAAAGACGATGAGAAGACTTTCCCAACTTCAAACGGGACTAACCACCCCCACGCTACACTTGTAACAGATGGGTTAAACAGAAACACGGCAACGGAAACAACATCAGAACCAGTACCTTCTTCGGATGGGATTGCTGGGTCACATGTATCTGGCCTGGTCTCAAATACAGTCGACGACGAAACGATGCTGCCATCCACAGATGGGAAAGAAGCTGGGTTCATTCCGGTTGCAAGAGAAATGGATCCCGAAAGAAGTGAGGAGAAAATTAAGCCATATTTGGATGAAAATCAAGGGGAGTCATCGGGCGGCCTTGCTGACAAGACATCTGCGGAAAGCCCAAACAAATCACTTAAGGCCGAATTTGGAAGCAGCGATGGTTCTCCTGAAAACACGAGAGCAAATATTCCTGTCAGTACTCTGATATCTTGGACTGGGTTCTAATTGGTTAAATTCACCTTTTATTTTATTTTTATTTTTTTTTTAATATTTCATGTCATTAACTCCCGACAAGAGTTCTATTTCATAGTTCCGAATGTTCTGATAACTTTTTTTTTTTTGTCCCAATAATTGAACATTGCTGTTCATTTCTTTGATTTTTCCCCAGCCCGTTGTATCTCTGAATCGCCGCCCCGAGCAACCTACATCTTGGAGGAGCTGTTGTGGCCTTTTTGAAGTTCTTCGTCGCCCGCATGCGTAACTCAAGGTTAGCAAACTCTTTCATTCTACAAGCGAAACTCTGGTTCATTTTGGGTAATCAAATCTATCAACCCCAACCCAAGTCCTAAATGGTTCATCTTTCGTGCGTGTGTGTGAGTAGTTTTCTTGTACTTTCGTATTTTGCTTCATCAAATGATCATTTGGCCCTTAACCTTTTCCAATCTTTTGAAATGACATAGGAGCTTTCGATAGGAGGAGTAATTGGTATATGCTTATCCACCTTGTTAGGTAAAACACAGAGAGCTTAAAATTGGTTTTTAAAAAAAAATATATATATATATATATAATTAGAATAAATAATAAATTTGTGAGTTTAAATTATTTTTATTTATAAATTATTATTTTTTAACATTAAACCAAACAACTCATATGTTTACATTTAAAATTTTAACACAGTTCTCATGGAGCTGGTTAAAATTGCTTACCCGCGCCACATGTGCTGTCTATTGTGTTTTCTACCCATGCTTTTCCCGACGGCCCACCATTATTTGTAGGGTCCTGTTGGACTGCCCCTTTCCCACAGAGTGAGAGTTATGAATCTGTGCTCCACTAGCTAAAAATAAATCAACGTAGGGGTGGGTGTTGGGGGAGGGGGTGGTTGTTTATTTTCTTTGCGTCATTCTTTGCTGTCAGATGGCTTGGCCACCCAGTCATTCCAAGAAATTATTCAGCTGGCTAGCTCTTTGGGGCTAGTTTGTCAGAGTTTGCCACTTACAAGCAAGCGAAGTCAGATTCTGTAGGAATCAGATTTTATTCAATTCAATTTGGTTAGTACGTGAAGTTATACGCCAATCCTTGGGCACATACGCAAAGCAATGTAGAGGCAAAATTGATTTTATTTACTGGTGGATAGAATATGAAAAAGTCGCTTAAAGTATTAGTGTCGCCCATGAAGTATGAAAGTTCCGACTGATAACCATTCTATCTGAATGGAAATGTCCAGAACCTGCCCAGACAAACTAACGTGTAATATGCACTGGCATGTAATAACTATTCAAGAGACTCGGTACTGCATATGAACTCAACGTGTTTCTTTCTCTTGATGCAGATGCGGACCATCAAAACAAAATTCCTATCTAGTAGCTATGAAACTTGTCAGTTTAATGCATGAATTGCAGCATTTCCATCATGGACGAAACGTGCCCAAAGAGTTTGCCAGTGTTGTTATTTGTTGTGCCTGGTTATGGGGATTGACCATCCAGGGACTCTATTTGTACCATAATTAAGAAATCGGTGGCCAAAACAACAATATTTTTTAGCTTTCTATTGATTTCATTGGTTGATAAGAACTTTGGCAATATAATGTTACTCGAGCGAGCGTTCATCGTCAGCAATGGTCTCTTTTTGACTAGGGAATTGTAAGCTGCCCCGCATGTCCAACTTTAACAAGCACACGGCATTATAAGCAATTTCGCTACTGAAACACGGTATGTTGTATTGTGTAACATTTCTTGAAGAAACCTTACCCGAGAATTATTGTATGAGAAGATATCGTATTCGTCTCGGCGTTGGAATTATTGCGTGACATAACATCATGCCCTCAGGATCCCGGAAGACTCTTTTCGGGGCGGAAATGACACCTTACGCAAGGGCTATGAACAAAGTCCGTTACAGAGGGGAAGCAGCAGTCCTCGCGTATACTATGTAATACGATTCTTGGAAATTGAGCGATCTTTTCGAGCAAAGGATATCTCATTCCCGAACCCAAACTCATCTGTGATTATTTAATCCCTTTTCATTTTGTCGGTGTGTAAAAAGGAATTTGCCTATGGAATATCTTCAAACCCGCAACTAACCTCTTCGGAAGGGAAAGTGCATAAGCCTTGAGCCCGAACAACAATCCAAAACTGATTGCCTATTGAATATCTTCAAACCCGCAACAAACAACTCTTCGGGAGGGAAAGTGCAAAAGCCTTGAGCTCCAACATAATCCAAAACTGATTGTGACAATTCGTCCAAGTGCACTATTGTATTAAGCCTATTGACCCAACTCAAAATAAAAGTATTTGACCAGACAAAGAAAATTCTAAAACATACTTAGACTTCTTTATACCTACAAATTTTTTAAAGAAATTAGAATAAATTTGTACTTAAATGTTCGATGAAATATATAGAACAACAAATTATAACTAAAAACAACTATAAATAACTCTCTCTTTTTATTTGTACAATACCTTATTCAATCCAATAAAGCTATCAGTTTACATTACAAAACTCTATTGTGGCTGCAGTTTTTCCAACATTTTCTAACCTTTTACTTGTCTATCATTGTTTTAAGCTCATTTGCTCAAATACTCTAAAGCTGGCTTAGTTCGTCTTTACGTGCCAATGAATTAAATACTATGCAGGTTAACACAATCTAAATCTAACTCTGCGACTCGTTGCTAGGAATATCTCGTGCCTGCTGTAGACCACAGATTACTCACACTGGACAATTCAGCTAGATCCCCTAGGTCGTTATTCATTAGCAAAGAAGAGCCATCATAGCCAACCAGGTTTTCTTGTTAGTCAAGAGTTAACGCGTCTTTATATCCACGTTATTTCGGGTCCGTGCCCTCATTTTTGTGTGCATGCATCTTAGAATATATCTGATGGACGTACTCTGGTGCACTTTACAGGGCCTGAAACAACTGATATTCCACAAACAAGTGCAAGTATGTGGATAAATCCAATTGCAACTCTCAAACAAAATGCGGCTGCTTTCCAGGCTAACAATGAAGTCAGAAAACCACGATTTCTCAGTCTCATTGGTCGGTCAATACTAAAATGAGGGAAAATTGCTGTGATTTAAATAAAAAAAAAGGGGTCAAATCTATCTTTGGTTAAAACTGCACTAGACCAATCTAAAGCCTGGCAATGTTATCAAACAATGCCGTATTCCAAACAAAATCCAACAAACAGTTCAAACATCAAAGCATGCAATAATTGGTTTAAACAACGGTCCCAAAATTAGGCCGAGCTACAGCGCCAAGCAAAGGGACATACCATTACCAGCCGACAAAACTGAGAAATCTTCAAATAAACCCTAGTCCATGGTTTTAATTGCGCTTAGCATAGCAAGCGTAGAGGACAGCAGCTGTGGCAACAATAGCGCAAGTGGAGCCAACCGCCAGCACCGGCCACTGGGCGTTCAATCCATTAAGCCCTTTCTCTGTGCTCTCTACTTCAATCCCATTGAGAGCCTGGACAGTTTTCCCCTTCATTCCACCAATCAGATCCTCTGCCTCCTCTAGCTGCTTTTGCAACTCCTCTATCTCGGATTCCATCTCCCTGACCTTCTCCTCTGACTCCCTCAATTTGGCCTCTAAGCCCTCTCCCTTGACCACCTGGTTCTCCAACTCTTCATGTCTCTTCTTATACCCAACAATCTCCCTCTCTTTCTCAGCAATCTTCTCTCGCATCTCCTCCTCAATCCTCACTTTTTTACTCTTCTCCTCCGCCTCTCTAACTTCCAAAATCCCGACCTTTCTCTCCAAATCCCTCAGTTTCCCATCAGTCTCTACCTTTTCTTTCTGAAATTCCTCAAGTTTCGATTCCTTCTCTCCCAAAGCCTTCCTGAGTTGAGAAACTTCAGCGTTGGCTTCCTCTCCTTCGGTCATAGCAGAAATTAAGTCGTGCTGGAGCCTGGAGACCTCGGTCTCCAAGTCTGCGGCCCTGGTGGCAATGGCTTCGAGCGCTCTCTTTCTCTCTTCTTCCTGCTCCTTGTGTTGCTCCATGGCTTGCAGCCTGAGTTTGAGGTCGGACTCATCGGACTCGAGCGATTCAATCTCGGCCTTCAATTGGTTAACCTGGCCTATAAATTGTCGGTTCTGGTGGGAAAGCAAGACCTTGTCTTGCTCCAGGGCTTCAATCTTGTGCCTGAGCTTGGTTTCGTTCTCCTGCTGTTGCTGATCCGCATCGTCGTAGAAGCTCTCCTCGGCCGCCTGATCATTGTCGTTCTTTGATGCGAGGCCATTGGGGACCGTGATGGTGCCGTCTGTCATTGCTAAGCCCTAAAACTTTGAATCAATCAATCAACGAGAAAAAAAAAAACCATTCACTGCACACACAAACACACACAGAGCGACACGGATTTTGCAGCAAATTGGAGAAAGTTGGAGTAACAAAGAAGAAGAAGAAGTATAAGAAATGAATACCGGGCGGCGGCGGCGACCACAGAAAGCTGAGTATCAGATCTATAAATCGAAATAAAAGGGGCCAAAATAGCAAAGCAAAGCAATTAAATCAAAATTGTAAACACAAATTGTAGATTAGATTAGAGAGGAAAGAAAGCAAGAATGAATGACTCCAATTCGGCGATTGAATATAAAAAATCTTGGGTGGGTTTAGGGCCGGCGGGTTCGGGTGCGGACTGCCGGAGGGTGGGGTCCACTTTACCACGGTGGCACACTTGACCCTAAAGGTAATTTCATTTATCTGCATAATTAAATAAAATATAATTAATTTATACTTTATATTATTTTTTTCAAAATTATTGCAAAATTTTCTTCTTCTTTTTTTTTTATTTTATAAGAACGATCAAAGTTCGGCGAACGTGGATGGCCCCGACGATAAATGATGCGGTGGAGATAGCCTCCGAGCAACTCCGGCTGGCCCTTTTTATTTTTATTTTTGAAATATAAAATATATAATAAAACAAAGTAAATACATAATAAAAATAATAAAATGTGTAAACAGTTATTAAAATAAATAAATAAATAAAAATATATTTTTTATTTATTTATTTATTTTTATTTTGGGTTGCAACTGTTTGTTGTCCGTGCAGAGTATCACGTCGGCCGTGTCGTATAAATTATGTTAGATTGGGATGATCACGACCGTCAGTTTTATCCCTCGCGCGAATGCCTCCTGCTATATTAATATTAATATTATTAGCTAGCTAGCCGGTGGATTGGCAGCCCTCAATCTTTGCCCTCAATCAACTCAACTCGACGGTGTTCATCGAAGAGAGAGAGAGAGAGAGAGAAAAATTAAAAGGAAAGGAGGGCAACTGCTCGGCTTCGACGCTGGCAGATTTGAGTTGGGTTCTCCGGGATTGACGGGCGGCTGTTGGACGTCGACGACGGCGACGACTAGCTTCTGTGGGTGAGGTTGGTTTCTTTCTGCCCACCCTCCTTTGTCTATATAACCTGTGTCTATGTATCGATCTTCCTATCAAATACTTGCCATTTCCAGTACACTTAGATATTCTACTGTTTTGACGATCAACGTTCTCTAGTTTTGAAAGCTCCTTCCGAATTTGTGGGTTTCACTCACTAAATACAATAGCCAAAAAGGAAGAAGTAGGAGGAGGAGGGAACCTGCACTTGGCTTCTTAATTTGAGTGAGTAATTAGTGGTACTAGAATCTACTACTGTCGTCGCCCGTAGTTTACAATGTCACCATTAGATGGATGAATGCTGTAACTCATTTCTATTGAAAGCACGATGTGATTGATAGCCAAACTAGCTGTTAATTACCGGCTACTAACCAACTCAAGAATCCTATCTCATTCGGATTCATTCAAGCAACTAATTCTTATCTTTTGTATAGTGTGTTTTGACGTAGGAAGGAATATTCAAGAAAGAATGAGCACTGGAGGAGAGAAAGTATCAACTACCACCACTAAGACTCCCTCTGATTTCCTCAAATCAATCCGCGGCCGCCCTGTTGTAGTCAAGCTCAATTCTGGAGTTGATTACAGAGGTCAGTTACCTCTTCTGTCCTGGTGATAAATCCAGCCTGTTATGATCTTCACTTAAAACTTATTCATAATGTTGAATTCCCGCATCTCATTGAATATGTTGAGGTTGTTTCAGAACTTGATGTGAACTTAACATTTTTATCTAAGATGGTACTTTTACAGAACAACTAATGCACATGACTTATGAACAAGGCTTCTTATAAGATCGTATTGCAGTACAGATTGTTATCACAACTACTGCAGAGGGCTTTGGCATTTTTCCATCAATTAGTTTGGGGATAACGACAACCTAAAATCCCTTGACATAGCAAAACTCACCAGAAATTCATATCCATGCAATTAGGACTGCATGTATTAGGACTCTACTGCTGCTTAGGAATAAAGATTCCTTTTTTTTTTTTTTTCGCTTTTTGGCCATTCCCCACTTGTCCTTTTTCCATGTTTTATTCGATACTGTTTGCTATATGTGGCTGCTTGGTGACCATGATATTGAGTGGGGAAGGTAATGCTATAATGAGTGGTTTAGCACCGTAGATGGGGCTTGAATCATTCCAGCAATGCTGCAATAGACTTGTCAAATTTATCTTTACTGCAACATTAGTTATCAGTTAACCAATAAATGAAGAATGTGGCATTTCTAATAACTGTGGTGTTATCTTCTCTGTTGTAGCCTAACATTTTTGTGCTTCACTAGAACCACAAATAGTGCAGAACTATCTTTCCATACCTTGTTGTATTTGTACTTGCTAGGATTATTACTGCTTAAGATGACTTGTGCAGGTATCCTAGCATGTTTGGATGGATATATGAATATAGCTATGGAACAAACTGAGGAATATGTGAATGGGCAGCTGAAGAACAAATATGGAGATGCTTTCATACGAGGAAATAATGGTAATAATGCCAAGTTAGTTTTCTATTTTAGCTATTTGAATTGATGTCAGAGTCCTGCGGTGATGACATGTTTTCTTTGCCTTTCATGCAGTTCTCTACATCAGTACGACAAAGAGGACGCTGGCAGATGGTGCGTAGTTGCGAGAACTGCAGTCAAGAGTTGTGTAAAAGGCCGCTTTTGCAATAGTGCTTGTAGTGATTTTATTAGTGTTGTGAACCTGGATTGGAAAGCTGACCTGTGTGCCTAAACTTCCGTGCACCGCGTGAAAATTTGAGTTTGGTTTTTGGATTTTCAGGTGCCTGAGTGCCCTGTTTCATTGCTGTCCCTCAGTAGTATCACAGTATGTTAGTGCTTCCACTTAAATTTGGGTCTGCTTAGAGCTTGTGCCTTTCGTATCCCTTTTCGGTATAATTATTTCTGATCCCGCCATCTCTTTCTTTCCGTCTCTTTCTCTCGCCAACCTCTTCAGTTTTGTTTTGAAGTACTTGATGGTAAAACTGGTGACATTTAGGATTAATCAAGCCTGACTTGCTTCCCTGGAGGCCGTTACCCCCACAGCATCGTAATATGATATTCCGCTTCTCAATTCCTGATCATATCAAACCGCTTTATTTGTTTGCTGTGTTGTGCAATATATATATACATTCTGTGCATGTGCAATATTTGGAAAATTTTAGAACTCCCTTTTGCTCGATATGCCGTGGCCTTGCACACGCAATTGGGATCAGCAACGCCCCAGAGCCTCTTATCGATTTTTTTTTACTTTCTGTTATGCCTTTGGAATCGAGACTGGAGAGGCCATTGAATTGATAGAAGAAGCTGTTTTAATCTTAATCGCATTACAGGGTGACAATTCAGTATGTTCCAAATTTAAATGGATTAAACCACCTTTAATCATCGTTAGAGATTGAAAGCTGGCAAACACCTGCTCGATAACAAGAAAGTTATATGTCGGATACTGCGCAATCAAGTTTCAGAATGGGCTATATACTAGGTTGTGGCCTAAAATCGAAAAGGCTAGTCAAAAATAGCAACCCAATGTCTGGTGGCTTAAGACTGCACTTTTGTTAACCAAACGATCAAGCGCAAGGGTCGAATCACGAGGCTCAACGGCATGCCTGAAGATGTCCTTCGCAGGATCCACGACAATTTAATGTTGAATAATAAGAAGAAGATGCTGACGAAAATGTGTCAGGACTCAGGAGGAGCATGGTTGTATCGCAAAAAGAATCTATTGATTTCATGAACAAGGTAAGGATTCCTGCCAAGCATGTTCATAGGGCTTTCTTCGACATTATTGTTCGCTGCCAGCAGAAAGGGAACCAGAGGGCATAATGACTTGAGAAGGGAATTCGGTAGATTCGCATCAGTCTTTCACATAGGCCCCGACTGGAGGGACCATGACAGATGATGCTTCTGATGCTGAAGAGGAGGAGGAGGAGGAGGAAAAGGACGATGACAGTTTTTGCTGGTGTACGAACACGATCTTTTTTACCACATCAATAAAGCAGTTCAAACTTCAAACTGGCTACTTCTTGGACTTCCATTCTTCGTCAATCCTTCTAATGGAGAAGCAGAGAAGATCCGATGGGTTTTAACGTTCTTGATTAACCATGCACGAAATGAACTTACAGTTTTGCGGTATCTGTCGTCAATTTAAAAAATAAAAATAAAACAAAATAAAATAAAACAAAACAGAGAAAGTTGACTCGCCCGTTCACAACCAGCGAGCAGCCAGCTGAAGGGATCGTGGTTGCGGGCCTTTTGGCTTTAAGGAATGATAACCCATTAAAACTCGTTCGTCGCTATATACAACATTTACCTTGCTCTTGACTGAGCTCTTCCTTTCTCCCTAAAGACCCATTCCTCTCTAATGCTAATGCTAATGCTAGTGCTAGTACTAGTGCAAATGGTTTTAACCTTTAGGAGACGAGTGATCAAAAACATTGGAAGAAAACTTGAGGTAAACTTAATCTGAATCTGAAGTTTGGACACCACACCAGGCAGAACTGGAATACAAATGTGATGTCTACCAAATCGCACTGACACAATTTTACTAATATATATATATATATGGATATGGTCGGTTTGTTAAGTAACTCAAGTTATAATATCATGCGGAATTGTCCAATTGGAATTTTGTGGAAAAAAGTATAAATTGTGGACGAGTTCGTATAATCACTCAAAAAACGCAAATCACAAAATTAAAGCGTGCTGGTAAACAAAATCAAAGGAAAGAAGAAGAGACAAGAGGAACAAGGCTTGAAAGGCAGACCATAGTGATGGGGCGATGAAAGTTTTCAAAATGTTTACAAAATACAATTGACCCTCCCCCCAACCAGCGACCACATACAAAAAAAAAAGCCAAAATCATTCTCATTTCTTGCTTGCCTCTTCTTAAAATTCATAATCCGACAGTTCGACTGGGATCTGAAGGTAAACAAATAAAAGAACAATCTTTCTCCCATCTTGAATAATAATGAAAGAGGAAAATCAAAATAAATAAACTAGAAATTCAAAGCAAGAAATGTTAATGAAAAATAATAATTTTTTTTGGGGGGGAAAAAAGAAGAAGGAAGAAGAAGGAAAAAGAAAGGAAAGGCAACGAAACCCACGAGGCTGTCACTCCAACAACAAGGGACGGGACGTGCAGTTGGGTTATGTCAACCTCCTAACTTGGTCTCGTCCTTCTCCAAACCTTCAAGGAGGGTAGCAAGAAGTCGCATGGCCTTGATTTGGCACTGCAGAGCCAATATATAGTCAGCAGTCTCTTCCAACAGCTTGTCAGGCACAAGCGAGTGACCACCGGGCACTATCCTCTGCAATGCCGCAATCTTGCTCTCCACTGCCTCTTTGTCAGCGTCGTCGTCTTCACAATTGCCACCCACCTCCAGCTTTACATCGGCCGTTTCTTGAACTTTCATTTCCCTCGTCTCGCTTCCGCTTATCCTTGGATGATGGCGACGACGAAGAAGTTTCTCTGAAGAAGGCCTCTTGCAGCGGCTTCGTTTAAAGTTGACCATATCTGACTTTTTCTTGTGAGCAGTCCTCTGTTTCCTGGGGAATGTGGGTACGACCATATTGTTTAAGCTAGTCCCCATGGACAGTCTAGAAGGAAGGAGGAATTTGGAAAGAAAGATATTGAAAGTCGTCGAGAGAGGAAAAAAGATTATATGATTTGAACACTGAGATCTTCTTTAGATTAGAGTATTGGGTGAGGAGGGTGCGATGTTAAATGCTCAAGAAATTGCTCTAATGGAAATGGAAATGGAAATGCATTATTGATATATATATTCACACGAAGACTAGAAGAAGAGGCTGCTGCTGCCTGCTGAGGGCTTGGGCGTTGGGTGGTCGGTGGGGGAGGAGTTGAATTATTATTATTGTTTTCTTTCTTTTTGTTTTTGGATAGTTGCTATTATTTTTATGACTGTTGTTGTTGTTGTTGTTATTTGTTGAGAAATTGAATTGAATTTGGAGAAAGAAAGAAATGTCAATGCCAACGAAGCATGGCCCCACCTTATTTGGCTTCCCGAGTCACTCGTTGTTTTTTGGGGACTAGAGGAGCTTGAGGTCGGGGAGCGTGGGGTGAGGGCGTCCGATCCGGAGGGCCTTCTGAGGCGCGCTGTCACGGGTTCGTTTCCTTCTTTACAAACAGCGACTGTTGGAGTCGAGTGATGTGTAATATTCTCCCGTTAAATTCTTTTAGTGCCAAACGTCAGAGTCCAGATTTAAATTAGTTCTAATACCACTTTCTTTATTACGAGTCATTATTTTTTTCAAAAAAACATAACCTATTATATAGTGTATAACACCTACGTACGTTTATAAGTTAAAAATCTCCTTCTATCCAACGTAGAGTCGAGTCACACGTATACATTACTTTGATATAGCCGTCACAGCGCGCCAGGGATCCTGCGGTCAAGGCGTCAGACGCAGACTTTTTTTTTCCCCCATTTTTCTCTCTTTATTTTTTGAGGCTTAAAAGTTAAAACGAAATATGTTAAGATCGTAATTAATTACGGTACTTGGATCCAGCGTATATGGAACGGACAAAAAGAAAAAATTTCTTTAAAAAAAGAAAGAATTCTAACCTATGAATTTTAAATGTGAGACTAATATTGATTTTTAGGATATAATTCTCTTAGGAGTTTATACAAGATCATTCATATCTCATTAATTAGAGAACTAGAGAATTGTTCATAGCAAAGGCATGGAGTTTGATTAAATTGCATCGTATTTTGCTTCCGAAATAAAACCTGCCTTTTATACAATTTTTTTAAATAAAAAAAAAAAAAGGATTTCGACTCTGGTATTAAGGTCAATCACGTTAAACCCCTATCTATCGAATATAAGTTGTAAATTGACATATTTTCGGACCACATGCTTGACCCCTTGACTAAGTGTAGTGTTTTGCATTAAAGATTTAGCGGATCATAAGATACGAGGCAGTAATTGTCGGAGATCAAATTCCAGTCTCGAAGAATTCAATTATATATAAGTCTATTGGAGGAGGAGAGGGGGGGGGTGGAGAGAGCAGGGAGAGAGAGAGAGAGAGAGAGAGGGGTTAAGAAAAGCATGAGCATCATGTATATTTATGGTGAGCGTTGAAATCATGGACTCCTACACATACTTTGATTAGCTACGCATGTGTCATGTATGACTGGGGGCCGTGGAAAGGCGGTATGGTGGTGGTACATTTATTGGCACATAGACGTGGAGGAACGTTTCCACTTAATTATCGCACGACCAAGGGCTGCGCGTGTGGCGGGGAGGGGAACCAAAGTTTTCTACAGAACTATTACCCGTTGTGATATATTAGTGAAGTTAAATTTACATTTTAGCTTTGTATAATTTAAAGAGTAGTTAGTGATTTTTATTAAATATTATAGAGCTTTTTTTTTAATTTATTAAAACGATTTAACTCTCTGTGTAATGTACATTCAATGTAATTTTATTAAATTATAGAGTATTACTATTTTTATTTATTTATAGGTAATATATATATATATATATATTAGTGCAGAAAGAAAAACTTCTTTATAGCCTTGTAGGAGTTGGACTTGGGAGGATCACATTCACGAGGGGACGGGCCCGACAGAGGAAGAGGAATGGGTCCACCACAATGACAAGAGAATTGGAAGGAGGAGGAGGAAGAGGAGAGAGAGAGAGAGAGAGAGGGGGGGGGGAGGGAGAGCACATGTGCTCACATGATTCTCTTGAATCCAACGCCGCCAGCCCATGATCAATCAATCATCACAAGCAATAGCAAAATTGGCTTGATTGCCACGTGGGGAATTTTGGATGGGCCCACAGTCAGCTCCATAAACCCAAAAAAATAATATCTTATAAAAAAAAGAGAGAAATCCAAACAAAAGCTGATTTTTTTTTTCAATTCAATTACAGTCATCAGTTTATATAAGATATTATTTAATCAAATAATAGAAGTGGGCCGAGCGGGAGGGCGGTGGAAAAGAGGGGAGCGGTGTTTCCAAAGGTGGAAACCAGTCGGTCATTTGGGATGGTTGCGAGGGAAGATTTTGTCGCCGGGTTGTTGGGCATACGGGGCTATGTGTCTCCCTTTTGGTTGCTTTTACACACACTAAGCACCGTCGATCGCCAAAACCTTGCGGAAGACAATTAATTCAATCGGAACTTAGTTAAAGGTTTTGCTTACGGCTCTTAATTAATCAAGTTGAGTACGGTCGAGGTCGGTTACTAGTTAGGCACGCAAGGATTTTTTTAACTCACAAACTTTTTGTATTGCAACACTTTTTCAAATGTTGCCAACGTTATTTAGATAATTCTTTAATATATATATATATATATATATATATATATATATAAAAGAAAGAAAGAAAGAAAGAAAGAAAAGTATATATATACATACATATATATATATAGCAATTGTCGTTAAAATGGCCCAAGTTAAGGAAACCAGGAAAAAAATCTCTATCAACCAAAAGAAAAATTAATTGTCTGGCAAAATTCATGGCACTTCTGCTTAACATAGCGGCCGAAGTTGCGCTTGACTGTTTTTTTTTTTTTTTCCTTCCTTGGTTATTCCTGGCTGAGTGCTATAAATATTCTAGCTCCGAAATTGACAATCACAACCTTGATTCCATATATTTGAAAACCAACATTCTGCCCTTAGGAGCACTAGCAAAGAGGAGTAACCAAAAAAAAAAAAAAAAAAAGAAAGAAAGAAAATGACCAATGTTGTTGATTGCTAGTACCGTACAAAGGCTTAATTTGTTCAGGGCACAGGCATTGTGCTGGCCTATTGGGCAGACAGAATTGTTCAGGGACAATGCATGCAGGAACAACGCCTCCTCCTCAAGGGCCCAAACAAATAAAATACAAAATAGTCGACAGAAAAGTGGGATGAATACTTGATGGGAAGTGAATACTTGTGCAGGACACGTGCATGGATAACGGAATTATGCGTTACCACCCTAAAGCGTGTAATCACATGAGAAATGGGGTGTGAGATTTTGGTTATTATTATTATTATTTTTTTTTTTTTTTTGGTTGGAGCATTATTGAAGGATTGCGAGTAGGACGTTGCTGTTGTTGCAACTTGCAAGGGCGTCCGGGTCCCGTTTGTGGGGGACGGCTTCCGCTTCCGCTGCCCGCCCATCTCCTCAAAGCAACCATGTTGCATCTTTCCCAGCGTTAACGGTTAACCTAGCAAGTCGACATCACGTCACGTACGCCGGCGATGGCTGATGTAATTTTTAATAGGATTCCACGGTAAGTTCCACTGTAACGCATTCCAAATTTTAGGACCGTAACGCATTGGCTTCGATTTCAACCCGTGATTAAAGTCCCGTACCTGTTTGTATTACTTTGTTGCACTTCAGACTTTTGGGTCCATCCGCCGACAAGAAAGAGAAATATTTCGTAGTTTTCGACATCAGGAAAGCTAAAAATCTACGTTCTCATCAAATACGCTAGTCCCTCGTTCGTAGAACCATGTCATCCGATCAACAGACAACACATTCTCTAGTGTGGGGTCTAGGAATTTTACTTGGTGGGAATGACGACATATATGACAATAAACAATTCCATATTATAGTTTTTACACTATCTATTATAAATTATTTATAAATGAAGTTAATATCGTATTTAATAGCAGCATCGTTAAATAATAAAGAAAATTGAGTTGAATATAATTTATTTAAATTAAGGTTAAACAAATTTTAATAAATTAATTTTTTGAATATACAATTTTTTCACAAGATATAGTTCATTTGATTTTATAATATTAATAAAATATCTTAAATTATATTATATATTATTACAAAAAAAATAAAATGACAAAAAAGACAATAAAACTAATTTATTAAAATACCAAATATTCAATTTTATTATGTAATTGTAAATATATTACTATATTTAAAAATGAGATAATTAAACCTGTCTAATATACTAAATGAAATTCTTGATAAATTGAATTACATAATTTACGGATCAAAAATATGTGTGTGTGTGTGTGTGTGTGTGTCTATATATATATATATACATACATGTACTATAATTAAAATTTAAAATTTTAAAAATAAACATATAAATTCTTAATTATTAATTATTCTGTGAGAGAAAATAATATAGGTATATTGATAAAGAGGAGATTAGAAAACTGATTTTATAACAATTTTTGTACCTTTTAACTTTTTATTTAGTCAAAAAATTAAATTTATCGATAATTTTTAAATTAAGTGGAAAAAAATTATTTTTCAGTGGGGACAAAAGTTATTTTCCAGTGGGAGAAAAATTAATATTTAGCTTGATAGCTTTAAAATTTTCATGTTAAATCTTAGTTCTTAAAAAATCGGCACTGGTCCCCTCTTAAAAATTCAGCACTGGAAAAGGCATCGAACTTATATAGTTGCCCAAGCGAAAAAGGAAAGAGGGGGAAAAAAAAATGGTAGAAACCAACTACAATAGCAGCTCTTCATCGGGCGAATTAGATTATTTCCAGGTTAGCCACGTCTAGCCATTAGCCAAGTAGTTCAACATCTATTTCATGCTACGTTCGGCCGTGAGCGTAAAAGATCATTTTCTCTTCCCAGTTCTTTACTGACCTTGATAAATCGAGAACGAATTAGTCTAAAGCTTACAGATGCTGGGTGATTTTTGTAAACAGTAACAATAACAATAACCAAGGAATCCAGAAGGCAACCAAGGTACCTAAAGCAGTAGCTTTAAGCTAAATTCCAATGGCTGACTCAGTATTTATTCTTTTCTTAACAAATGTTTTGCGTCTTCGAACATCTCACTTCTTGCGTAGCTCCGTAAGGTGAAGAACGAGACAAGTTTTATTTCGTGAGAATTGACCTATAGTGTCACTGATAAAAGACGCTACTTTTCCTTCCTGGATGAACACAAACATAAGCGTTTCGCCTTGCCTATCTTACAGAACCTAACAATGTTGGCTCTACAAGGAAAGTACTCCTTTGCCAATTGTCATCGTTCTTTAGACAAGCCACCCGTAAACTTCTGCGTTTGTAAGTCCTCTCCCACCAAAACCTCTTTCTCCATGGTTCACTCCAAATGAGCATACACTTATCCTCCTCCCTATTCCTCTTTAATACATTCTTGCAATTCCATATTGAGCAGCACCAACCTTTCTGTGAGCAGTAGCACTTGTCACAGATGGACCAATCCCACCATATTGAGCTTTGGACTGCAACAAGTTTGTGTCAATTGTAATCCTTTCATCAACAAGTTCCACCTTACTTGCCCCTGCCTGCGTCGTAAAAAATGGGTTGGAGTCAATGTTGATGGCCACATCGGGTGCAAATTTGGGAACCATG
The DNA here is from genome assembly GCA_021533255.1 of Ceriops tagal. Classification (NCBI taxonomy): domain Eukaryota; kingdom Viridiplantae; phylum Streptophyta; class Magnoliopsida; order Malpighiales; family Rhizophoraceae; genus Ceriops; species Ceriops tagal. The sequence goes on from CM038603.1 coordinate 96,626, forward strand.
CCACATTGCTGGACTTGCTTTTGTGAGCACAAATCCCTCTCAGCTTCCGTCTTAGATCTATCTTGGTTTCCTGTGCTAGAATTTTGATAAAAAAATGCAGAAGGGACAGCCCCAGAAGGAAGGATGGTGCTTCTGACAAATGCTTTTGAATCATAGGCTTCCTTCTCGATACTTCTGTTTTCATATGACGCAGCTGGCCCAACAAATTTTGTTGGATTAGCTGCAGGAACGATCAATAAATTATTACAGATACACGTACAAAAGAAATTCAAAGGACACAGCATTGTCAACCTTATTACCTAGTGGAAGTCGTCGTGGTGCCTGCAAATTCCTTGACATATTTACAGAAATTCCATCAGAATCTCTGGGATATTTCTTGTATACTTCCTCTACAGTTTGCCGGTCTTTTAAGGAAGCAATGTTTTGTTGCTCCCTAGGAGGGACTGTGTTGGAATGTACAATTGTAGACCTGAAAATTAAATGGGAGAAAAACGACTCTTATGCCTTAGTCCATTAAAGATTATGCAGGTATTCTCTTCACAGCTAAGACATCAAAGATTACACACAGGCTGCATATGCCATTTATATGCTGAGAACACTGTAGCACCATACAGAGTCCCCAACAAAGGGCAAGTTACATCGAATTTCAATTCCCATATGTTGGGGCAAAGAAAAATTGATGCAAAAAATGATTATAAGATGCTTGTACCAGGTAATAAAAAGGTTTCAGTGAACGTGAGAGAACATCAGGTAAACTTGGCTCTCAATAAGGCTTATCCTAATAATGTCCTCAACCCTACCTCTTTTTAACAGACAGCAATCACATGCAATGCACTGCCCTGCGTGTAGTGCAACTTAAAGAGTTATCTCTCAATTATTAATTGCTTGTTACCTATGCAACAATTCTGTACAAAGAGTACACAAATACTCCTTGCCAATCAAAGAAAAGTTAAAAAGGATAAAAATTTGCCATAGTGAGATGCAAGCTAATAGTAAAATCACAATATTGACCAATGTAACTTATCAATGACACAAACAGCCAGAAACTACTAGATCAGCAAAATTCATTCACAAGAAAACAAATAATAATTATGGCAGCACCAAATTAGAGAACAAATATTACCTAGGAAGTGAAGCATGCTTTCTTTCAAGCGGAATCACTGGTCCACTTGTACCACCATTTTCTTCAAGATGTGCAAACTGCTTTCTAAATTGGTCAACAGCACTGATGTGAAACACACAATACAAATCAGGGGAAAGCCGAAGCATAGAGCTAATCCTATAACGCACATTTGTATCAAAAAATAATAGAAAAAAGAAACCCATAAAATCAGAACCTTGGATAAAGAAAATTAGTCCTCTCAGCTCCATTTATATAGTCTTTTAGCAGCTGAGGATGGTATTCCAGTATCTCTTGAAAAATAAGTTCTCTTATGTCCTCCTTTGTAACTCTTCTCCTCTCAAACTCAAACTCCATCTTTGTTATTGGCTGACAGGAAGGCTCCCTCTCAACTTTAGCCAGTCCCTTGAAGTAAGGATCTGCCAAAGCCTGATGCGAGAAAAATGGGGAGTTAAGTCAAATGATGCAACCAATCAACCATATTATGGTCCCAGGTCAAGATAGCATCAAATGAACCATATTATAGCGCAGGGTCAAGATGGCATCTAAACGAAACACATTCAGCTCTCTAATACAATTAATAAAGACCAAAAAGAAATTCTCATCAACCAGGAATAGTATTAAGGCTGGTGCAGAACAGTTGGATGGTGCATTAGAATGCAATGTGCACCTGAAGATGAAGTTTATAATCTTTACTTATATTTTGATGCAGTTTATACTCCCAAGTAATGTGACAAACCTGTTCAGCAGTTGGCCGGTCTTTTGGGTCAAAAGCAAGCAGCCTTTCCAACAGGCATAGTGCCAAAGGATCCACATTTGGAAATTTCTGGGCAAATGTCACAGGCTGCTTTTTCCTCATGCTAGTCAAGTATCTCCTTGCCTTTTCATTTCGAACCTGGAGCCATTAAGCACAAAGGTTCATGACATGAAATAGTCTTGAGTGTCCTGCATTGCATCTGTGTGCAGGAGACTGTGCCTGGACGTGGAAGGGCCTTCCATGAAAGATTGATTAAGGGTTTATCAATCAGACACGGATGTGGATTGAGGCCATTATCAAAAGCATACATCAAGTGCAAAGCATAGGCACACAAAATGTTTTCAAAAGTTTGGCCTACCCGAGAGATTGTATCTAATGAAGGTGTTCCAAGCAGATCTGTCATCAAATCAAGCTGGTGGACAACATTTTTGCCAGGGAAGAGAGGTTTTCCTGTTAGTACTTCAGCAAAGATGCAGCCTATACTCCATATATCAATTGCTGGGGTATACTGCAAATAGGTGCCATTAGAAAATTTAATCAAACCTGACAACTAACATCAAATAGCACCGAATTCCACAAAAAAAGAACAAAAAAAGTTCCTCCAAAATGAATGTTTAGTATTATATTATTAAAGGCAAAATGAAAAACTGTAATGATGTGAGGTCTTCACCAGGCAGAAAGAACAGTTATCTTATTTCAAAATAAGCACATAGATGGAACAAAGTGTGTTGGGACATTCAAATCTATAAGATCATGGACTCTACAACATCAAGTCAATATGTACAAGAGCCATACCCTAGAAAAAAATGAGCCACAAAGTTCTGGAGCTCTATACCATCTTGTAGCAACATAGTCCTGAAAAGGTAAGATAAAACTCTTTAACTTCTAAGATTTAGATAACCACATATGTGATGTTTGGATAGGGCATAACAACCATCATATAAACTGTAAAACATACCGTCCAGAAAATTGTTGAGGGCGTATCATGAAAAGCAACTCTTGCCAACCCAAAATCACAAATTTTAAGTTTACAGTTTGCATTTGCCAATATGTTCTTTGGCTTTAGATCTCGATGGTACACACTTGCTGCAGCCAAGAATGCAATTATCAGGTCAGCAATATTTTTTGTGATCATTTTAAGGAAAAAGGGAAACAGGGAGAAGAACACACCAAAATCTATTTACTCATGATCATTTTAGGAATAAAAAGAAAAGCAAAGAAGAAAATACTAAAAGTACATAATAAGCAGAAAAGATTAGGGAATAAGAGGGGAAAAAAAAAACAAAAACAAAAACATGGAGAAACATATTAAAAGGAAAGGAGCCCCTACCAAGGTAACAACACAATTGATGGACTGACTTAAATGCATGTGGTCAATTAATTGCCAACCTAAGGACAGTACATGACAATGACTGCTGGCACATCCTAATGTGGCAACCAGTCCTGCCTTTGCCTTCTACCAAGATTCAAAAGATTCCCTGGAAAGACATTGGAGCAAAAAGAGAACTACAATACCCGTGTGGATATACTTCAATGCACGAAGCAGCTGGTAAAGGAAAAACTGGTAATGTTCCCGTGTTAAGTCGTCATTTGCCTTGATGACTTGATGAAGGTCTGATTCCATGAGCTCAAAAACAACATAAATATCTTTAAAGTCCCTTCTGGATGGTGGTAGCATAATATGTTTAATCTCTACAATATCTGGGTGTCTTAAAAGTCTAAGCAGCTTTATCTCACGAAGGATGCGAACAGCATCTGAGATGTGCTCAAAAATATCATGTATCTTCTTTATTGCAACCCTTTCGCCAGTGTGAGTGTCTATTGCTGAGCAAACAACACCATAACTGCCTTTTCCAATAACTTCCTGAATTTTGTACCGATTGGCATCACCATATTCAGAGAAAAATTCCATCTCTGCTGTGTTCTGTAGCACATGAATCCAAGTCAGACTAAAAAACGACAGTCATAAAATACATGCTAGATAACGGCACATATGCATGATGAAAATGCCAAAGAAGCCCACAACAAACCAAAATATGCAAGCATAAAAAAGGGCATTCCCAGTGCACAAGACTCCCACACACAGTTGGGTCATACATTCATTATAAAAAGGGTTATGCGGTCAACAACACGCTCACAACAATGGTGTGTAGATTATATTCAACAGAATGCCAAAGGTTCTCAAATCAAATTAATTACTTATGCAACTGAAGTCACTACAAGCCGCATTCCAAAGAGGAACTCACCTATAACAAACAGCTGTTCTACTTTGTCCCAGATAGCATTATACTCAATGTCATCAATATTTGCAGGCTTATGACATAGAAATTCCAAGCATTTGATTATCAAGGAAGAATAATCCAATGGGAAAAAGAAAAAGTTCTCATAAGTACATGTTTCTTTTCCCGTAATGATTATAAAAAAGTTTTTGGCACCAGTTCCTCTCCTCTCGCGCTCACGGGCCACAGCCATCCCAAAACAGTTTCTTTTATTTAAAGGGAGCTGCCTAGGCAACTCCCTGTTTCCAAATAAATTAGAACAGGAAAATAAAAAACGTTAAAAAAAGAAGGCATGTAATGCAATCATGGAAAAAATACATAGGCACTAAAATCCGACAGATATCATTCAAGAAAAGACCTAGACCTACCGCTCCGGAAGAAATTCCAATTCAATGATGCCATTATTATAACGGAAAATTCTTTCTTCTTTTTAATTAAAAAAATCAGTTTGCAAAAAACAAACGTACAACAAAACGCATATAGCATAGAAAGGAAAAACCATAGATTCAATTCGGTGGGTGAGCATCAGATTTTGAAGGCCAAACAGCTTATTCGACCAAAGTCACCCAGGTCCACCTACTAAACTCATAGAAACGAAAACTCCTCATCTTCATAGAACACCTACCATGTATAAAATTGAACTAAAAAACGACTATCACTGGGTATAAGCTTACTGGTACTAATCACCGATTGAAATAGTATCAGATGCCGAATTGATCCAATAAAAGAAACGATCCCAATATTACAGATACCCAAAAAAAATTATAAAAAAAAAGGAATTGTAAACAATCGCTTTTCAATTGCAAATTCTTTCCGAACCTTGAAGTATGAACCAACCCAACAAAATTTCAGAACCGCCGGGGGGGGTGGGGAGCAAAATTAAAGTATAACAGAGAAGATGAGGGAGAGGCCAATACAAGAACAGATAGACAATACCTTCTTCCGAGGATCTTGCTGCATTTTTGCTTTCTTCGTTTGTTTTTTTTAGCAAGGTTTCAGTTACCCAAAAGAAAATTGTAAAAGAATCAAGAATAAAAGTATTGAGAGGCGTAGGTTGGGATTGCACAGTTAAAGATCCGAATGCGAAATAAAAAAAAAGAACGAACCAATTCAATAGAATTGAACTGAAGAAAAAGAAAAAGAAGAAGAAGGAGGATCGAAGAAAAGAGGAGGGTGGTTGGGAATGATCAGCCACATTTGCCCCATCGACCCCTGCTCCGTATGACAAGACCAAAATTCCACCTCCTCCTCCTCAATTGTTTCGCCCAACAACCCAAAACCCCAGCCAACGCCCTCATGCACTCCACCTTCTCCTCCTCAATCTGCCTACGCAAACCAACAGCAACGACCACGAGCAGCAGCAGAGCGATGCCAACTAGCACAAATCGACAACGCCGTTTTCAAGATTCATTACCGACAATGAAGTGCTACTCGGGACTGCGGGATTGGCGTTTCTATTCTGTGGATCAGGAAGGAAACCCATCTTATTTGATTTTTTTTTTTTTTTTTGGGGGGGTTGATGTTAATGTCAATGGATCTTGAAGTACCCTCCCCCCCCCCCTCCCTTCTCTTCTTCTCCTGCTCTCTTTATTTTTACCTTAAGAAAGAAAGCTTTATGTGTTTTGTGCGCATTAGTTTAACTCAATAACACCGACAAGAGAGGAGAGAGAGAGAGAGAGAGGGATTATATATATATATATATATATATATATATATATATGAGAATGTTTAGACCCGTCACTCTTGGGTGGCAGAAACCTAGGGCACTGTATATATCGGAAAGGGTATTTTGGGAAACTTATTTGTGGATAAGGGCAAAATATTTGTTTTATAAGATTATTATTATTATTATATAAATAAATTCTTAATTTCAAATATTATAGTAAATTTAATCGAAACCTCAAGATATAATGATTTTATTGTTATAAAATTTTTTTAACGTATTTATCTCATTATAAAAAACTATTAATATTTTTTGTCAATTTGAGCGATATATCATCTTGATCGGTCAAACAAGATAATATGTTCCGTTTTTTTTTTCTTTTTTGTTGTCCATATCATTGAGATATATCACACAAATGAATAGAAAATAGAAATAGATTTTGATAATAAGATGGATTTATTTTTAAAAATTTTATAATAATAAAATTATTATGTTTAAAAATTAAGTTAAATTAAATATATTATAATTTATAAAATTAAAAATTTATTTATATATCAACTCTACTGTGTACAAACGAACGCGTCGGCGACTGCGTAATTACTATTACGTTATCACTTATGCGCACTTTTTGACGTTGGCTTTGGCCGGTGGAGTGGAGTGGAGGGAAACTTATTGAGGAAAAAACTAATAATAATAATAAAAAAGCAAGCAAATGTTTTGTAAAAAGAAGAACAATAATTAGGTACAGGTAACAGCTGTTTCTACCCATCTGGTTAGTGGCGTGGTTGATGGTGGGTCAATCAAATTAAAATAAAATAAATTAATTAATTAATTTTACTCTTTATATTCAAAATTTTTTATAATGATATTTATATTTTAAAATTTTATTTAATAAATTTAATTTATATTAAATATTTTTTACTAAATACAATTATATATATTTATTTTTGACTATCACATAATTAAAATAATTTATTTTATTAATTTTTATTTTTAAATTAAATTTTATATTATGTTAATAATTTTAATGGTATGATAATTAAAAAAATTACATTTATTACGTAATATAATATATGAATGGTTGTTACGTGACTATACTTAATAAAAGTTATTTAATATAAATTAAATTTAATTAATAAATTTTTAAAAAATAAATATAATTATAAAAAAATTTCATCGTAATAAATGAAATTAATCTTTTACCTAATAATAATGATTTCGTCTACAATAATTTAAACGTTAAATTCTTATATTTAATTTTTTTGTAATTATATATATAGTTATAGTTAATAAATTTCTTAATTGATCAAAATAGTGATTATTATTATGGTCTCTTCCCTTCCACGGTGATGTACACGCATAAAATATAAATATTACTCTTTCTTTTGTCCATTTGAAAAAAAGATTTAAAAATCAGTCAAGTTTGAAATTGTTTAAAAAAATCATGAACAATTACATGGACACATAATTTATTTATAAAGTTAGACATAATCAATAAAATGATATGTATTTTTTTTATTTTTTTTATTGAATTACATTTTATGTTAATAAAACAATATATGTATTATTTTATTAATTATATATAAAATTATCAACACTACTTTTGTATCTAGTAACTTTTTTCATTAAGGAAACAAGTGATTCTAATGCCGCCCAACCCGGAAGACAATTTAATCCAGTGAATCTCCAAGCACTTTCAAAAATTAAAACTATTATATGGAGATGACAAGCAATGTTAATGTTAATGGTGCTATATAATTTCTCTGGACAACCACGACTTTAATGTTAAAAAAATAATAATAATGATGATGATAAAAAAAGCTACGTCCATTCTACTCTCACACGTGTTACAGCTTCAAAATTAAGGGTTCGTGTGGAGGGGAGATGTAGCCTTCCCCGATCCGATGTTGTGCCATTTGTTTCAGGTGAATAGAATTGGCAATACCCCACCCGGTACAAATAAAACCGTGTCGTGTATTAATATTAGGTTTACCCACAGGATCGGATCACGCATCCAACTCGAAAATGAGATGAGATCAATTGACCGCAACATTTCCACCCCACGTAATTCCCAATCAATTAAGGGTCGAAGTCGAAGGCATGGTGGCTAGCTTTTGTTGTACTTAAAATCCTTGATGGCAACATTTGGTACAAATTTGTGGGATGGTTCATCAGAATTTTTTTTATCTGAGGCTAAGCCAATATATATATATATATATATTTTTTTTTAACGTATGTAACCTCCCACGTTTTACATGCTGTTGGGAAAGGCCCTGGATAGTACGGATTGTAAATGTTATTACGTTGACTTCCCATTTCATTAGTTTGTCAAATGCTTAATTAAGTGGTTCGCATTAACTTTTTTTCTTCAACACAAAAATTGATACCATTAAAATGTAGTTATAACTGGGGGTAAGCCTGGACCAATATTTACTCGCTCATTAAACGTAATTGATCCCGTCAAATTGCGTGATTCAAAAGTAGCCTGCATAGGAACTTGGTGTTTATGAAAATGACCGCCCCCCCCCCCCCCGGGAAGTCCCATTACTAATAACGAGTACGCGTGTCAAAGACCTTTTTTTTTTCTTTTTTTCTTTTCTTTTTTTTTTTTAAAAAAAAAAATCTTTCAAAAACTCTTAGCTTTGTCTTTTTTTTTTTTCTCAAAAACAAAAACAAAAACGAAAACACAAAAAAAATCGTCGGTGCCCATTTTAATTAGAGGTGAGAATGAGCATGTCAATAACTATGGAGAGGCAGCTCATCCCCACCAGATACATGCTTTGGCTGGCCACCAGGATCTGTGATCACTATCGTCTGTTGGCTGTTATGCAAAATTGGACCCGTTCCAAATTCACCCAATTAAAAGGAATCCAAATTATATCCACACGGGGAAAAGCGTCACGGAGTCCGCCTTATTATTAAATGAGTTCCCCAACTCATAAGCTCGCATTTCAGACCACTGCCCCCCAGCCTCCCTCTCCCCCACCCCCCCACACCGCCATTGATATATCAGCTTCCATTAAAAATTTACACATGACCGCTTTGTCCACTTGCTTTTATTTTGTTTAGATGCTTTTTTTCTTTCTTTCTTTCTTTCTTTCTTTCTTGAGAACTATTTTCTTAAAATGCTCATAGCTCAAACTTCACGATGAGAACGAGACCAAAACAAATTGCAAGTGCGTTTTAAGAGGCACTGATTTTCAAATCAAATGGAATTATTTTTTTCTTTATATATAAAAAAAAAAAACCAGGAAAAAAGACAGTTCGGGTGAGGACACCGCACCTTATCTCGTATTAATTAATTAATTAACGTCAACAAGGACACCAAGTTACCCATTTGGCCCACCCTGTCCTATGGCCATAACTCCAACACGTCGCTTTTTTTGATTTCTTCTTCCCAGCACGCAAAAGGCAATCGTTGCTGCTTATGTTCATGATACGTGCGAGGGGAAAATTTTGACGATAATACAGCGAAAATAACGAGTAATTGTATGTTAATACGATGTAATTTAATAAAATATTTATTAAAATTAACAAAAAAATGCATAAATTATTAAATAAATTACATATCTTTTACACATCTTTTAGTACATTTTTACGTAATCAAATCTGTATGTGATAATATTAACTCACATAAGAGGATACGTAGGTTACCATACGTGGCTGATTGTCAGTCATCACTTTTGTTCCACGTAAATTATTATTATTATTTTTTAAAAAAGTCTGATTGCGTGAACACAAACTTCATAAATTTAATTAAATGAATGCAAAAAATTTGCATCCAGTTGGCAACAGCAGTAGCGAACCTGCTCAGGAGGACGGACGAGCAGGCGATAATTAAGGGACAATCGGCCACGGCGGGTCCCACGTACGTCTGGCTGTACAGTTGTACTTGCACTACAGAAAGGGTCACCTTGTTCTTAATCTTCCCCACCCGCCCCGCAGCCGTCGAATTTTCAAAACAATGGTGGGGTTGGGGGTGGGGACTAGTTTTTTTTTTTTTTTTTTTTTAAGAAAGAAATATTATTTATGGAAACATTTGCAAAAGTTATAAAATTATAAATTTTACCATAAAAGTTATAAAATTCCTGCCCCGCCAGCTTCTGCAGTCAAAACCATCATCCATTTTCCCCCCGCCCCGGGGATGTCAAGAGTCCACCGCCACGGGTCCTTTAACGGCCCAATGGCTTATGAGCTATCCGGGGGCCGGTCTCCATGAATTATATTACCCTATGCTACCCGAAGCTGCAGGATAGGTTAGAAAATAAAAAAGGCTTGAAGTTGGGGGCTCTCTTCTGGCTACCAAATTTAAACAGCCTCGTTTTCCTTTAAGATCAGGCAACCAATTTGATTTAGGACTCGAGGGGGGATACAAGGATAAGGGACATAAGCAAAATGGAAATAAAAAATAGTAATAAATAAAATCAGGTGCTAGAGTGCTGGAGAGCCAGAACAAGGGTCAGGACGTCAGGGTAGGAGGGGATTTCCATTGAAACACACAGATATATATATATATATATATATATATATATATATATATATTTTTTTTGAGAATTAAATCTCCGTCATGACATGACATAACTTTTTCTCCTTTTTGGGTCCAAATACAACTGGGCTTGCGAAGTTGATGCCCACGCAATAGAGGTATCTAGACGTAAATTTAAAGGTTCAGTTGAGAAATGTCCAACGGTAACGGTGATGAGAGATTCTCGTACATAATTTGATCGAAAGAAGAGAAATTCTGGTGCACAGACTTGTTTGTTGTTTTAGCCATGTACGAATGGGAATAGCCGATCACGCTTATTTCCAGAAGGCAATAATCTCTACAACGAACAAATAAGCAGCCACTCATTGTTAAAAAAAAAAAAAAAAAAAAAGGGTGATTCAAAGCAAAAAAGCTTGTGTGCCGCCTGACCACTGTAATATAAAATTTAATTAAATAGGGTGTTTTGGGGGGGGGGGGGCGGGGCGGGGATGGTATGGGAATGTGGTGGCAAATGCATAACAGGGTCATCATTTTAAAAAGCGCGGGTATATCTTTTATGGCAACGACGCCCACTCGTGCAATTTCATAAAAGATTCCGGTGCGATGGTGGAGACAGAGACAAATTAAAATTCTCTTCTGAGCGTCCACAAATAAAAGGGGAAGGCCTTCCTCCTCAGCCCTTGTGGTTGGGCCCCAAAATTATTCAATTGGTTCCTTCCTTACAATTCATCCGATCAAATTCCAAAATGACCTGACGATGTTTAGTTTGCCTACTGCCATTTGCTATTTGCTATTTGCGAGAGCCCTACGTCGAATCATTGGAATGGCAAACAGGTAAATTTAAAGGGGTTTTTTTTGGGGGGGGGTTTTTGAATCCGATATTTAAGACATGGGTTGGCCGGGGAGTTGATGCTCGGCGATTGTGCGTGTGAGATGTGTCGACGGACGCCAAATAGAGATCAAATGCAGCCCATTTCTTTCCCTGTATTTTAGAGAGAGGGAGGGAGGGAGGGGGAGAGAAATTTTGTCTTTTATTTATTTCTCTTGTTCCTTTTTTTTTTTCCCTTTTATTTACAATATATATATATATATATATATATATATATATATATATATCATTCTACTCATCAAAATAAAATTATGGTGCGGTAACACGCACGCACACGCACAGAGGTATATATCCTAAATAAATGTAAAATTGTGAGTATATTCAATCGGCGGAAAAGTCAAACTAACAAGGGGAAATTTTTTGTTTTTAATAAAAAGATTTAAAGTTATTGCCAAATCAGTTTGTTCTTAAAATATAATTGTGAATAGTGAGTGTTTGACACAAATTTATGAAATTGACTTCACGATGACTTTAAGAAGACCTGCTTATCGCTAATTTTGGTTCTCTGATAATCGAATGCCCAACAATTCGCATGTGCCACACACACACACACACACACACACGTAATAGATATGGAATTTATTTAAATGAGTGGTTTCGTTACATTACATTACATTAAATTACATGGAACTTGTGCTCAGAAAAGAAAAAGGAAAGCCAAAATAAATTGGGGATGGTTGTGCTGCAGCACTGCACTTAATACGCCCTTGTTTTTCTCCTCCTGCCAATCATCTCTCTCTCTCTCTCTCTCTCACACACACACACACACACAGTCCTCTCGTTAATTTTTTTTTGGGCTCTATTTATTGTTTGCCTTAAATTACTTTCTCTCTCTAATGAGGCCTCTCTCTCTCTCTCGCTTTTGCTTCCCCGGCGGCGAGAGAAAAGGAAGTAGAAGAGTACAAGAAATATATAACTCAGCTTTTACGAAACACACTCTCTAGTTTTTATTTATTTATTTATTTATTTATTTCGGAAGAGTCTCTCCTTCTTCCTTTCTCTCCCTGTCTCTGTCTCTCTGTATATTTGTCCTTGTGGGGATTGCTTTCTTGAATTCTTTTTGATTGAGTTGGGTTGAGTAGTTTTAGTTGAAGTCAAAAAAACTTTTGTTGATCAGTACCAAAAACTTTGGTCTGTCCTGTCCATGTTTGTTACTTTTGTGAGCAGTCTCCTGTTTGTCTAGTTCAAAGTCTCCCCTCCCTCCGTCCTCCAATGCCCTCTATCTAACCTCTTTATCCATCAGGTACTTTCTTAATCTCTGCCTCTGCCTCACAATTATTAGTTTTTTGGAGGTGATTTTTGTGATGCACCTTCTTTCTTTCTTTCTTTCTTTCCTCTCTTGGGTTCCGAAGGAAATCCTGGGGCAGGGAAAGCGATCTTTAATTGTTAACTCTCCCTCTCTCTTTTTTGGGGAAAAAAAAAAAAGTTCCTGTTTCTATTGGCTATTTTTTTCTTTCGGGGTTTTATTCAGTTTCTTTTTGAGGTATGGGATTTGGGCGTGGCGCTTTGGAGGGGCATAATAACTTAGTGTTGATCAAACGAGTATGATTTGTGTTGAGAGCAACTGGTATGGTATGGGCATGCCTAGAATTGGAAAACCCTTCACTGAGCTTTGTCGAATGTTTCGACTTTAGAGTTGGGTTGACTTGAGATTGGGCTAACTTTATCAGCTGTTCCCTTCCTGTTTTTATTTTTTTATTTGGAACTGCATGATTTTATTATTATCTCATTTTTGTTGTTCTCTACTGGAATTGAACATTTCCAATGGGAGTTGACTAAGGCATTTATTGTTATTTCTGTTAATTCCTTACTACCTTATACCCTAATCGAATTCTTCTTGATGGTGTGTAGCACTCACTCTGATTATATGCATTTTGGTTGTTGTGTTTATGGAGAAGATGCTAAAAATGCATTAGATTCAACCAAGAATTGATATCGTTATACTACAAAATGAGTGCATAAAAGAGAGAAATGTTCCTTTATCAATCATTGGGAAATAAGTATACACAGAAGGAGTAAATAGTTAATTCTCCATCTTAAACTGTGGGAAGCTAATAGCCAACGCTCAATTTTTTTTCCTTTTTCTTTTTTATTTCTTGCAATGCCTCGCTGATTAATATCAACCATTTTTTGTTGGAAATTGATTGGTACCAATATGCTATTGTTTCAATTGATGAAGATGCCATGTTTTTTTACACGCCTACCATTTTGATTGGCTAAGCAGAATTTCATAAGGCCTAGATTTTAGTTAACAGTTTGAAGTTTTGTTGCTTTCAAATTTCTCTCTGTTTGCAGAACAGATTAATGGATTACAGCTCAAAGGATACTGGTTCCAGTCATTCTGCAGGTATCTCTTCTTTTCTGCCGTTTATTCTTTTTCCTTTGTTGACACCCCATGCCCATATGTAGTGTTTGCATTTGTTCTCATCTGTATGCATCATACCTTGCTAAGGAACAGGTGCATGGGGGATTCCACTTGCAAGAGATGCATGTCACCCATCAAATGATGCAAGCTTGTTTTCTACCTCGTTGCCTGTCCTTCCTCATGAACAGTGTATGTATAAGCTCTAGAAGATGTTATGACTCCTATTGATATGCATGGGCTTGATTTTTGAGACTTGCTGACTGTGCAGCGAACTTTAATGATTTAGAGCAACGTGGTTTATTTGCTAATGATGGGTCACCAAATTCAAATAAGCTTGACCTTGAAAATGAAGCTGAGGATCCATTTGAAGATGTTGAAACAAAGGCAATTGGAAACTTGCTTCCTGATGATGAAGATGATCTTCTTGCTGGCATAATGGATGATTTTGACTTGAGTGAGTTGCCTAGTCAACTGGAAGATCTAGAAGAGTATGACCTCTTTGACAGTGGGGGAGGGATGGAGTTGGATTCAGAACCCAAAGAGGGCTTTCGGGTTAGCGTTTCAAAACTGAGCTTATCGGATGGTGTCACAGCAAATGGGATTTGTCCCTATGCTTTTCCAAATGGTGTAGGAACTGTGGCTGGGGAACATCCATATGGGGAGCACCCTTCAAGAACATTGTTTGTGCGGAACATCAATAGTAATGTAGAAGACTCTGAGTTGAGATCTCTTTTTGAGGTAGTACTTGGATATTAATATTAGAGCTACCAGCTTTATTCCTCTTTGATTGGGCCTCAATTGTTTAGTGAAAATTGTCAACTTTATTCTTCTTTAATTTTATATTTAAAACATCACTGAATGTGTTGATATTGTAGTGCTAACATATTTGATGTACAAACATCCGGTGCTTGAGGTCATTGTGACTGTCCTATTTCTCTAGACTTGTGTTGGCATTGTTAGCACTACAATATAAAACTTCTGTGAATTTCTTTTCACTTATTATGTTCATATTTGATGAACTCTACAATTGGCTAGGCATGTTAATTGCAATGAGACTATTTCCATAACTCAAACCTATGATCTCTAAGTCACAATGGAATAACCTTACTTTTATCCCAAGGCTTGCCCCTCATATCATGTCAAGGAAATGGAAAAAAGAAATGGAATTTCATCATTATTTGTTAGACCCAGTGATTACTTTATAACTTCGTGTTTTCCATTCTTGCAGCAATATGGAGATATCCGCACTTTATATACTGCCTGCAAGCATCGAGGATTTGTAATGATATCCTATTATGACATTAGGGATGCTCGGTCTGCAATGCGTGCATTACAAAACAGGCCATTAAGAAGAAGAAAATTGGACATCCATTTTTCAATTCCCAAGGTTTAAATGAATAGTTTAGTCTTGCATTTTGTTGACATTGTTGATACCTTTGACATCTTTATTAATCATGTTTGCACGGTACATGCCAGGATAACCCCTCAGAAAAGGATATAAATCAAGGAACGCTTGTAGTGTTTAATCTGGATGCATCTGTGTCAAACGATGACCTTCTCCAAATATTTGGGGCTTATGGAGAGGTCAAAGAGGTATAATTTTGTGAAATTCAGTAGTTTCTCTTGGAGGATTATTGTATGTTTGGTTGTCTTTAATGATTGTGATTTTCCTCTGTTGAAACTGCAGATAAGAGAAACACCACATAAGCGCCATCACAAATTCATTGAATTTTATGATGTTAGAGCAGCTGAGGCAGCTCTCAAGGCCTTAAATAGAAGTGACATTGCTGGAAAACGTATTAAGCTTGAACCCAGCCGTCCAGGTGGAGCACGTCGAAAGTAAGCGTAGAGTTCTCATCCTTTTTTGTTGTGATAATTTGTGATATGGAATTGATTTAAGAAATGAAATGAAGAAATAGTAGATTGTATATTGTGAAGGAGAGATTATTTACTGACTCTAAAAGAAGCTTTCTTGTTAACTTCCCTTATAAACTGGTGCTAGAGCCTTACCACATCCATTGATTAGTTGGTGATGGCGTGAACAGTATTTGGAATGGGCACAGTTTGGACAGTGGCTTTGAACAATGACTATTTTGCCCATACTTTTGTCTTCTAGTGGCTACAGTTTTAAGGAATTAGAACATTTATTATTTCATGGAAAGGATCTTTAATAAGTACTGGAACAACCTATCTCATGCAAAAGGAGGAAGGGGAAAAATGGTGTCTGGGTTTTTATAACTTCTATAAAACAACTCTCGGCCAGTTAATGACATGCCAACTAGTGTTGAGCAGGAGGCCAACCGCTTAAAACCTTTTTCTTCCTTCTACCAATCAGAGTCAAAAGCCATTTGTTTAATAGAATAGGTGGGAAAATGATTGTTTTGGAATGGGTTGATTGACAATAAGATGTTAGTCTAAGAAGCTACATTGCTATATGTGCCTTGTATATATTGAAGATGCTGAAGGAAAGTACTCTAAAAACCTGAATTGAGGATTTTAAATCTGATGAGTGTAAAATGTAATTGTGACCATTGATTCTTTGTTTTTGCTTTGGTAGCACTAATGAATCACATCTACTCCAGAATCTCCTAAGAATTTATATGATTTGCTGATTTTTGACATAAAAAACTTCCTTTGCATTTTCCCACCATTTCTGGCTGCTGTCTTGTGGAGGTCATGGTTAAGCAGCAATATCTATATGTTTTTGGATTGTCCATGTTTCTTCTATCTTTTAAAATCTGCAGTTTACTGTTGCTGTCCTTAGGCCTTTACCATCAGTTGTTTCTGCCATGGTCTTGCTCAAATTTCCTATGACATGGTGATGTATTTGATATTTATCCAACACACTGGTAAAGAGCATAATTTAGTGGCTTCTTTGTGCTTAGCTTGATGCAGCAACTAAGTCAAGATCTGGAACAAGATGAAGCTCGAAGCTTTCGACATCAAGTGGGTTCACCAGTGGCTAACTCTCCTCCAGGTTAGAATTATATAGACAATTCTTTGTGTTTGTTTGTCTGAAACACAAACATGTTATGCTTTTCTATCTTAATTCTGGTTCTTTTATATTGGAAATGCATTTGTATCGTAAGCTTGATTGTTGTTACTTCCTTGACAGGTAACTGGGCAAATTTTGGCAGTCCAGTGGAACACAAGTCCTCACATGGTTTTAACAAGTCCCCTGGTCCAGGATCTTTGAGCCCTGTAAATAGCAATAATTTGTCTGGGTTAGCTTCAATTCTCAGCCCTCATGTGTCCAATGCTGTAAAGATTGCCCCCATTGGTAAGGACCAAGGGAGGACTAACCAGGTAAACCAGATGCTTACTAGCACGGGATCAGTACAAGGTGTAGCTCATCAACATTCTCATTCGTTCCCTGACCAAAAGCTGAGCACAAGTCCTGTCCCCTTGTCTGCTTTTGGGGATCCATCTAGATCATCTGGTGTTGGAACATTGTCTGGTCCTCAGTTTCTTTGGGGAAGTCCTAATCCTTACCCTGAGCAGGTCAGTTCTGCTTGGCCATCATTGTCGGTTGGACGTGCATTTGTATCAAGTGGCCCTGGACAGGGGCTTCCCCGTGCTAGTCAACATGGTTCTTTCCCTACTTCGCACCAACACCATCATGTGGGATCTGCCCCTTCCGGTCTTCCTCTTGATCGACATTTTAACTTCTTGTCGGAGTCACCAGAAACATCTTTTGTGAGCCCAGTCACATATGGCAACATGGGCTTGAACCACAACACTGGAAATTATATGATGAACATGGGTGCCCGTGCAGCTTTGAGTTCTGGTTTTGGGCTGCCAGGAACTATGACTGAGAATGGTTTGCCTAGTTTTAGGATGATGTCATTCCCAAGGCATAATCCAATGTTGCTTTCCAATGGTTCTTACTCAGGACCAGGAATAAACAACAATGAGGGATTTGCTGAACGCGGTCGAAGTCGGCGAGTTGAGAATGGGGTGAACCATATAGATAGCAAGAAGCAGTATCAGCTTGATCTGGATAAAATTATTAGTGGGGAAGATACAAGGACCACTTTAATGATAAAAAACATACCTAACAAGTAAGCAATTGATCAAGGTCATTGAAGTAGATCAAAAAAAATGCTTGTTATTGACTGAGGTGGTTAAGGATGATTTCTCTTTTTGTGTTCTTTCTAGGTATACTTCTAAGATGCTGCTGGCTGCCATTGATGAAAATCATTGTGGTACTTACGATTTTCTATATCTACCCATTGATTTTAAGGTAAGATTTTTTTCTGGAACTTTCATTTGATTGTGCTTTTTTTTTTTTTTTCGGAATTGGATATTTGATTATGTAGTTTGCTTCGTGGGAAATATATTGATTTGAAAACCTATTTGGTGCAGAACAAATGCAATGTCGGTTATGCTTTCATCAACATGGTGTCTCCTTCGCACATCATTCGCTTTCATGAGGTCCATCTTTGCACCTTTCTAATGTCATCAAAGAGTTTTTTGTGTTAATGCTTTTGATGTATTACATATCTACTTGACAAAATCTAAACTAAACATGAGTGTTTATTGATGTTTAGAATCTGAAATAAAATCTATGCAGGCCTTTAATGGGAAGAAGTGGGAGAAGTTTAATAGTGAAAAGGTTGCTTTACTGGCATATGCACGAATCCAGGGTAAGGCTGCCCTGGTGGCACACTTTCAGAATTCAAGCTTAATGAATGAAGATAAGCGATGCCGGCCAATTCTCTTCCACTCCGAGGGTGAAGAGTCTGGTGATCAGGTGAAAACTGAGTCTAATTTCCATTATCGTGAGATGTCTATCACCAATGTTTATCTCACTTATTCTGCATGATCAAAGGTGCTGTTTTCTTTGAAATGGTGTCTTGGGGTCAGCTACATCACTTCGTTGGTCCCAGTGGGTGGACAATATAGTATGCAGTCATTTTAAATAAAAAAATCATAGAAGGAAATTTAATTATTCTAATTTCATTGAAATAATGCTATTAGAAACTATTAGAGGGGGGAAGAACCTTTTTATTTTTTTTTGTGTACTTCATGTTCACCAAGTATTTTTTCCTTCCAAAATGCATGTGGATGGTTGAAATCAATGAGCTCTAAGTTCAGATTATATATCTCATGGTTTTCATACCCACCTTCAAAATGAATATCATTCAGCTTAGATCTTGTATGCAAACAAAAGAAGGTGCACAGCAGATTAGTTTTCAACTTTTTAAGTCTTGCATCTACCACAAATTGCTTGATGTTGTGTGTGTATTTGGATCCTCCAGGAGCCTTTGCTGTCTGGCAATTTAAACATCTGTATCCGTCAGGCAGATGGGTCATACTCTGGGGATCCACTGGAGAGTCCAAGAGGCAGTCTAGATGAGAAGCTAGAGAATAATTAACAATGGAGATCTTTACTCTTAGTGTTAAGCAGTGTTGGGAGTGCTAACGATTGTTTAGAGTTAATTTCTACTCTACAAAATTGGAAGAGACGAGGAACAGGCCAATAAATCCTTGATGTGCAGCCTCAGACTTTTGGGTTTTGGGAACTGCATAATATCTGACAAGGAGCAGACGGCACTTTGTTCATATGTAGGGAAGGAATTATTTAACCAAAAGGGAGAAGAATAAGATGTAGCATATTTGTTGAGAAGCGAGAGAGTCTCTGCAGCAGACGGGCGCAGCGTCGCCCCCAACTTGGCGATGATTAAATCCTGTCGGTTTTTGGCTTTTCAATCCCTTTTCTGTTCATTTGCAAATATGCCGCACATGTTTGTATCGCGGCATCATATGTCTTCTCGCTGACATGGGATCAAGGGCTGTTTACTTAAGCTGTATAGGAAAGGGAGACAAACAACCCTGCGTCCCAAATGTAGCCGCTGTGCAGTCAAGATACTGTGAATCTGATTTCGTGGATGGTTGTAAAGTTTTCTTTCTTGTTTTTACTTAACATCAGTAGCTCTCTTCCTTCGCTACCCCCAACGGTAGAACGTTTTGTAATCGAGTGGCCTTGCAGTTACAAACCTGTACAAAGTGTTCATATCTAACTTTGTGATCTCTTGCAAAATCCTTGGGAAGCTAAATTCGTTGTTTTTTCTTTCTTTTTTTTTTCAAATAATAACAATAATAATAATAATAATGAGCAAGTAGTTAATTACTGGAGATTGCATGGCATAACCTGCCACGTTATGGACAAAGCAGCAAGATATCCAAGCTTCAACCGGTTCGAAGGGATCTCCATCTGTTGCACAACGGAATTTTACTTGCGCTCCGTCGAAGTTGGTGAAAAGAAGGAACCATGACCTCCATGCTCAAGGAACATTTGTTGTAAATAAATAAGCAATTAATCTTATCCAGGGGAAAGATGGGTTTTCGATGGGCATGGGGGAGAGTTATTGTGACATTATTAATTATGTGAAGCCATCGCGAGGTTCTTCACATCAAAGATACTGTATAAAATCAAGGCGGGTCCAAAAATCATGAAAGCTGTCTTTCAAGGACGCGCATACCGTTTAAAAACATCTCTATCTTCTAGCCCCCTCGAGCTCATTTCGGGCCTACATCATTTGCCACAGCTTGAAGTCATAGATGTCTGTCTCATTCAAATTTGAAGAGCATCAGCAATGGATCCGGCAAGACTCAAAACTTCGAATGGAGGTTTATTTGCTACGGCTTTGACAGTCTGAGGGCAAGAATCTGTGATCCAAAAGAAGGAAAATGCTGCCCCCGAGCCTTGCAAAAACAAGCGGCAATATTATTGGCATAAGGTATAATGTTCAGCTAAAAAAATCAACAAATAAAGCTTAAAAGAAGAATATAAAAGTGTAGGTCTCCACCATCATTTCTGTGCAGGAATCGCTCCCATGACTGCTTAGGAAACACACCATGGGTGACATATGCGCTCACTTTTGCTGCACCATGAGTTGCCAAAACTTTCTGCAAATAGATGGGGAAGAAAGGAGTTAAAAGGCAGTTCAGACCAAATAGAAGAGAAATGATGGCAACAATCCATAGAGATACATCGTTTTGCTATTTTGTTTTTTGGCACAAAAAATCCTCTAAGTATAGATAATATCTGAAATCAGGGAGTAGCTGTTTAACAATACCTGGCACTCAATAAGGGTGCCTCCAGATTGGACCAAATCATCAACAATGACCACATGACAAGCAGCAGGATTTCCTTCCTTCAGTCGAACTATTCTTTTATTACCCTCACGAACCTTTGTGCACACCACCTAGCCAGTTGCCAACCCAAATTACTAGGACGATGGGAGAATCGGAGCAATTAAAATAAAGAATTTGCAAAAACAATTGGAACCAACCATTGGAAAGTGATCCAATAACTTGTGGAATCGCTTCCAAGCACCATCGTCGGGAAAAGCAACAACAATCTGGTCAAAGATGCTCTTAAATTTGAGAAATAACTAGCAATAAAGCTATTCCATCTTGCTTGCCTCAAGGAAACAGCAAGAGTTACAGTAACAAAAATGACAAGAAAAAATAATTGTCACAATCAACAGCAAGGTTAGCATAATTCAAGGACACAAGGGTCCTTAACATTCTATTACCTTATCGGCTTCTGGAAGCTGGTGAAGACGTTGCTTCAACAAAGGGATGCCAGTCTCAAACAAAGGCAAAACATGATCACCAAAATAAAATCGTTCCTGCAGATGAAGGAAGATGGACAAACAATAACTAACGGAAACAGAAGTGTAACTTGGGGCATTGAAAAGTTGCTGTAAGTAGAAGATAAAAAAGAAGCATTATATTGATAAGATGCACGAGGGCATCAAGATATTATATTGTTTTGCCACAGTATGTTGAAGAAACCAAGCAGTTAGAAAGACTAACACATAAAGAACTACAAAAGGAAAATAATTATTTGTCCGCTTAAGTCAAAAGGACCAAAAAGAAAAACCTGAAGAGCATGAATATCATAGATGACAAGGCTGGTGGGGCCACCCCTTGATATGGGAATATTTGACAATATCCTCGCCATGGTAAATGCAGTTGCAACATCCCCTTCTTCTTCCATTCGCTCAAAGGAACCAGTTGGAAAGAAAGGCAGAACCAATGTGAAAGAAGCAACAAACAACCGTGGCAGTGCATATATGACAGAAAGCTGTTCAAATATAACTGCTGGAGAACTGAATGATGCGAGAAAGGCAACATGTTGACCTCGTATATCATGGGCATCATTTATATAAAGATTAGGAAATCCATCATCGAAGTTCCTGAAAAAAGAAGGAAAAATAATGACTTCAACCTCTCACACAAGCCATCTTCAAGAAAAATCCGAATGCCCTCTTAGGCACAAGATTGTTTTTCATGTAACTTATCCTGACGAAGTAAATACACTCCCACCATTTGGCAATAACAGTAGAATGATGACAAAGGACCTAGAGGCTAGATGTGAAGGGGTAATTGCACGTTTTTGACAAAAGCACTTAGAGTAGGAACAAAGGATTCCTTACACTTAACAGTGCTCTTTCTATCATGCCCACTCCCCACCATGAAAAGGCCCCCAAACGCTCGTTGGTTTAGACAAATTTGGTGCTATTAGCAAACTCACTGTCGTTGAGATTGCGAAAGAGATCGAAATCAAAGTACGGAAAGAAGAACAGACTAACTTGAAAGTGTTCAACATGCAGAGATTTACAATCTAATTCTGAAGACCATTTTTTTTTTTTTTTTTGAAAAAAAAAAAGAAAAATGGCCACAGAAGAAATACCCAAAAGATATTAGTTTGCAGAAACAGCAATTAAGCCATCAGATACACGAATACACACAAGTGGGTGGGTGGGTGGGTGTCTCAGTATCTTGTGTGTCTGTCTGTGTGTGGGTAAGTTTCGGGGAGATAGAGAAAGAGAAGGAGAGAGTGAAAGGACCTCCAGTTGATGGAGTGGAGGGTGATGGGGTCGGAGTGAGCAGCGACTTTAAAAGCAAGGTCTCGGCACTCCTCGCAGTAAAACAGATGCACTTGTTTCTTCTGCTGCAGTTGCCGCTGCAACAACTGTGCCTTTGCCTCCGCTACTTCTTGTTGTGAGGTCTCCGCTTTCTCACCCATCTCTCTCTCTCTCTCTCTCTCTCACACACACACACACACTGTGCAATTACCCAAACTTCAGCTCAAAACGAACTCTCTCTACTTCCCGTGTGTGGGCTTTTTAATAGTTGGCGCTAATTTCTAATAAGAAAGGAGACGGGGGAAGAGGGCTTTTCGGCGGTGGGTGATTTTGCCTTCCCCCCCTTTCTACCAACCAAAAATGCTGCGGTGGGGGGCGCGGGTAGTCAAAGCTCAAAAAGTAATCTACCTAATTAAATGCACTCAAAATAAAAATAATAAATAAAGAAAAGGTGGGTAAGATTTAAAAGTAATATATTCAATTAAATATAATTAAAATTTATATTTATATTAATTTCACTACTTTCAAATGCACCTGTGGAGTTTCTGAGGAATGCGACCAACAGGAGACGCGTTGTGTTGGCATATAAATACATTGCATTACATACAAAGGATTGGATTGGACTGGATTGCCAACTAGGCCCTCCCCCCGCCTTTCCGAACATAACGGATGGGCTTCATTTGGTAGTACACCGTAATGAAAATATCTTCTTTTTTTTACCAAAAAAAAAAAAAATCTATCTATCTATCTATCTAAGATATTAATTAAATTTAATTAATATTAAATATTTTGAATTGAATGTAACTAAATAATAATAATAATAATAATAATATCTTCTTCTTCTTCTTCTTCTTCTTCTTATTGTTATACTGTTAATTTTATTAATATGATATAAATTTTAATTAAAATAAAAAATAAAAATATTTTTAAATATTATAATTTCTTTTTTCATATTATTAAAAACATTTTTATTTTATTATTTGTTATTATTTTTTTAAAATTAAAATTCCTATCATATCAACCAATTCAATAACATAAAAATTTTTAAAAAGATATATTTATTTGAAAAATATTTAATATAAATTTAATTTAATTAATAGTAAAAATAATGAAAAAAGGGAAAAGCAAACAATATGAAAAGGGAAACAAATTTAAGAGACACGAGCCTTTTCTCCTGGTCCTCCCTAAAACCAAAAAGCAAAAAAAAAAAAAAAAAAAAAAAAAAAAGGGGAGGCCCGAAAAAAAAAAAAAAAAAAAAAAATTTTATAAAAATTTTAAAAAAAAAAAAAATTTAATTTAATATAAAAAAGTATTTTAAAAAA
>CM038603.1:120488-168371 GCA_021533255.1 Ceriops tagal
TAAAAAAATTTAATGCACATATGCGTTTTCTATTCGGCCTCCGAAAAATAAAAAACAAAAAAAAAAAAAAAAAAAAAAAAAAAAGGAGGAAGGCCAGGAAGAGACGAAAGTAAGTATATATTATATAATATGATAAAAAAATAATAATTGAATGTCATATTACAAGGTTAGTTAACATATTGCAATAAAATTGGAAAAACAGACTAAGACGGCATCGTTTACCCATATTTTCAACGGCACTAGGTTTACCAAGAGGACTCCCGTTAGGGATTTTGGGAGTTTTGAGTTGGGGTTGGAGAGTTGTGGAGTGGGGAAGGAGGGAAGAGCGCAGAGCCCTGATTAGTCAGCGGGTTAGCAATGATGGAGGCGGAGGACAAAAACGAGAAGAAGAAGAAGGGAAAGCACGACAAGCCGAAGCCGTGGGACGAAGACCCGAACATAGACCATTGGAAGATTGAGAAGTTCGACCCTTCATGGAATGAAGGCGGCATGCTCGAAGTTAGCTCTTTCTCCACTCTCTTCCCCCAATACAGAGGTCTCCTCCCTTTTGTTTTTATCCCTTTCTTCTTCTTGCTCTCTCTCTCTCTCTCTCTTAAAAATGCCCTGCCCCTGACGGACCTCATGAAATTTAATAATTATAAGAGACAGTCCTCGGTCGAGACATATTGTCGAACGTCTGCTAGGTTTGAAGGCAGAAAACTGAAACAAATGAATTATTTAATTTTTGTTATTAAAAAAATAAACAAGAAAATGCAAAAGGAAGAAGAAGAAGAAGCTGTCGCTCTGGGCATTAGGAAGGAAACAAACGACGAGATTCATGTAATTTTGGCCAAGACATGTATATGCTGACTGTCTCCATACATGTTTTCGCCAGCATGGGCATGTCTATTGTGAAGCAGCTTTGCTTACTTGTTCTTTTTTTTTTTTTTTTCGGCGAGTTGTCCAGAAAAATACTTGCAAGAAGTGTGGCCGATGGTAAAATCTGCGCTGAAGGAATTGGGTGTTGCCTGTGAACTGAATCTGGTTGGTTTTTTTTTCCCTTTTATTTTTTGTCAATTTTTGTCTGATCATTTGTTTATTAGAGGGGAACTGAGTTGTTTTCATTGGGTGAAATCGTAAGCAGGCATTACATTCTTTTAGGAAATAAAGGTCTTTTGTTGAAAGTGGGTTTGGGGTTGTAGAAGCAAATATGAGATGCTCAGCGTGAGCCATCTGTTGACATTCTCTTCATACTTGTTTTTGTTTTATCACCATATGGTGCTATGTTTTTGGGTTTTCTTGTGTGCATGAATGCACTCCTGACCCTTTCTTGCTTTATCGCTGGAAAGGTCGAGGGTTCCATGACAGTGTCAACTACCAGAAAGACTAGCGATCCTTATATCATTATCAAAGCCAGGGACCTCATTAAGCTTTTGTCAAGAAGTGTTCCTGCACCGCAGGTATGGTGGTTTAGTTTCCTTCTGCTCTCTCTCTCGCACACACACGGCATTCATTTTCTTTTATGCTGATGCCTATGGTGCATTACCTGAGAATTCTATTGTATTTATGATTTGGGTATGATATGGCAAGTGTTCTTCAAAGATGTGAATTACATGTCCAATTAAACTACAGATTCCTTATATGTTCTTATTTGTGTCAGTATCTAATTTGTGGCACAAGTCCCTCTTGTATACTCATAATCATAGTCATTGTTCTATTTCATGTTATTTATCTAACCATAATGCTTGAAATTGCAAATTTCATAGGCAATCAAAATCCTTGATGATGAGATGTATTGTGACATCATAAAGATCGGCAACCTTGTCCGCAATAAGGTGTGTATTGCATAAGTATTCTAATACCATTGATGGATAGAGTGGCAGTGCTCATATATGTAATGTCACATTTAGAGTCTATTAAGTTTTAAAATTTCTTGTGGCTCAATTAAAAAGGGTTGCATGAGGTTCCCACACTATAAGTTTGGAGAAGTGATTAGTGTTGTCAAATAACTTCAGTCTTCTGTTATTGTTTGCAGGAACGGTTTGTTAAAAGAAGGCAACATCTGGTGGGCCCAAATTCTTCGACATTGAAGGTGTTTGCATTTTCTTGTTAGTTTTAGAATCTTTTGCAAGCTTCTTGACCTCTTCACCTAAAAATGTGAAACTTTAACAACAAAAAAGGTGGATTTAATTCATAGAGGGAAACTCTTCGACGTTTTATGATGAGAGGTTTGTATTGGATTACCTTCTTTCCCCTCACTGGTTTATCATGGGCCACCTTATGGTTGCAGGCACTTGAGATATTAACAGGCTGCTATATTCTGGTTCAGGTAATGGTTATCTTATGATTTTGATCTTATGAAATCTTTTTTGGTGCTAGATGGGATTAGGGGGATATTAGCAGGATTCACCGAATATCTTTCAATTGAATAGGGAAACACTGTTGCTGCTATGGGTCCTTTTAAAGAATTAAAAAAAGTGAGGCGGATTGTGGAAGACTGTATACAGAATAAAATGCATCCTGTGTACCACATAAAAGTACGTGCATTTGGCTGTTGGTTCCCTGTCAAATTTTCTTTGTTTTCACTCGCAGATCTTTCTGCAAGGTTGGTTTTATGTAAAAATCTGTCAGCTTTCTCTCTCTCACACACATGGCCTTTTGCATCTCCTGTTTGTCTTTTCTGATATATAGATTCTCATGATGAAGAAAGAACTTGAGAAGGATCCAGCACTTGAAAATGAAAACTGGGATAGGTTCCTTCCAAAGTTCAAGAAGTATGATTTTATTGTTCATTTTAAAGCACCTTCCTTTGGCCTCTGGTCTGTTAAATAGAATGCTCTATTCTCTGAATTAATAATGTATTTCTCCAGGAAAAATGTCAAACAGAAGAAGGTTAAGGGTAAAGAAAAGAAACCATATACTCCATTCCCTCCTCCTCAAATACCAAGTAAGGTGAGATAGATGCTCTAATCTATGTATCAAGCTTGCTGATACTCTTTTCTCCAATTATTTTTGTTTGTTAGTATATGTTGCAAGTAGATGTCTCTGCTTTAAGAGCCTCTATGCAAATAACTGTTGGCTTGTAATATCCTACGTTAACTTCAGGTAGACATACAACTGGAGACTGGAGAGTACTTTTTAAGTGAGCACAAGAAGCAAGCAAATAAGTGGAGAGAGAAACAGGAAAAGCAAGCAGAGAAAGTAGCTGAGAACAAAAGAAAACGAGATGCTGCCTTTATTCCTCCTGAGGTTCTGGGCTGGATTTGACTTTTTGTCTTTGGTTCTTTGGGGATCTCGTGTTTATTATCTATTACATCAATGGAAACTTTTTGGCTATTTCAGGAACCCATTAGAGAGGATGCTGGCAAATCAAAGAATAATCAAAATTTGGCTGCCATAACCACGTCATTGAAGGTAATTGTTACTGTTCTTTCCAGTTAAAGTGGTGTTATTTGTAGCATAGAAATATGTGAGAACAGTGTATTGCAATCAGCCATACTAGGTTTTAGAACAATGCTCCTATTCTGAAACCCTGTCCTTTTGCACCTCATTGATGATTTCCAGCAAAAGGCAAAAATGTTTGGCAAGCAGAAGTCCGTAGAAAATGTGAATGCAGAAGACTATGTTACAGCATCCGGAGAGCTACCTCCGAAAAAGAAATCGAAGCGCACTTAGTCTGGAAGTTGTGGTATGGTCTACCTGTGTCTTGCCATGGCTACAGGGATAATGCAGTATTTAGTCCTGAGTTCATGCTCTTTGTTTTTTCTCATTTTGGTACATATTTTATGCTAATTTATTAAAATGCAAAAGGTTGGTCAGGTTATTGAGATAATCATGACATATTTGGGGTTAAGTATGCATTTTAGCCCAATATCTCTTGCTCATTTTACAGGGGGCTCATGCTTAATGCGTTTGCCTTGGCCTTGATGTCTTCTAAATAAGCCGAGTGTAAATGTGCATTTGCGCGCTTGTTTTTGGGGTGTGGAACGCCAAAATGTGCACTTTAGGTGTTGAATGTGTGGTTACCTTGGCTGTGAGTTTCGTCGTGCTTTTATTTTCTGTGGTTTTGACTGATAGTTTTTTTTTTTAAAAAAAAAAGAATTTCATACCTGACTTTAGGTGATGTAAAAATTTCACCAAATACTTGGACTTTTTCTGGTTGGGTAAGTTATCTTTAATAATAAACAACAATTAACCCGGTTAAGTTAACGTGCTATAAATGAGTTTGTGCGTTTAACTAATCGGAGGAAAATATTTTACTCATGCATGTGTGACGAAGCAATCACAGTAGAGGTAAAGCGCAATGCCCAACAACTTCTCTCTCTCTCTCTTCCCGGAACCGACTGTTGACAATAGAGTTTTTGGTGCCTACTCCTCGCAATTTTGGGCCTTGTGCATCTCTTATTACTTTATCACCACTAAACCTGATACGTGGCAAAAACCAACAGCCGGGCCCCACCAGCATACCCATGATAGGCAACTTCTGGCGGCTCCTCAAGGCCCCCAGGAATTTTCTACCAGGGAGCCCGCCCTTTGCCAATTACTTGTCCAACATGGCCCAATCGTTACTCCTAAAGCATGGACCCAACCTTCAGGCGCGAGGCCAGCCATCGGGTTCTTGTTCAAAACAGCTCGCTCTTTGTTCACAGCACAATGGCAACGGAGACAACTTGCGCCCGTTTCAACAACCAGCGTACCATCAGCACCGCACCCTATGGCCCCCTGTCGCACCCAGTGCGTCACAATGTCTTGTCCGTCACGCATCCTTCTCGCCTACGTTTATATGCCGATGGCCCCAAATGGGCACTGGATGTGCTCAAGAAAAGGCTCCTTTCGGCGGTGGCGGCAGCAGCAGAGGAATCAAGGAAGCCCATTGCGGTTGCCGACCATTTTGGCCACGCCGTCTTTTGCTTGCTAGTCCCCACGTGGCTTGGGGAGAAATTTGATGAGAACATCACCAGGGAGATTGACAGATCGCAACGTGCTACGGTCATTAATTTCATTAAATTCAACCTCCTGAACTTCAGGGATTGTCGGAATGAACTCGTGGACATCTGCCGGAAGCAGGAGAATGTCCTTATCCCTCTCATTAGAGCACGGCAAGCGAAGAAACAAAACCAAAACAGCTTGGCCGCCGACAGTGATGGCGAACCTCAGAGCAGCACCGCCTCCTACATTGATTCCCTATAAGAACTTCGGCTTCCTCCTGATGAGGATCAAAGGAACTTCTCGGGGGAAGAAAAGGTCAGCTTGTGATCGGAGTTTTTCAAAGGCGGCACAGATGCTTCGCCAATTCGGTCAAGCACCGAGATATCCAAGAAGAGCTGGTCAAAGAAATCAACTCTGTGGTCGAAGCAGGGGCCGAAATCACAGAACAGAATCTGAAGAGAATGCCTTATTTGAAGGCTGCGGTGTTGGAACACCGACCTGGGCACTTCATGTTGCCTCCCGCGGTTGAAGAGGGCAAAAAGTTGGATGGGTACGACGTACCCAAGAGTGTCAGGGACAACTTCACGGTGGCAACAACGGCGTGGGATCCAAATGTGTCCGAAGACCCCATGGAGTACAGACCGGAAAGATTTTTGGTGAGAGGAGGCAACAAGGAATTTGATTTAAGAGGGGTCAAGGAGATCAAGATGATGCCTTTTGGTGCAGGGAGGGGAGTTTGCCCCGCTATTGAGGTGGCGCTGCTTCATCAACCTTATTTTGTTGCCAATTGGGTAGGAGCCATTGGGTGGGTCGCTTGGGAAAGGATGTGACTCTCAAATAGAAGAAGATTTATATTAAATATGTTATATTAAATTATAAATTTATTAATATTAAAATGAAGTATAGAAAATTTATTTAAATTTAACAGTATTTTGATAAAAGTCTTTCATGCGATAAATTAAACAAAAAGATCAATAAATGACTTTCAATCATAACTTATAATTATACATTTATAATATATATGTAAGTAATAATAATAATAATAATAATAATAATAATAATAATTTCCCGTTAACTCTGCTCAATTGATACAAAAGCGGCATCACGCTACACATCGTTCCTACAATGACTCTCCCAGCGCTCAAAAAAGGTAAGAATATTAATGTGTAGTATCACATACATACATACATAACATGCATGCTCTTCCCCCAGGCATGTTCGTACAAATATGCTGCTGCTTTATCCTCTAAAAAGCCCTATACTAAAAGCGAAAAAGCCGACTGACCAGGAATGCCACCCAACGTTGGGCATGGACCTGGAGGATGACGTTGGGCCAGCAACACAATGAACCATGTGGCGCACACAACCATTGATGAAACATTAATTCTGGGAGCTGTTGATGGGACTGAAGGGGCAGTGGGTACTGCACCAAAAACTGTCGCACCATTTGAATTTGTGGTGTTCAAGATTGACGAGCTTGTACTGCAATCCAATGGCAAATCCTTAAATTTCATTCAGAGATTTTGCACAAAATTGAAACAAGGCACAAAAAAAAAAAAACAAAAAAAAGTAGTGAAAGTTGCAACTGATCATCATCATGCATCGCGTTCGCTTCTGCGATTAGCTTTTAGGTTCGCCGTCAATTAGACAATGATTAATCATGCGGACATAATACGAACCTAATCTATCTAATGCGTGCACGCAGAAACATATACCATATTACCATACAAAAGGCTTGATATTAGGTTTAAAAAGAAAAAGAAAAGGAAAAAGAAAAATGTAGGAGCAGAGTCAAGCTCTATGGGAAGAGGGTTGCTTTTATTTACCTTGTGGATGGAAACTGACAGGTCCCCGTGCCTGAGAAGATCAACAGAAAAGGGCCAAAAGTCATGACGATGATGATGATGATTAACATATGCCAGATAACTGCAGGATTGGAACTTTCTTTGGGTGGGCTTTGTTAATGGGAATCTTAGAGGTTCACATCAAGTCCGAAAACAATCCACAGTTTGAGCTTGGCATCCAAGGGCCACTAAAAGTGGCCTCGACCAGAAGAGTAGGCCATGCTGGTCATATACAATGGCCAATGTGGAATGATTGGAAGACACTCTGTATCCCCCGTTTATATACACACTTTATAGGAATAAGACTACTAGTTTGGTTTCAACAATTTAAGGCGTAGGCGTAGCATTAGGTAGCAACTCACTGGGATTAGCGCTAGTCGTGACAGCGGTTCCTCCAAAATTGCAGCTACTGGGCATGGGAGTCTTCTGATAGTAGCTGTTGAACGCATAAGAAGCATGATCGCGGAGAGTATTGGGATTATAACAAAGTCCACCAGGCTGAATTGCCGAGCAATCGGAACCACCGTAGCCACAAGCATAGTCCAAAGCAGCTTGTAATGCAGCTGGTGGTGCGCTTTGGCTAGCCACACACCAACTAGCTCCCGGAGTCCCTGGTGACATCGTTGCGCTTGGTGTCCCGGTGGCTGGTGTTGCATAATCGGGGTCGGAATTTGGATTAAGGGTTGGAATTGAGGAAGTAGGTGTAACAGGAATGATCGTTGGGATGGTTGTTATAGGAGTGGTAATGTCCTTTTGGCTACGGGAAGCAGATGTGGTTCGTGTATCCTTTAATCTATGGTGGAGTTGCCTAGAAGGTCTATTTGGGGGCCTCTTTGTAACACTCGTACCTGAGAACTCATATTAAGAAGAAAATTAAAAAAAAAAAAAAAAGTCCAACTGTAAATGAAGAATATTTGGAATTAGAAACAAAAGCAAATGTACAGTAATCAATGGATACAGCGGGAAATTGGGCTAAAGAAACATAATTTGCTGCAGTACTTGAACTGGAAATTAATCGAACGATATGTCCATAGAAGCAGTGAGCTGAAGTCAAACTCTGTTAATGTGGACAGCTGAAATACACAGTGCACAGGGGGTGTCCAACTGGAGTAGAACAGGATTTGTAATAATTGACAGGAAAAGGGGAAACATGGAAAAAGTTTTGAAATTGAATAAAGAACGATCATTATAGGTTTTGAAAAACGCAAAAACCCCTCCCCACCTTGCTACTCCTAGTCTTGTAGGCCTAGGAGAAAAGACACTCTTGACAGAAGAACCATGATTTTGTCAAAAAGAGACCCATACCCACATGGAAAAAGCAATCAAAATGTTTGCCCAGCGTGTAAAGCGCCAAAAAGTTTGAATTCCGATGAACGGACATTAACAAGGAACGATGGGAAGCGACAGAAAGAAAGAGAAGGATGCAGCCATCTTTCAAAGGCACGCCGAAACCAAAGTAAGAATGCTATTCACACGGAGAGAGAGATAAAAAGATCATTTGGACTTCTCGCCTCACAAGGCATAATGGAAATGAAGCTCCAGAAGTAAAATCATAAACGAAATGCAGAGGCAGGGAAGATCAATTCACCTGAAGATAGGAAGAAACCCAAAAGGAAAAATATTAAAGAACAAGAAATTCTGCCTCCCATTTGCCTATAAAAGCCAATCTTTCTCCCTTCCCTTCTTCTTCTTCTTCTGCTTCTTGAATCAATTTGTATCCTATTTTGCTTTGATTCTTCCTCTGCTTGAGCGACGGAAAGAGGGTAAAGAGAGAGAGAGAGAGAGACAACTTAAATTACAGAAGCATCAACTCATTCAACGATGTTGTCGGAAAGACAAGGGGTTTGCCTACTTTGTCTTTCATGAAAGCATGAAGGATATATAATTTTGTAAAATAAGTGCAATCCTGGGAGAGATAAGAGAAAGAGACACTTGGAAAAGGAGACATGGGTTTGTAGTGTCGAGGATGTTGTGCAGGCCAGAGAAGGAGCCCGGCAAAACCGCCAAAAAAAAAAAAAAAAAAGAGAAAGAAAGAAAAAGAGGCAAAAGGCAAGAAGTTTTCAAAAGAATTAAAAGAGAGAATTATTTTGGAATTTAGGTTTGGAGTGTGGGGGTCGTGAGTGATGATTGTAAATGATGATGGTTTGGCGATGTATGTATGTATTTTGCCTTTTTTGTTTTTTCTTTCTTTCTTTCTTTCTTTCTTTCTTTTAAATTCATTGTTCCTCCTCCTTACGCCGTTCCATAAATCAAACGCAACACATAGAATAATTTGAAGTACTCCTGTTTCCATATATATATATATATATATTTTTTTTTTATTTTATTTTTTTTTCATTTTTTCAATGAAGTCCTCTTGGATGGGAAAACAAAGGCTCAACTCAACCCCTTCCAATTTTTTCGCACCACATGAGTGATTGATTAGTATGGCTGTCAGAGTTTTAAAAGCCGTTCTTTAACCATTATTATTTATTTTTGGATTCGGTGTTTTAATGTTATTCGGCACGTCTTTCTAGTTGGGTTGTGACGTATGACCACCAAGTTACCACCAACTGCCCAAAAAAGAGTGTACTTTTTTTTTTTATTATTACTTAAAAACTTTCTCGTTGGGGGACACTCACTCTCCAACAATGGAAATAGATAACGATTCCCTGTTTGCAACGAGTAATGCGGAATGTTCCCTCCGGAGCACAGGTATTGTTAGACAAAATTGTGGTTGGATTGGTTTTTTGTTGAACAGGGGAAATTTTGAGAATTATTTTTCTAATATATAAATTTATATTTCAATATTTATCCCCATATAAAATCAGTAACTACATCTACATAACGAAATTATAATCTCATAATACATAAATGAATTACTTATGTTTCATAATAAAATGGATACTATTTATGTAAGTTGGACAAATAGAATGTATACATATACATACATATATAGATACATAGTTTGCTTCCTACAAGTTTAAAGGCAATTCTGCAACTACCAGATAGATAGCAACACACAAGACAAAATCATAACCAATGTTTAAATTGGAAACAGACAGGACGTGGTATGTTAATTAAATAGATTTTCTAGGCTCATAAGTTAAGGTCGAATTGGTACTGTTGCAATCAGATGATATCCCGAATCAATGTACACTAATTCAAACAGGTTGACCAGAAATAGATGATTATTGCTTCCATAAACGTAGTTTTGACCATAAACGTGGACCCTAGAATATGTAGAAAAATTTTCTGTCTCTCTCTCAATTAAATTCTTTCCTTTTAGTTTTAAAAAATAAAAAAAAGTAAGATAATACTCTGCAATTCACTAAAAGGAAAAATTATATTAAATTTACATTACACAATAAACTGTACCATTACACTAAATCTATGAAAAGTCTCAATTAAGTTTTTGAATAATAGTAATAGATATAATCTTCAAATACTTTATCCCCCCCCCCCTAATCGAAACTTTATGGACAAGAAGGTGCAAAAATGCTTAGCGACCATTTGGTTCACGAAAAACAACTTTGGTGTTTCTTCATGCATAATAGTAGGAATAGTAGGAAGCAGGAAGGAAGCTCAGTATTAGGAAGTAAAGAATCACGGCTATGCTTTTGGACTTGAATGGAATTTAATTAGACAATGGTGAAGCTACAATTTCGTTCTCGTGTCTATGGCAAGGCCAAAGAATTCCTGTGAAAGGACACAACCTAGAAGAGTATCAAGACACGGGGTGATAATTTGAGGGCCATGCTGCTAGAGTGCCAATCATTCTAGGATTTTGACATTGCCTCGGGCCGGTGCCCAAGGTTGAATTTCAAGAGCACCCTCTGTTAGCGAGTTTTGTGATACTTCATGTACATCTGAAACATCGAGGTGGTGGTGGTGATGACCATCGTGATAATGCCGATTAGCTGTGGGAATCCCATCGTCATGCAAAGGCAACCGATCAAGAGTGGCATTCATGAATGATGCAGCCATAACGACAACAGGGCCCGAAGCCATAAGCGCACCAACCACACCTCCGCCCACAACCTGCCCTTGGACCCCTGCTAAATAAATGGTAAGGCCAGTAATCCCAGGGGGAGCTGGTGGAGGCAAGACTGATCCGAGCAGTGACAGTATCTCAAACCGGCCATGAAGGGTCACAATTGCCCCAGGCGAGGATGCTTGCCTTAGGGTGACGTTGGTTACACATCCACTCCCACTGAACACACATATTCCACGCTGCTTCCTCCTTGCAAAGTTAACTAAACACTCACTAACGTCCCATCCTGAACTCACCTCCATTGCATGGCCCCGTAGTGCATTAGCATTCTCTGTCGTGACAATAATAGGCGGTTTTGGCTTATTTTTCGATCCGGCTGGTCTGCCACGCGGCCGCCTGATGGTCTCGCCATCGGGCACAGAAGAAACTGGTGGAACAGCCTTTGGCAACTTGGAAGCTGTAAGGATTGCTTCAACGCTTGGACTGTGGTTAGCAACCTTATCTGAGTCTTGGTTTCGCTCCATGGTAACTTTTAGACCCAAATGAAATCAGGGATAGGTCTGCGCCTCCAGCCATTCATAAATGACTGGACTCACAAGAACTGCATTGGGTTTTAAGTAGGAAATGTTTTTGCTAGGAATTTTATTGGAAGAAGCAAAAAAGAATGATCGCAATTAGGAGAAGGTTAAGTTGTACCAACTTTCGCATCAATAGCAGAGTATCAATCCTTCCCACTGCCTACCTACCTTACAACTGACATTACCTTCCTGTCAAATGGCTCCCCTCAGTAGGTAACATTTTTATGATGCAATTATTCCACGCAAATAATATATATTCGTTAGTAAGGCGATGATTATAAGAGGAAACGGAGATAGATTCACAGTAGCGATGTTCGGTGCACGCGCACGCACACTCACGCTCACGCTGACACACACCGTTCTTCGGTAAAGAGATATATATATATATATACCAAAAAAAAAAAGAATTGTAAAGAAGCGAAGAATAATACGATTTGTGCATCTGGCATTCCTTGTTTATCCAAATCCTGCAGGTCATTATAGTAAGGAGGACTTCACCCCATGAAAGGGAAGAAGATTTTTTGTTTTTTTTTTTTTCTCTTTTGGAGGTTACGGCCCTTTGTTTTTGGAGATTGTTTTAGGAGTCTCTCTCTCTCTCTCTCTCTCTCTCTCTCTCACACACACACACACACACACACACTCACAGAGAAGCTTGACTCGATACGTGCATTTGGTCCTCCTTGCCACGGTGTCTACTACTTCAATAAATATTGAATGAATGGAAGAGCGATTAGAATAAGTTGGCAGTTCGGAATGATTTTTCCATTTTGAAGAAGAACAAAAAAAAAAAAAAAACTTTTAAAACTGTTTATCCTCTCCCTTATTTTAGGGAACCCTCATTTATTTTAAAGATGAGTGTTATTTGAACCAAAATACATGTCGATAGGCCTAATTATCAGCAAGCTGTGACTTGAAGTGAAAGCACATTTACACACAGTTGTGTTGCTTTGTTGTTCTTTTTTAATGATATTTTGAAGAAAAAAACAAAATTAAGATTGTAGTTTTCAAAATAACATTTCTATTATAGAAGGGCTATTGCCTATTAGAGTAATTAAGAAAATGAAAAAAAAAAAAAAGCACAGGAACTTTCAGACTTTTGCAATATAATTCGGCAGTTTTATTTTATGGGCTTTAAAAAAAAAAAAAAAAAAGGTAAATTATGCTAAGCAACAACATTCTGTTACGATAACGAGCGTGGTATACCCATGGTATGGATGGTATCAACGTATAAATAAAATGGCCTGAAATAAATCCAAAAACGGTGACGGAGAAGAGTTCGTTTAGGCGGTCGGGTCGGTAACCGGGTCAGGGTGGGTCAAGAAGAAGAGCAATTTCCCTTTTTTCCTCGAAAATCTTAACTCGCATCATCATCGAGCCTCCCCTCCTTTCCCTACCCAACCCGTAATTAACCTTGAATTGAAAGGTTTAGGGTTCCTTCTCTTCTCTTCTCTTCTGTTCCCTTCTCGCTCTGTTGTGTTACTCGCTTCAAGGTCGAACGTTCCCAGAAGAAGCAGGAAGAAGAAGAGAGATAAGCTCGGATTATGCGGTTGTCATTGGCAATAATTAGGGTTTAGGGTTCGGCTTTGGTGGGAAACTGATTTTTAGATTAAAGAGAAGGATAGATAGGAGGATGTATGCTGATCGAGTGGAGACCGCAGCGAAGCGGTCAATAAAGGACCGTCTCAATGGCAATTCCTCCGCTGACGCCGCCTCTTCTTTCTCCACCCGTCTACTTGCCGCCAAACGGTTCTCCTCCTTTTTTATTTCTTTCTCCCCCTCCCCTCCACTCCACCAATTCCCTTCCTTTCTTTTTCATTTTTCTGCTTGCATTTTCATTTTGTGGAACAATGTGTTTTACTTCCGAGTTTTAGACGCATTCGCTCGCCGATGAATTTTTTTTTTTCATTTTTGACTGATTCTTACCAGTTTGGACGATGTGCCAATACATCTTTAATTGAATGAAAATATGTGGATTGTGGTAATCAAGAATTAGGAACTTCCAAAAGGAATGCTATATAAACCGTTGATATTTGAGTATCTACTACTATTGGTAATCTTTGACAAGCTCTTACGAGCATTCTGCATAAAAAAAAGTATTTGTATTTGTGATGCAAACTGGAGTTTCTGCTTGAAAAACCGTTGATATTTGGGTACCTACCACTATTGGTAATCTTTGACAGGCTCTTACCAGCATTCTGCATAAAAAGGTATTCCAGTTTTACTTTGTCGGATAGATTTTGTCTTCAGATTGGTGGCTTTGTTCCATTGAATTACGTGTTTAGCTCTAGCTTCCCTTATTTCTTACAAATCAGGAATGACTGGGGTGAGTGTTTGCTCCATTCATCTGATTCAAGAATACCATCCTATAAATTGGGATGTTGGGTAATATTAGTAAAAAGGAGGATAGGATACATACATTCACTTTCTCGAGCTGCTGGATTACACTTGAGCACATTAAACTCCTATGCACTGTTTTCTTTTCACAATATGCTGTCACTGTGACCTTTTTTTTTTTTTTTTCCTTATGGGTTCGTTTTGTAAATCTATTTAGAAGGGGGTAAATTTGTTTGCTTATGGCTCTCAACTTGTTTTTTAGTCCTACGAGGCCAAAACTCTATTATTGAGTATAATGGTGTACCTTTTGCAGCCAGAGGCAAGATGATAAGTGGGAACACGATCTTTTTGAGGATGATGAACCCCATGTTTCAAGTATGGATTTCCTGTGACAATCCTCAATGACTACAAATTTCTGCTATTATTGGATGCAGCTGAATCAACTTGATTTGTTTTGCCCTTTTGTTAATTGCTGCAGAACATGGCAAGTATGTTGCTCAAGATCTGCGACTGAAGCTTCAAAAGAAGAGTTCCCAAGATGCATCTCAAAGTGTAAGGGGATCAGTTTCAGTTGTGCGTGATCTACGTGAAAAGTTATCTGGGACAATGAATGTGCAACCAGTGAATGCAGATCCACCCAAACCAAAACTGGAGACTTCTAAACCAGCTAGGAAAAGTGTTGCTCTTGAGGCTTCTGACTCTCTGATAAAAAAATTTGCCTCTGTGGCTCCTAGAAAAAAGTCGCAGCAAAAGGTATTTACATGGATATGTGGGTCTCTCGCATATGCATGTATCTGAAACTTTGACTCCAAGCCTTTCACTGACATCATTAAACACATAGGTGGACTCATTAATGTAATGCCCCTTTGCTAAATCTGTGTGGTGCATTTGTTGCAGGCAGATACATCAGTGGATAGTTTTTTGCAGTCATTGGGTCTTGAAAAATATATTATTACTTTCCAGGCAGAGGAAGTGAGTAATGTCACTTTTTTTTTTGTCCGCAACATTTCCTTCACAGGCTCTTCTATTCCCTTTGACATGACCGGATCTCTACAGGTTGATATGACAGCTCTTGTGCATATGACTGATGAGGATCTTAAGGCTATGGGAATACCAATGGTAAATCTCAGCTGGTTTTTAAGCCACGATTTGCTTTGCTTTAACTCTGTACCTTGTATAGAAATATTTTGTAGGTTTTTTCAGATACATGTGATGGTTAATATAAACTAAATTTGAGTTATTCTCTTTAGAAGGAGCAACCCCATGGCTTCTTGTAGGTTGAGAAATATTTCTCAACCTGACTATCCTGACTTTCTTAAGTGTTTAGCTTTGGTGGTTTGAAAAACTTTTATCTTAATCCAACTAGTCACATCAGCTCTAATCTTTAAGGAATAAAATTGTTGGGTTGAATGAAATGCAATTTCTACTGCTATTTTTAATCCATAAGCATATGCTGTAGATTAATCAGTTTGTTGGATTTCACTTAGTATGCATAGATGCAACTCTCTCTCTCTCTCTCTCTCTCTCTCTCTCTCTCCCTCCCACTCCCAAAAAAAATGCTTGATGGACAAACATGCATAGAAACCCATAAACTGATTCCATATTTGTGAATATACACATTTGTTCATATTCTAGCTAATAAAAATTTCTAATCTTCTCTGCCCCCTTTCCCCTTGTAACTCTTTGTCAGGTCAGCAAGGAGTCAAACAGCACAACATGGTTGTAAATGTTGTGTGAAATGGCAATTTAAGCTGACCTTTTCCAGTTGCTATTACCGGTCCATCTAAATTCCCATCGGCAAATTTATAAACTGATTCTTAGAAAAAATCACCAACATTTTCTTATATTCTTGCAGTTTGTCAACTGTATGGCAATATCTTAGGTTGATGCTTTGGTCATGCATAAATAGAACTGTGACTAGAAATGCGTAGGCATGCTTGTGCATTGTGGCAATTCTATGTTCTAATGAATGTTCCCTTGCCCATTTTGGTTGACTTACTGACTACCGTCTCTGTTATCTGCCCTTGCATCATGTATATTTTTGAAGTGCAGATATTCCTGGTTTTTGCTGTTCCTGATTAGTGTTCTTGGTTCATTTTGCGGTATCAGGGCCCAAGAAAGAAGATACTTTTAGAATTGGAATCTAGAAGCTGACCTATGGGAACAAGGAGGTGTGCTACATGTATTACTAGTTTCTTTTTCCAGAAGTTGTGTTTGGGTTGATATGACACCGCCTGCCCAACCACTTTCTTTTTCGTCGAGTGCATTGCTGGAAGTGGCTTCATCGGGATCATTAGTCATTATTGGTTTGAATCTGGTAGAAATTGTTAGCTCACATGTAGAGCAAGAAAAATTCTCCTTATCCTTTTCGTTCCTGTTGAATTCGTGGAATCCTAAGACGAAAAACATAAGACTAACGGGATTGCTGCAGGTTTTCTCAGTTTGGCAATTTTTATTTTTTTTTTTTCAAGGCTTGGAGATGATTTCAGCTGTTTGGTTTTTACACTGGGAGGTTTTAAACGTTCCAAGAACCTTAGATGGTGTGATACTAGTGGTTAGCTTGACTTTTGTATAAAAATTTGCAGAAGAGATTGGAAAAGAGCGAAAAAAGAAGAGAAAAGCCACAAAATTGTAGAGACCCAAATCTTGATGCCATTTGCTGCGTATGGTAATTCCATCAGGCATCGTGCCAAACAGAATTCAAGCTTGTTCTGCGCTAGACAATCATTTCTAGTTGCTTTATAATTCTAGGTTAAGGTCGAGTGGTTTGTTCATTATTTTCCAGGTGATCCAATCTTTCATGTCGACGCTAGACCTTGGGCTTCTTCTTTGGGTTGAGGTAGGCTACCAATGCCTGTTTATCTCTTGAGGAGGCCACACCGACCCACACACGCAAACCCAACAAATTCTAACAGATGAAATCAAACCCAAAATGTCGAAGCTTGGACAGAACTAACCCAGAGACAGAAAATGACATGACATGTACAAGGCGAAAACCGAAAAGAGGCTCATTACATTAAAATTCTTTTGTAATTATATATATATATATATATATATATATTATTGTTTTGAAATTATTTAACCAGTTAAATTTAATTTACATTAGAGGTTTTTTAAACACGGCTACATTATAATTATTCACATATTACGTAATAGATACACATCTCTTTTCACATGCTGTTACAATATTAAATTTACACATGATTTTTATTTTTAAAAAATAAAAATTAAGAAATAAAAAATTTTAATATAATTTTTTTTCTTTTATAATATTTAAAAGTATTTTTTTTTACTTTTCACCAACTAAAAAAAAAAAAAAAACTTAAGAATGGCACTCCAATTTCATGGAAAACTTTCCTTGATAATCAGTTTCGTGAGCTTCCTAATGATTATAAACGTAAAAACTCCATGGATTTTATTTGCCAAAGCTTCATATAAGGGTATATTTGTATTTGGAAGTCGAAGATGGTCCTGAATGCCTAGTACAAGCCTATCCCCGTAAGACTTACGAGTAGACTGCAAAACAATGCTCAGATGAATAGTAGCTGACTGACATAATAAGTGAATTGAAAAAGGCATCCTCTGCTAAAAATCTTGCTTGCCTTGAGGAAACTAACAAAAGGAGAGCAACTGATTGTTAGGCTTTCATTCACTAAAGAGAACATACACAGCAAATCATTCTTTGAAGCCACAAAAAGGTTGACATTTAAAAGAGTGTGAGATGCAGGAACATACCAGCTGAGGCATTATAGACTCCAACAAGGGTATCATTGCTCTGGGCTAATTTTGCTGCTTCAAGAGAAACATTTAACTGTACCCAAAAGATCCCAAAATCAAACCATCAGCATTTCTGCTACCATCTTCAAAAAACAGAAGCTCGAAAACCATATGTCATAAACTAGAAGGTGCTGAATCTTTTAAAGGAAGGAGTCAATTCAAAACCAACCAAAAGGCCCCTCTGCTATACTCGACCTACAAAATGTATCCTGAGATTGCAAGTTAAATAGCCAGGAACCATGACAACTGATATTAAAGCAAAAAATCTCATATTCCATATTCTACTAAAAATATGGCAAAAAGAGTGCAAATATTGCATACCAAAAAGTGCAACTAAGATTGGGGTGGTCTTGAAAAATTAACATTATGGAACATCTTTAAGAAAAAATTAGCACAAGAAAAAAATTAAATACTCTAAATGCATGGATCAGGTATAGTATGGATTATCTACCGACCACCAGAATCTTGATCGTTATAAAATGCCGAAAAGAAACATTTTTTTTAGCAACTGGCCTGCTTTCCTATCCTGTTGATAATAATCATCCTTGGCAGAGATTTTATCTGCATGAAGAACATTTTTCATACCAGAGAAAGAATCTAGTTGAATCAGGATGGTCAGCCTATTGGTGCCTGAACATACACAGCAGCCTGCTGTGTATCTTTTACATCATTCCTGAAGACTCCTATGCCCATGCTTTTCAGGAATTTACCTGACACATTACCAGTATGTATACCTATAGAGCCAAATCATGATACGTACGTATATTTCAGTAAATATTCAGTAAAACAACCACAATGCAGAGGGAAAGATAACTGGCTTCACGGTTTAAATATTCACTAACACTAATACTACTCATCAAAGTCCAGCCTTCCCCAATTCCAAGAAGTGTACGTAGGAACACGAGCTGGGACATTGGCAGCAAGAAAGAAACAAAGTGCAGAGGGAAGTACCCAACTATTACAATGAACCAATTAATAGAAAGCTAAGTCAAAACCACGCCAACTTCCTGGCTCAAGTATAAATAATTTGGAACACATTAGCATCGACGTTGTGATTATCAACCATGTTTAAGTAACATAACTGGGAAATCTA
Organism: Ceriops tagal; assembly: GCA_021533255.1. Lineage (NCBI taxonomy): Eukaryota > Viridiplantae > Streptophyta > Magnoliopsida > Malpighiales > Rhizophoraceae > Ceriops > Ceriops tagal. Next base: position 138,996 of record CM038603.1, read on the forward strand.
GGTCAAGTTTCAACTCAAAAAAGATTCAAAGTGAAGAGTATGGGAAAACAAATTCCTACAGTATAGAATGGCAAATTGTCCTTGCCCATAAACTGATACAGCTCCAAATTTTCAGAGTTCTTCCACCACTTTTCAACCGAGAGTGTAGCATAAAGTGAGACACGTGTCCAATGCCGTGCTTCAAACCACACATAGAAGACCTACACACCATATAACGGTTAACAAAAAGAGGTAATAAACTTGAAAAGTAAATAGCTTCAAGCAGGATTCAGTAAATTAGCAAAAAATTTAATCCCAGAACAGCATAAGAAAGAGCAAGACAACCTTATCCTTAAATTTTTCGTTTGGAACAGGAACCCCCCTTAAGATCCCCGGTAATTCAGCGAGTTCAGAATCCTTCTTTAAGCCATGCATATGCAGCCTGAATAGCATTCTGACTCCAAGATCCAGCAACTGACATCTTATCAATATATCTCTACAGTTTCTCCTCGAATAACAGGATCCCTAGAAACAAGTGACCTGTTTAACAAATTCTTGGAGTTGTCTGGCATATCTGTTAAGTGTTAACAGCACAAGGTCAAATACTTCACAGCCACAGGGACGGGATTTTGGAATAAGAATTATAAAAAAAGAAAAAAAAAAAGGAAAAAAGAGAGAAAAGAGCAATTATCTTACTCGTAATTGGCAGAACAAACATTATGTTGTTCCGACTCAATGGGAAGGAAATGAAGAAAAGATTGAGTTACGGGAGTAGAACAAGGTTCTTACCTTGCATCCAGGGCCTTTACATTGGTCCACATTTTTCACATTGGTCACCACGTGCAGAGCCATAGTCACAGGCCAGCATTGGCCAGGTGCCTTCCACGAGCCAACCTGCTATGAAACGTTCACATGTGTCACAGTAAGCTGCATATATTCTAGTTGAAATGAACCTCAAGTTCATTGAAAGATGATAAAAAAAGAAGTGCGGGAAATAACTTCCCAAAGGAATATAAACTACGTTGGCTTTGGTGGCAACATACTACTTGTATGGTGTTCAGAGAAAGCCCATTATTCGGCATAAGTTTCTTGATTATTGATCGGAAAATCTCAGTTTGCTTGCTGAGGAGTCGATGTTCATCCAAATTCGTCAAAACTTACGTGAGAAACAATCACAGACATGTTTATGAATAGCACGGTTTCTGATCAGAATCTCGGACAACAAAATCAAGTATTGGTACATGGTAGTTCCGAGTTCCTTAAGTCTTTAACAGTATGTCGATGACTTTAATTTGGCTATCACATCATGCACCCCATGACCGTGTTCGTAATTTCGTTACATATGGCCAATTAATTGAGGATATATGCAATAAGATGCTTGTGGGCTGCAAACCTACCCCAACCAATGAGTGGCAGTTGCCGCAGTGGGTGGCAAAAGAGAATGAGAAAGAGAATGAATGGGTGAGTTCTGAAATTTACTTGTCGCAAACCTGCTGAGAAGAGCGGTGTTATTTCATTGGCTCAGTCTTTGACGCAGTCCCATTCTCGCCAGTTCGGTCCCGCATAATGCATATGGCAAACACATCAGCCCTTAAAACAACAGAAATACTGACTACTGTGACTACTGACTACTACTACTTCGCAGTATTTATAGAGGAGAAGCTCCCCTCCCCTCCCCTCCCTCCCTCCCCCCTTCTTCTTCTTCTTATTATTATTCTTTGTTCTAATATTTCTACTAGTTGGCCCTTCCTCCAACTTACTCCCTCATTCCTCGCCTCCTCTCTCTCTCTCTCTCTCTACATATATATATACACACACCCTTTTCCACATTCGTATAGGATTCCTCCTCCTTCATCTTTTTTCTTTTTCTTTTTTTTTTTGAAGGTTTCGCAGACATCAAGGATTGGCGGGCTGGTGACGGGAAGTTACTGTTTTGCCGTCGGATTGTGATTCGGGTGGGCTTTGATGCGGTCAAATTTAACTTTTCCCACCCCCCTCCTCTCGTTGCCTCTTTTATTTCCCTTTGCTTCCATTCCATTCAATTCAAAGTCGAAGTCTGAGAAATGCTTAAAATAAAAGAAGTTAAAACCAAAGAAATGAGGAAACAATAACGGCCTCACCCAAAACAATTAACTGCCCATGGTTTTTTGTTGCCCGCCTCTCCGACAAAGCTCCCCATCTCCCACCACCCGCAAAACCCTGCAAAAACCCAACGAGGCGTCAACGTATGGCACTGAATGATCCTTCCCTTGCCAACTCTCTCTCTCTCTCTCTCTCTCTCGCGCGCGCGCGCGCGCAATGTATAAGTCTGCATCACTCAATATGACATCTTTACCGAGCAATGCAAATGCAATGATAACCGACAGCAGGTTGCTCTACTCTTGGATTCAGGCATGTGCTACTCTTGGGGATTTGGGTTTTTTCGGTAAATGTGTATGTATAGTTGTGAGGAGATAGTTGCCTTCTGAATGATTTTGTATCCCATGAATCATGAACGATCCCTTTATTAGAGCCCCACATTTCTGAGTGAATGGAGGCAGTTTTATTGGGTTATCTGGAGTGCTGCACAAAAATGAATTGTGGTTTCGAACGTATCTATAGAGAGCATAGGAGAGGATGCCTCTCTCACACACACACACTCTCTCTCTCTCTCGTTCGTCGTTTCAGGCTTATTTTCCACTTTCCACTCTTAAATTTGAATTTAGGCATTTCAACTTGGAAGGCAAGATTTGACTCTCAATGTGTGGTAAGGCATTCCTCAATTTTATCCCCTTCCATAAAAAAAAAAAAAAAAAAACTCTTTGGAAAGGATATCCCTATCTCAATGAAAGTCATCTCGGCCGCCAAATGCAATGTTCAGATGTTTGACTGGGATGCATATGTTGTTTATTAAAGCCACTGATTTGGTAGCATCTCCAAATAAAGTCATCGCATCCAGTTGTCGCCCACTTTTCTGAGTCATGTCATGTACAAATAAAGTCATCGCATCTCCAAATAAATTCATCAATCTACTCCGAGGCCGCACAATGATTCCATGAAGAAGAAATCTACGTTTCTTCCTTTTCTTTCTTTTTCTTTTTTTTTTTCTTCAAAAAAAAAAATCTTTTGTTAAAGGAAGAGAACTACTCTTTTTGTGGCCAACCGTGTTTAACCTACCTATCCTGTACAGCTGTCACCATCACCATGTAAAAGATTTACCCCTGTAGCAGAATGGTTCTGATAAGAGGTATTCAAGCTCTCCCACAGAACTTAGTAGAAGTTAGTTTGAATTGGAGCATATCCCAGGATTTCAATGCTCATTTGTGGTTCTAGGGCACTTTTTTTTTAAATTTTTTTTCTTTTTGTTAGTTCTTTTGTCATTCCTCCCACTTTCTCTACCTTTTTTTTTTTTTTTCTCTTTTTCCAAAAAGGGCAAGTGGGGTGGGGTGCGACCATAGTGCGGCTCCGAAACATCACCCACGTCTGGTGAAACTCTGAATATAGGCAGATATCCTCAGTATAAGAGATGACTTTGGTTTTTTGCTGTTGGTCTGGTTGAGATTGCACTTTCAACGTTTCTTACGTCTGAACTTCAAAATTGAACCTTAAGTTTCTCATGTCTGTCTGGACTCTTCCCGAATGTTATGCAGATGCAGAAGAGAGAGAGAGAGAGAGAGAGAGAGAGAGAGATAGAGAGATACACTGTTAAAAAATACATCCAGTGGCTCCATTCATCTTTCATCTGTCCCGACAAAGGAAAAACATAAAAATGTAAACAGGATTCTCTCTCTCAGTTTGCCTAAAACTTAATGGAAAATTCCTATTAACAGTAGACAAATAGCTGGTTCAAGATTAATGAAACTGCAAAATTTTCAACAATGGGCAAACAAAAGTTGTTTTCATCTTCTGAGAAGCTAGTTGCCTCCATTCACCCCAGTCAAAATGTACCAACCAATCGCCGGTTATGCGAAGCAACAAAGATGCTCTCAGCAATATTACCAGAAAAAAAAAATAATTGCCAAAATTTGAATTTTATGGCGTCCTGCAAAATTTCCTCTAACTCCTATACCCTGCTGGGGCCTGAAGATTCTGGTTGTCTTCCAACAAACGATCATATTCAATTAATAGGTCTGCAGACTGTTTCTGAAGTGCAACAACATGGGCTTCGGCTGTTGCAATCTGCTTGTCCTTCTCTTCAAATTCTGACTTCAACTTCTTCATATTTTCCGACAGACTTAAAATGTGTTCCTGCATCTGCCTTACTTCATGAGATGCCTTCTCTTCCTTCTCTTTAAGTTGCATTTTCTCTTTCTGAAGCCTTTCGAGTTCCTCTGTTGAAGATCCCAGATTCTTCCTCAGTGTAATAAGTTTAGTAAGATAATGGTGCATGCGATCAATTATAAACCCAAGAAATAACGTGAAGCCTGCACCATTAAGTTCAAGCCATTAAAAGGGGGGAGGACACCAAACGATTGGTCAGTGTCAGCAATAATGTTCATGAAGTGCTAAGACAAAAGCACTGCTAATAGTATTAGCCAAAGATTAGGAAATTTTTCTCATGTCTCAACCAAATACCTGAAGATGTTTAAGATGAAAGCAGTTACATGTGGGGAAAAAAAAACTCCATCAAAACGGCAATGAAAGCAGATATGTATTGGGCACATTCTATGAAGGAAAAAAGCCTGGCATTCACTTGACCTCACATCAGTTATGCGTAGCATATTTCTTACCCTATAACCTACAAAAACCTTGTTTCCTTTTCTGAGCAACATTGAAACGAGCATAGGATATTTGATCATGCCATGGTAACAGAGAAACGAGCAAACATCCAATATGATACAAGATTTCTGCCTCAGCCATATTTGGTGTTAAGTATATGCATTTTCTAGTAACAACGGCAAGTTCATTTCCAGTTAGAGTTGTCATTCTTGTCATAAACATGCTCCCTAAATGGCTATCTATTGCTGAACTTTTTTTCCCAAAAAAAAAACCTCCAGTAGCACTATAGCGGAAAATACCAGGGTCATAAGCATTTGAGTTGAGATAGATGGAATGCAAAACCGATCATGGAAATAGATATCTTGACATATCTTGTGAGGGAAGTCAATATTTGATCTGAGGCACTTTCAAAATGAGTATCAAGTTCATTAAACAACTGATTTGGATAAAACTACGTTTTGGTGAATGAAGAACTCCAAAGGTCTGCATACATCCTTCAAATTCTGAATAATCATTTTATCCCTTCCAGGATGTCAAAAAATAAAAAGGGTCATCCACTGTTTGTGGAACTTCATAGGTCCAATTGCTACGGAATGCTGTTCCTAATTTTATTTCACTTTTTCCATTGTAAATGTCAACTCGGGAACTTCAAAAAACCCGTAAATATTTCACGCTGGCCACACAACTATGTTTTGTCATAATCTCCCATCTAATGGTGTTTCCTCCTCAAATAATAAACTCCACCATCAACCCTCGTATGCGAAAGAATAGGATGAAGAATCTCATTCAGTCGAAGCTAGCATTTTTCATTCGTCAAAACAGAAAATTCACCGTCAGTGAAGTTCATGTAATAAAGTAGTTGTGACTGCCACGGCCGTCAAGTAATGCGCGAACTTAGCAACCATCAAATTTCCCAATAAACACTTGTAATTTCCTTTAATCCCACAGCTACATAATTTTATTGATTGGCAAAGGGCAGAACAACGTTTTCCATCTCACATATATGATTTAGCAACATAGTAGAGAACTAAAGTGAAGCGCCAATAGAAAGAAACAGACAGAAAATCAAACAGAAGGAAAGGAGCCGGAGAAGTAAATAGGACATTACCCATGAGCGATGCCTCGAGCAAGTGGGTTCTCCAGAGAACCTGATCCATGGGTGACATGGTACCAAGCTTAGCACCCTTGTTTTGGATCTTAACAATGCTCATAAAGCTTGATAGGAGAATCACAGACATCGTAGCAGCAACAGTTTTTACAGTAGCTGGACCCCTTCCCATCTTCACGTTATCCAAACCCCGCATCACCAGCTCTCTCAATGGCCCAATCTTCACTAGCAGTAGAAGTGCAACAGCCCCCTCAGCAAAGAGAACCACGAATAACAACTGAATCATCTTTCCTTCTACCAATAACTCCTATCAATTTTCCAGCGGGGTCGGGATTTTCAGTAGGTAATTGTAAGCTTGCAGATCCATATTCAGGAGGAAATCAAAGGGAAGCTCTTTGGATGAAACCCAATTACCCTTTAGAACAAAACAAGAACTACTGGGTCATCTTTGCTTCAAGTCACCCAAAAAATCACAAAAAATGAACGAAATTTTGCTTAATCCGTACAGCACAGTATCGGGTTCCGTCTTAGTAAAATAAGCGTTTATTTTCAAAGAGAAGAAAAAGGAAAAGAATGAGGACTTGTAGGCGTAAATTTCCTGTGGAGAGTGCAAACCACTCGAAGTATAAAGATACAAGCTTTTTCAAAGAAACCCATTTGTTCTTTTCCCGGGAGTTTTTTGTTTTTGTTTTTTTTTTTTAACTACCCAGAAATAAAAACTAATGGAGTGGTTTGCTGTTTTGAGGATTAGGGGGGGGGGTAACGTTGTAAGATGGGGTTTGCATTTTGGCGGGCCGAAAGATGGTTAGGGAATAATAGAGAGACAGAAATATGCCCAAATGGGTGATGGAGTCAAACTTAACAGGAACGGAGGGACGAAAGCTACGAGGACCGGAGGACGCTGAGAATCATCCGTTTATCAATGCCGGTTGGCAGGGTGGGTGTTTGGTTATAGATAATGAGTATAATAATTATTGGCCTTTTGAGCTCACACGGAGGGAGCGAGCGGGAGAGAGTAATTTCGCTTTAGCTTTGCATTTTTAGCATCCTCGTTACTGTAATTTTGCAAGACCACGTGGAAGCCCTGCATCCAACCCAATGCGAAGATAATTCGACTGTGAATGTGAAGACTTGTTGCGCTGCCTGGGCCCTGTGCCTGTGCCTGTGAACTGACGCTTTTGACAAAAGACTCTCCTGATAACACGCACGCCCCCCTAGTTTCAGGTTGCAACAAAGCAAATAGTGAGTTTGTCTCTGTGACTTTTACCTAAACTACCAACTCAAGGTCTCCGGCTCGGCTCCTTTTCACACTTTGCTTCTAGCTCAGGGCAGTTCGCTGCACAAATGCCGAGTACCGTATACTTGCAGAGCCTCCAGCGCCCCGTTAATTTTTCTAACATCATAATCATAATAATAATAATATATCATTAGTTAGTCTCTTATTTGTTAGTATATATTCAGAACACTCATTCCCCATGTTCAATTATTTCCTAACAATTAAATGGTTGTGGAACTCTCTCTCTCTCTCTCTCTCTCTCTCACTCTCTCTCACTCTCTCTCTATATATATATATACATGGGCAAAAATAAAAAAAGAAGTTGCGCAAAAAACTCCAGCTTCTCCTTACCCTGGACGGTGGATGCATCTGAGGCAGCGAATTTTGGTACTAGTTCTCGTTTACGAGGGAAAAGATTCGACCATTCCAGCAGATCGCATCAACCAGTATCAGCTGTACAGTGTATTTTTGCAGTTTTGAAGGTATATGTAATTGACTAACCAGATTATTAAAAAAAAAAAAAAAAAGAAGGGCAGCTCCAATTTTTGGATTGGATAACAAGGGCCGTTTTAAACCCAACGGGCCGGTTGAAAACATTACCATTTGGTTTCTGTAAATAGACCGAAACCATGCGCCCTCCCCCCGCTCCACCCACCGCCCGGAGGGAACTTTCACAATCTGTCTAAACCTTTTTATGAGAATAAAAGTCCAGAAGAAACGTTTAGGGAAACTTTCTCCTGGCTTATGGCGAGTGAGTCCGTCTTCTTCTTCTTCTTCAAAGTGCTCCTATTCATCCTCTTTTATTATTAGTGGTAGTTTTTATCCTTCGTTTAGGTTTAATTTTAGTTTTAGTTTTCCCAGCCGCAATCGATCGAGGGTTCTGTTTTTGTTTTAGTTTTCATTTTGTTTTTTTTTTTTTTAAAACTCAAATTGATTCATTTTCTTTTTGCAAAAGGCTTTTTTAGTTTTTTCTTTTTTGACCCAAAAAATAAAACAAATACTACACATGTCACGTTAATTTTAAAATATTGACGTGACATTTGAAATGATATTGTTTGTGTGACGTGGCATATGAAAACATGTCAGGTGTCGATAATTAATAGTAAATTAACAGCCAACAAAACAACTTAAATATGCGACCAAGAGGACATATTTTAAATGAAAAAAAAAAAAAAGAGAAGAAAAAGAGAGAGAGAAAGAGGAGATATAAGTCATTGAAAAATAATAAATGTTTGTTGCAGAAGCAGACAAGGAATGTGAGTCACTAACATCAACGTTGGGGGCACTGTTCACTGTTCATAGCTGAGGGACGGACGGACGGACGGACGGACTTGATCCCCCGAGAGAGCCTTGACATTGATTTAAGATTGGTTGGGGTAGGCGGCCGCCACTAACAGTAACAGTCACGCCGTTAATTCCAACGGCTGAATCCCCAACGCCCAATCAAGAGCGCAGTACGGCGATAACTTCCAACTCACCGCTAAGCGCATTGCATTGACCTGCAGGAAGGCCGGCCGCGAAACTTAACGTAAGGAAGAAGCCGTATATATTTGCCGCAACTTACCGACACTGTTGACGCTAAGACAGGAACCCAAGTTGATTTTTATGGCGAGAGACCAATAAATAGAAATAATACAAGCAGGCTGAACGAGAGAGAGAGAGAGAGAGAGAGAGAGAGAGGCCATACGGCTTCGGTCAACGGTTGATAACCCCACCCCCACCCCACCCCACCCCACCCCCCATCGTCGCCTTCCCACCTCTTTCTCTCAATCTCACCCCTTTCACTGTGAACACGCCCTCTCTATCTTACATTTATTAGTAAAGTCCATCTCTTTCTCTTCCTCGCGGTTACAAGTCCCTCTCCTTCTTTCTTTCTGGCTCGCTGAAGGGTTTCTCGGGAGGGACCTTCTTCTTCTTCTTCTTCTTCTTTTTTCCTTCTTTGGTTGTTGGATCTTTCAGGGCTGGCTTGTTGAGTTTTGGAGAAGGATTGATCTCTGCTGTTTCTGAGTTTCGGCTACAAATTTGGTGGAAGACAAAAATGGCAGTAAGTCTTGCCATTGTTTCTATCTATCTATCTATCTATCTATCTATCATCATTATTATTTATTTATTGGTTCCCTTTTGCCACTTTTCTCTATTATCGCTTGAAGAGGCTTCTTAAAAAAAAAAAAAAAAAAGGAAATAAAGAAAGTTTTCAAGTTTTGTACTTTGTGTTTTGAATTGTCTTATTTTGACTGGCAATGCTGAGTTTTTCTCTATCAACTGTTAATTATGAATTGATGCAGCTTGGACTGGGTTGTTTAGATTACCTAGTTTTACCATTTCCCTTCTGTGTTCGAGAGTATGGCTTCGGGTCCATGCGGGAACTGAATTTTTGGGAACACTCGTGAAAATGAGAGATTTAAAAGGACCGGACGGATCCTTGTCATGCCTTTGCAAAAACAAAATCGGTAGTTTGGAATTTGTATGCCTTTTGTCCGTTATGAGAACCAAATTTTGAAGGAAGTCGTTTATGGGCCCATATATAAATTTATGTGTGCATTTACTTAAAAGCTTAGTGTAAGTTGTCTAAGAGATAAAATTATTCCATCTCTTTTTCCAGATGTTTGCAGTGATTTTGAACTCTTGGCCTTGGGATCCTAGTTTATTAGCATACTATGGTTCAATAATCTAAACCATGATCTTATTAAAAAGGACAAGAATCAGTTTCGTTGAAACTTCAGGAATGCTAGGTTGATAGATGGATAGGTGTCTTTTTAGACATGAAGAATTTTTGGCATCTATAGACCGCGATCTGGCAGATTTAACATTCTGTTTTTCACTGTGGCAGCAACGTGCCCCTGTACCAAAGTTTGGTAATTGGGAAAGTGTAGAAAATGTTCCATACACTACCTATTTTGACAATGCTCGAAAGCGTCAGAGTGGAGGAAAGATTATAAATCCAAATGATCCCTTAGAGAACCCTGACATAGTTTCTGAGCCAGAGGGACCAAGAGGGTCTGGAGCTGTCAGACGAACACATGAACGACACAGGAGCCAGGAAGACAGTGACCTCAAACAGTTTGCTTACTCTCCAGCACGCCAAGAGAATACGAATGGCAGAGCAGGCAATGAGTTGGCACCCCAACGTTATGGAGGGCGTGGAGTGGGTTCTGGTGAAACCCAAAAGCGACCTGCAAGACAGAGTGTTGGTTCTGAGAACAGCTTCGAGCGATCACCATTACATCATCATGCTAGGATCTCTGGGAAGAGCAGTGGGACTCCATCTCCTGCCCGGGAAGGAAAAGGCTTATACGAAAGTAGCCATGCTACTCCTGGAAGATCTCGACTGAGGCCAAGAGGCGATGAAAGTGTAAGCCTTCCCCCTTCTTCTTGTAGTTTTGTCAGCGTGCATATGTTTGATATTGAGTTTATTGACCTGCTACTAAGCTTTCAATGGCATCTTCATCCCCCTATTCCCTTCTTTTGGCATCTGGTTATGTTTTCTCCTCCAGTGAAAGTACTTGAATGCAACATCTTTTAAGTTTTGCTTATACATTGACAATCCAATTGTGTCCTCATGGACATTACAAGCTTGTTTTTGAAGCTGGACATATGTGATCTGGATATTGAGAAATTATTTTGACAAGGAACAAAGGTCTAGATGAAGTTTTTTGTTTTTGTCACACAGTCTCTAGTCTCCACACCCTCCAGGTCTCTTGAAACAATGTCTGCTGGTCTATCTAACTTCCACAGCTTCCGTTGTGACAGCCTGACAAGGGTGCTGCAGTTCCAAAGTTTGGTGATTGGGAGGAGAGTAATCCTGCATCAGCTGATGGTTACACTTGCATTTTCAACAAAGTGCGAGAGGAAAGGCAAGCAGGGATGGTGCCTGGAGTGCCTACTGAGTCCCCATATGCTCACATTCGCAAGCAGCCCCCTAGTGACAGCGCTAAGGTATGCTGTTATTGTCTCTCAACCCAGTCCACAGGCTCCCTTGCTTTGTGGTTGTGATATCTGATTTTGTTTTTCATTTCTTGCTGTTCATTCCAGAGTTGTTGCTTTCCTTGGGGCAGAAAATGAGGCTTTTGAATTTGTCAACAGTTATATGGTGTGTTGAACTTGTAAATTCCTATGAAGGCTTTCTTGATTCGGGTTGCTGGGTAACTTCTTTAAGGTGCATACATTCTCTCAATCTGCATTTGGGTGGGTTTTGTGACAGTAACCCAGTAAGCATAGTGGTTTCTTTTTGCAGTATTGTCTCCTTGTCTTTATACGTCTCATTGTGTTCAAATATAGATGGTTTCAGTTAAGCATGCAAGTTAGCTTCTGGGCATTACATTTACCTGAAAAGTAAAGAATGCAGGCTCATTTGTTCAAGCTTTAGATGTTATGTTCCACAGCTTTAGCGTTGTGCCATGTAATGTGATTCCATGTATGTTTGCGCATCAACTTGATTACACGAGAGTTATTTGTTGGAAGAAACAACACTATTACTATATTGTTTGGAATTGTGAAGACTTGCTAATGTGCCATTCATTAACAACGCTATCACGGTGAAGTTTGGCAAAGTGCACTTGAAAATTTAGATGTCAATAGGCCTTAGTCCAGGTCCTTGAACTTCGGGTGGAATTTTTCTGGCACATAAGAGCTAAAACTCATTGCTAAATGATGTTGGAGTGATCAAAGCCGTTTTACCATGTCACCCACCTTTCCTTCCTTTCATTGCTGGATACCAATCTGACTGGTAAAAAAAAATAGCTATTCTTGTAACTTTAATACGAATAAAAGATGGCGTCCTTCATGGGAACCGACAGGTTTACTTAGAAGAATTGATGACAGCAAGTACATACATCATACATGTGTTTGTAAATCTTACAAATAAAATCACAGAAATACCTGTTTTATCAGTCACATCGTGGCATCTTGAACTCATAATTACAGGGTCCATCACCATAATTACAAATCTCATTTATTAGGGATACATGTGTTTGTAAGATTCTTTTTTTTTTTTAATGTAAAACTTGTTTGTGAACACATGATTTTTTTTTTTCCTTCTCTCTAATTTTGTCAAACACTGATTACATATTCTAAATGTCTTAACCAACTACTAATCTAAAGTGGGTCTTAACCTTAATACGGTATTCTGGAGTATCATTCTTGCTTTGAAACTTCGTGCTGTTTTTCCAGAATGGTAAGTAATGCAAACAACAGAGATTCTAAATTCTCTGAGCGAGGGAGCGACCACGTGGTATCTTAGGCCCCGGCCCAGGAACATGCCCGGCACGCCGCAGATGGGCCGGCGCACCCAGATTGGCGGTCGGCTGAAAATTTCAAAACTTCGCAGATTAAACAAAAAATAAAATAACAATGCTCACGTGTTATATATATATATATATATCCCTAAAAAATCATTTCCCCTCACTCACTCAGCGTACTTGTGACTCTGGTCCTGTCCCTTGACCCTCGTCCTTCTTACAAGATGCAGTCCCCTCGCCCTTCGATCCCTCAAAATAAACCAAAATTTCAATCGATCCTCTTCATTCATTGGGGGGCTGCCTCCGTGACCTTAAGGCAGTTGCTCCAGTTGGGCCCTGCCTGCCCGGGCCCTGCCTGCCCTGGGCTCGCCTGTTTTCTTGTTGAAAGTCCTTAATCGTACTACCTATTTGCATTAGTTGACCCAGCAGCAAAATCAGAATGTCATTGTACTTCACACGACATATGAGATGATGAGAATCACACTGATTTGACTTGTGAATTTGATGCTTCTGCTGTTGCTAATGCTAGTTAGTGAAATTGTGACGATGAAGTTGATAGCGAGAGTGAAGAGGAGGAAGGAGGTGAAAGTAACCAAGAAGAAGAGGAGGATGGAGACGGTGGACCAAGGAAGCGCAGCAAAGTTTCCAAAGAAAAGGGAAATTGATCCAGTTCAGCTTTTCAGGAAATATGAAGACTGAGTATTAGTATATGTCTACATTCCGTGAAAAACGATTTGTCCTTTTTTGTTTTATTAGGCGGAAAAGCACGACTGTGTTGCCCTGGTTGGCTTGTGTTTCACCGACAGACCAATTTGTCCGCCGAGAGATTAACGGATGAGATGAGAGGCACCGAGCAGCAGGTATGGAGCTAGAACAGCATCTTAACAGTCTGGGAATACTGTGGCCGTTACTATGGTGGCACCTTTAAAGACCGAACCACAATTCGGGCGCCTGATTCGCCAAGGATTGCCTATAAAGTGAACCAAGGCTTATGTTGCTGGGGGAACGGAATTTGTTTGATTCCATGCTGTGTTCGTCTTATAGTGCCACAATACTAAAGACTTGGAGTGACATGGAATGAAAAGGCGCTCACAAATCTTGAAGTGAAGCGCAAGATTAAAGATGATTTTGAAAGATTTCTACCGAACATTGCTTATTGACTTTTACTGTAGGAGTTTCCTGTATAGCTCTAAGCTGTCTGCAGCAGAAGTGGTAATGGGGTAACTGCATTGGTCGAGTCTTAATAAGTTGAGAATCCGATGGATCTTGCGCTTGCTTTCAAGCAGTTTGGGGTGGCTTCTGATGCGTTGCCGTTGAACAATCTTGACAAGTTGAGAGATGGAAAGCATTAAGCAATGAAGGTACAGCGGGGCAATTCTTGGACAAGCAAGTGCAGCGATAACCAAGAGCGGTTCCATCAAGAGTAGAAGAAAAGTTCAGCTGGGTAGAGCTTGAGGATTCAGTGTGGATACAAGGCTGGTAGGATACCCGCAAGCTTTGACTAAATTCTGCTATTTTCTTATGGATGCCCGCGAGAGAGAATGGAGCTAGAGCAAAGCCTTTCGTTGCCTTGTGCTTGCTGATCACAGGAACAAACCAAGATGTTGATTGTTGGCGTTTGTGGAAAGCCTCAAGCGGGAAGAGTACCAAGGCAAGGTCGTGAATTGGGCATTGCATTTTAGGAATGCTGCTGAGGAGATTGAAGCTGAGTTCTTTCGTGAGTCATTTGAATCTTCGTGGATTGTTGCAGACAAAGGCGATGTTAACAATTTTATGATCAGATCGATGGAGGAGTTCTGAGGGAAACCGCCATGTTGTTGTTTTGCAGGGGAGGGCATGTTTATTACTCTCTCTAATTTTAATTTTATTTTTTCGCTTTTGTCTTTTGGCAGACACCTTGGAAATCACTAATAAACAAGATGCGCGACATTTGATTCTATTTATAGCAGGGGGGGGTGGTGTCTTGCTTCTTCTTCTTCTTCCATGATCCCTGTTAGCATTTTGACAACGCATCAGTAATCTTTACAACTATGGACAATCTGATGATGCTTGAAACGAGAAAACGCATAAAATCCCGCCAAACTGTTGCCTGCTCGTAACTTATGCTCTAAAGATGCCTTGATCGGAGGCTACGTTGAATCAGTGATGGCAATTTGGTTTACCCTCCGAGTAATACACACACACACACCATCAATCTGTGAAAAAGTTAGAATTAAATTATTTCAGTATTGAAATTTAATGTACAGAACTGTATTACTGAACTGAATTTGATGGCCTAATTTCAATCCCAGAATATTACTAGAGCGCCTTAAAAAAAAAAAAAAAAAAAACCCATCTAAAGTATGACGCACTAGGTGGCGCACAGTGCCACGTGGAAGAGGTTCAGTCCTCACCGACCCCGCCCCCACCCCCCGTAGCAGACACGCCCAACCAGACCCCACGCCAACAATTGGGTTGGGCTTTTGCGACCTTTCCCATGCATTTCAGAGACATGGACAGCCCCTTCCATCCCTCTTTCACGCAAAAACCCTATAAATTGAATTGCAATCGGGGAACGGAGATAGCATCCTTGTCTCCTCCTCTCTGGCCCTCTCTTTCTTTGCTGCGTGTGTATTTGTTTCTCTGTCGGTCGATCGTCTCAAGTTTGCGTTAATTATTTATAGTAGCCAAGTTGACTTCGAATTTTCATTCTGAGGTCTCTCGGATTGTTAGACGGGTAACACTATTCTCTCTCTCTCTCTCTCTCTCTCTCTCTCTCTATTTTTCCCAAATTGTTATGATATGTCTTTTGGGCGATGATCGGCGGTGCTCTCATTTTGCTTCCCGTTGCATAATCTTTAGTTTCTCTTTTGTTTTATATTTGTTTTCTCCGTTGTGTTTCACTTTTTGAGGATGTCGGGAGGGAGTTCATTGGGGGATGAGATTTATTATTCCTCTAATTTTGAACTCTTGTCTGATAAATTCTCCATTTCCGGTGAAAGAGAGGCAATTAGCCGTTTAATTCTTATTATTATGTTCTGACACTACTACTTCTTGATTTTAAAAGTTGAAGATTTCTAACTCCAAAATATGTAAGTGTCCTAGATATTTATATATATATATAACTATGTTTATTTGATTACACACGTCAAAGTTCGAATTTTAAGCGTGTTTTACCCTCAAAGTTATTCTGTTTTTTTTTTTAAAAATTTTTTGTTAAAACAAAAATCCGCCTTATTTTCACATTATTAGTATTCCCGGGGTTTTTCCCCCCCTTAGAAGAAACAAAATTGGCACCATCTTTCATGAGATAGTTTGTCATTTTCATTTGCTTCTTTTTTCTGTTGCATAGAATGGCAGAATTTGTGCTTGGCTGCGCAAAATTGGGAGCTCTGCTCGGAGAGTCAAGCCCGCAACAGATTGCATTTTTTTTTTTTTTTTTAATTCGTGAAGGCATTGAGCGATCTATGAGTTTAGAATCATATCGTATACATTTCAAGTTTTGGTGCTTTGACTGACCCTGTTCTTCTGTATTATGTTTCCTGTTGGAATTAAAAAAAAAAAATTTCTTGTTGAAGGCCGGAAAGTTTTGAGGGGAAGATTAAAGATTCATAATGAGCACGCAGACCCGTGGGTTGAGAGGCTACCAACGGAGGAAGACATTGCCAGACTTGAATGTGCCTCCCAGCGAAGGCAGGGAAGAGGATGGGAGCTCAACTCAGGCTGTGTCTCAGGCGGTGGAAGGAAGAACACGTTCTGTAACACCCACTACCATTGATGTTGAGGCTTTTGACGATGATGTTATTGAATCATCTCCTAGGGCCTTTGCTATGGTATGCTTTCTCTTGCCCTTTTTTCCACTTTTGGTAATCTCTTAGCTGTGACCACCCTTGGTGCAATGAGAAGGTTATCTCATTGTGATCAGAAGGTCACAATTTCAAGTCGTAAAATAACCTCTTTGCCAAATGCAAGGGGAAGACTATGCATGACATATGATCACCCCCATACTTCCTGGAAACTTAATGCATCATGGTCAGCTTTTCTTTAGTAATCTATTTGTTGTTCATCTGAAATACTGCTTACATCAGGTCGCTGGAACTTAATAATCTTTGTGTTGTTGAATTTCATTTCAGGCCAAGGATAATGCTCGAAGAGCTCGTGGAAGGAATCTTGTAGTCGATGTTGATACAGGTATTAGTTTGCACATTTCTCTTTACCCATTGTATTTGTTGCCATATGTTTTTTATATTTTCAGTGTCTGAGATGGCAATTTGGTGGCTCCCTTTGCTGTTGCATTGGATTTGTCTGCAATGATAATGATTACCAGTTATAGCTATGCATTTCTATCTTATTTTTGGTCATTGCAATTATCATTTTTGGTGGGAATAGATAATGCGCTGTGTTTCCCTCTTAAGTATCTACATTGTCAACACTCTTTTTCATTTCTCTGCACAGGACAAATGAGTAGGTTGACTTACAGCAACCATAACAACAAGCGTCGACGGGTCCAATCAAATCAAACAATTATCAGCTGTGATCTCTACGTCAATTTGGAAAGCGGTAGCAGCTGTATGGTAAGTTTTTCAATCCTCAATGCATTGTGCGCCTTTTGATTTTGCCCCACCAGCGGCTGTTCTGTTCTCTAAATTTGTGGACCTAAGCTTTTACATTTGCAGTTATCATTGATGATACATATTTTACCTATCCAACAGTCTAATATAAATGACCTGTGGTTCATTTGTGTTCAAAGTACTCCTTTTGTTTTTTTTTTAATTTTATTTTAAAGACCTGCTTGGACATCCCAAGTCCTCTTTATGCATTTTGTGTTCATGTTTGTGAGGGCACCATACTACTTGTCGTTATTTCAGTGATCAAATTTTGAAGGTTTGAAGCTTATTGTTGTATTTGACTGGCAGAGAGAGAATGTACTTCCGCAGCAAATACCATTACCATCATCTCCTCCAAAGGAGCCGACTTTCAATTGTTCAATTTGCATGGGTCCACTTGTCGAGGAGACATCAACAAGATGTGGACACATATTCTGTAAGACTTGCATTAAAACTGCAATTGCGGCACAGGCTAAATGCCCAACTTGTAGGAAAAGGGTCACTGTTAAAGAACTTATCAGGGTGTTTCTTCCAGCAACCAGCTGAGTGTGATGCTACAATTTATGTAACTCTTCTTAATTGCTTTATTTCAAATTGTTGGATTTAGTGATTAGCAAAAGGAGAAGAAAAGAACATGGCTTCGATGAGCAATATGTAAAAGAAGCCTTGAAACAGAATGATGGAGAAAGGAAGGAAACAGAGTGATTAGCCCATTTGCTCGCAAGAAAGGCTAAAATGAAGAAGAAAAACAAAACGAGCCCTGCCTTTGTTACTTCTCTGTATGACAACTCGATCCCAGTCCCCTGCTCTTCTTTGGGCCATCTGTTTCCAAGTCCATCCTCCCTTCATAGCGCCAAGGAGGATTTTTTCTTGGTTACTTGATTTGGGTGTAATGCGGTTAGCGTCTGCATTGGGAGATTCGTTATAAAGGAAAAACAATAATAATTGGGTTGTGTGAATGGCTATTATACTGTTCTATTGTGCTGCATGGCCGATGGTTTAGACAGTTTGTGCTGCTTTGTTAAGTTTCTCGATGGGGTTGGTGGACACAACAGCAAAAGATTCGTATCCTGCTCATGGCCATGGCCATGGCCATGTGGTAAGGAGAGAAAAAAAACAAGAATTGGCTTGTGAGCTCAAATATTACCAAGAAGGCGGAATGGAGGATTGCTTCGTGGCTAGTAGGGTTTAGTGGACTGGACTGCTGCGGAGAATTTCTTATGAATTTGTGCATTTTTCAAATCAAGTGGGCATATGCCTGCAAAACACTGATGAGCAGATGCAAAGAAAAATGTCAGTTGGATTTCTAACTCTGGAAACCGGGATAGAAATTTTTCTATATAAAACTTCAATTGGTAATGGAGGAAGTCTGTCCATGATTTGGCTGTATGCCTTAACGACTGTTGCATTGCATTGCATGGTCAAGAGTGGCGGAGGCTTGTTCCAATGACGGTCACAGAAAGAAAGAGAGGATTATACAGAGAAAAAGTAGAATTGATTTTTTTTTTTTATCTTTTCTTTTAATATAAACGCGAAAGTTGGGCGCAAGTGTAACAGTGGTAGCAGGTGGTAACCACCGGGGCAAAGTACATTTGTGGCCCAACTAGGAGCAAACAAGCTCCTCAACAGCCGAACATGAGCAAACAATCCTTCCCAAAACGGAACGAGATTAGCGAATGAGGCTCTTCTGTACTTGTAAATGCATCTGAAGGTGTTGTAGGCTTCTTTCTCCCCTCAGTTCGGCCACGGTTTAATTCGAGCCCATCGCCAGACAATCTCAATATGTGCACGAAGTTCCGAAGGGGTCTCCGTTATTGGCCACACTCGCAGATCCGTGCTTTGGGCATGCTGCGCTGTGCTGGTGAGGGAATCAACTACATGGCCATGCTTTGGGCATTCCCTTCTGTAGTCCAAGGTGATTGTTTGCAGTTCATGAGTGTCAATTATGTCTTTGGGGCATTCTCTACCATAACAAGACAAATGGAATTTGCTTCTAATAACCATCACACAAGTAATGGCCACAACAAAACAAACAGAGGACCAGTCAAGAATTTCGCAGATACCAACCTCCACGGTAGCAGATTGGCAATGATCTCCACAGTAGCAGTCTTGTTGATCCCGACCCCGTAAGACCTCACTATAAACTTCTCCTTCCACGAAAACCCATCCTCCGTCAATCTCCCTCCCCCCCCCCCTCCAAAAAAAAAAAACCCCAAGCGGAGGCGGTCGGCCGAGCTAGCAGCCGGGGAGCCGGAAACGAGCCGGCTGGCCTGTCCCTCCGAAACAAGAGCGTGAAGGGGAAGGGAAGAGGGGTTTCCTCTCGAAGGCGGGGTGCAGAAAACGACGGCGTATGGGCTGAAGGTGGGTTGGGCCAAGAACCTGCATTGGGCCGAAAGAACGAGGAGATGAAGCCGAATTTTCGAACAGGAGAACACTAGATTTTGTTGAAAATTATAAGTCTACGTTTGGAAAGAGATGGGGAAAAAAAAAAAGAAAAGAAAAAGAAAAAGAATTTAATGCACTTCTGCAAGACCAAGAGGAGCGCCTCCTTACGAGCATTCCGTAGGCTACTACATATATATCTATATATGGGGGTGTGGTATGGCCTAGCTCAACGAAGAGACAACACACAGGACAAGTAGTCAGTACTCGCTAAGTGTAACGGCTAGCTAAGTCTGACGGGGTCCACATTATCTAAATTTCACGAAAAAGAGAGATAAGTATAGATACTGTACGTCCAATTTTTTTTTTTTAAAAAAAGAGATTTATATAAGTATAGGCGTAATACAATCCAATAAATTACTTTTAAAAAGAAGATAATAGTTACGTAGAATTAAAATTTATTTTCGTCCGGTATTAGAATCTATTTTCGTCCGCAACGAGACCTTAATTTGACGCAGAATGTCAAAATGTCAAGAACCTGTTTCAACGCGTGTTGAAAAACATGGATAAAATTATCGATGAATTCAAATGTAAAAAAATTGTAATGGCGCTTACTATTTAAATTTCACGTTCTCAAAAAAAAAAAAAAAAAAGGGATTTCATAGGTTGGCTTTTGGAAAAAAGGAAATGGGCCGTGACATAAGGGTTCTCTAGTCATGGCGGCATGGAAAAAATGAAGCCATTCGAAGAAGAGGAGTTTTTGAGGATCATGATGAAGCGCCTCTGCGAGGAAGGAGGTCCTGCCTACACGGACACATAACCACCACAACCACCAACGCTCCGCAATATTTTTGATGGAAAATCCGCGGATACTTCAAATGGAGGCAACGAGCCTTTCGACAAATATTGCAAAAGTGAGATTTTTTTCGACAAGAACAATAGAGGCAACTAAAAGCAATCTCTATTTATTTATTTATATTTTACTTTGCAAGCTAGGCTAGCTGGAGATTGATTGAGTGTATGTTTGTACAAGTTTAAAGCTAGTAAGTAAGGAAGCATATCTGTTAAAGCGGAAAAACCTTGCTGCTGATGTCGGGGCCCAGGCGGGTAAGATCTTCCTACTCTCTCACGGCCCAGGATGGACTGATTGTCCTACAACACAGACGCAACAAATAAAAAGTAAAAGAAGAAGAAGAAGAAGAAGAAGAAGAAGAAGAAGAAGCAGAAGGGTGCGGTCTGGTAGGACTCAAGAGATTTTGGGAAAAACCTATTGCTATTCGTACAAATGTGGGCCGACTTTTGGGGGTGGGGGGACCTGTCATGAATTCTGAGTTTAAAAGTTAGTTGAATATGTGGGAATGGATGGAGGGTTGAATATCTACTGAAGGACGAAGGAACGGAGGAGGTAAGCATGAAGCTTCAGTAATCCTTGATGTAACTTGATCAATGGTTAGAAGTGACTCACAGCAAACAAAGGCAATGCTGTCAACTCTGTCGTCAGGACGTTAGAAACTAAATAAAACGAATCGTTTTGATGTAAACAATAAAACGTGGGGGTGCACTGGGAAAAAATGGGTCAAGAGAAGACTTCACGCGTGGCAACTCATCGTTGCTGTAACTACACTGGGGCATATTAGAATACAACAAAATTTCCCTCTCTTTTCTTCTTCTCCTTCTCCTCCTCCTTCTTCCCCTCTGCAAATCTCTTTCTTTCAACTCTGCAACCCTAGCAAGTCCATTCCAACCCTGATTTTCTCAAACCCACACGTTCTTTAAGATGCAAGGCATAACAGCTCTTTCTTTCTTTCTTTCTTTCTTTTATTTTTGTGTGAGTTTAAAGTTTTTTTTTTTTTTTGAGTAAAGTACAGGCACTGCCTTTTTCATCTTTCCACAGTTATTTGACTGACACCTTCTTATCCCGGTAATCTGGGTTGACGCTTGCAGGTTTACATGGGAATAAATTGAGATACAACTTAAGACATTGAATCGATGGATGAATTGCCAGCATCTTCTTTTTTTTTTTTTTAACAAAAAATCAATTTTTTTCTCATTGGGATGAATTCTGTGCGTCTGAATCTATTTATAATGATTGTGGCTGCACAGTTTAATTCTGTTTTAATAATTCTTTTTATTTATTATTATTATTCTTCCCGGTGTGTATTGTTCTGCTTTGTATACTCTGAAACTCGGACAGATTACTAGCTAATAATGAACCTGCAATCTCGCTTCAGAAACCTGAAAACTTACCAGACGACGCAAATCTTCGGGTTCCGACTTCAACGGAGCCACTTGAGGAAAAGATTGCACTCCCAAATGCTGCTTCCTCCAGCCTTTTTGATCTCAAGACCGTGGAAACTGGAAAAATTAGCCACGGCGGCATTCAAGAAAGAAATTAAGGCAGACGTGACAGAAATATACCTGGAAGAGGTATTTAAGAAGCCGGAGACTCGTCAATTCTACTGTCCTAACTGCGAGGCTTGCATCAAAAAGGTCATTCTTCGCGATGCCGCGAGACCCAGATGCTCATATTGCTTCAGCTTTCTCATTCCTTGCGGTATTGCATGTTTCCTCCGTCTCCCTCTCTGGCATTTTATTTTTAGCTCAATATAAATATATGTGGTAGTGGTTAGGTTAGAAGACCGCAATTTCTAGTTAGAGTGGCGAACTTTCTTGAACCCGATTGTTTTGTCGCCAAGCTTTCTCAAGCGATCGTGTTTCCAAGTTTGGTAATTACGCAACAGATAACATGTTCTGTTATTTACCCTTTGTTGTTCTATTTAACAGGCAGTTGGCTCTTTCCCAAATGGTTCCCATGTGGCAATGGGGAAGATCCTGTAGCAGATCCGCTGCTTGATCCATTGGGAAACAAAGATCCATCAAATGATCCTACCCAGCAGCCGGGAATGGGTAGTTTAGCTGCCCTAAAACCAGTCTCTGCCCCAATTGTGGTAGTTGATGACTCACTTGATGCTACGCAGCAGCAAGATACAGGTATGAAAAATGCATCACTGCCACGAACTAAGACATCTGTGTACAGTACTGTACCATTTGTTATGTTAGCTTATTTCCTGGATGCACAATTGAAATAGAAATCTATCGGAACACACTAACTGCTCATGGCTCAACTGAGACAGCAATAATCGATGGATCAAGAGAGGATAACAAAGTGGAAATCCTGAAGAGCATTGTATACTGTGGTTTGACTGAATCAATTGCAGGTTTAAGTGCTGTGACATCTGCGGCTAGTGCTGGTGCCACCACATGTAAGGCGTACAGACTAATTTACTTGGTTTTGTTTGTGCACTGTTTTGTTGATTATTTAGATCAGATTGGTAATTAAAATATTCTGTGATGGCAGTAAATATTGTAGCTCTGGCATTTGCAAACCTCATTGGTGGACTTTTCATCATGGGTCACAATAAGTCTCTTTTCCTACCTATTTGTTTTTATTTGATGCATGCTTGAGTTCAATATCTTTAATATAAGCTTGGTATGCATGGGGGTATAAGATGCACTTGAACTTCATGGAGGCTAAAAGATCTAGAGTCTCAAAGTTTGGCTGCAATAAACGAGCCTAATGTCCTTGATCTCGACCATATATGTGAAATTTACAGCTTTGGAATTTGAAAAGTGAACAACCTCGAAAAGCCTCCAATAAAGGGAATGAACAAGGGGATCGCTACCTAGAACTGCTAGGGCAGAAAAAGAATTTCGTACTTCACTCTGCAGTGGCCGTGTTATCATACCTTGCTTTTGGCTTGGTACCTCCTATTGTTTATGGATTCTCATTTAACGACAACAAGAAGGATATCAAACTCCAAGCTGTTGTAGCGTCTTCTCTTACTTGCATTGCAGTGCTTGCCATTGGCAAGGCTCACATCGGAAACCCCCCACCAGAGTACCGTGGTTACTTGGTAACTGTCATGAACTATGTTTTCATTGGGGTCATGGCTTCGGGTTTTCATATGCAGCAGGCACACTCATCAAGGAGGTTATTGAAAAGTTTGGTTGGCTCAAGTCTGAATTCAGAGTAGTTGTTGATCAGTCTGACACCAGTTCGTGGAAACCCGCATGGGCATCGTACTAATGTCATGAGTCCAACAGCAACATATGTTTCTGGTGTTACTTTGAATTGGTGAGCTGTGTGATGCAACTAGAACTATGTGTTAGCCACAAGCATGAACAATTGTGCGAAAATACTCCTGTCTAAAATTGACACACATACAAATGTCCTTTAGCAAGGAAAAAAAAAATGATCTTTTCCGACCGTTTTGACAAGAATTAAGGAACCTATAGGCAATAGCATACTCTTACTATCTTTATATACACATTAATTTAGTGACACAATTAATTCTTAGGTAAAGTATCACCTAAATCTTTGGAGAGATGCTACAGCTCCTGAATTCATTGTATTAGATATGATTTCACATGTCAATAGTACTGGCGTGCTTTCAACTTCAAGCACATGCTGCCATCTGATCCACTGAAATTGTATTGTGCTATCAAGAGCCCCCATCATCAGTTAGGCTGCACCACCGATTGCGCATAATTAGTTAGGCTGCACCACCTGATTTCGTATAATTAGAAGGGAAAAACGAAAAAAACACCCAGCTGGCCAGGCTAAATTGTTCAATGAACGCTCTCAAGCATTCCAGACAGTTTAAGACGATGCAACTACGTGACATTTGAGCGGAAATTTCGTTTTGAATCATCCATTAAAGTGAGAACGAAACTATGACACTTGCATGCCATCGTGAACTAAAGTGTTTTTTTATTTTTTTGTCTCTTTTAGCCAGGCACCGTCGACTAAGATAAAACGTAAATTACAACCGTGTACGTAATTAACAAATTGGCAGGATTGTCTTATTAGCCGATAATAGGTTGGCCCGCACAAGGTCAGAACAAATTAGTTACAAGATATATAATGGAATGGATAATAATCGAAGTACATATTATAAAAAAAAATGCTATAGTTGTGTTGTTCCATATTTTCCAATATCAGACTAATCGAAAAATTAATCAAAACATCCATCTTGGAGAAGACTGGATAGCACTTTGCTTTGGTCTTGTTGGCTGCTCCAAGTTGTTCCGCTTCTTCATTATCGAAGACACAGTTGGGCTAAAGTAATCATTACTCCTTTGAGAAGTTGCACCTTGTGAATGCATTTTCCTTCCATGGATGAAGCTCCTGTGCTGCTCTAGCATTGCCCTGCGAGCCACTGGGTTTCTCTGGACAGTTCCCCATCTATTGTAATTCATGCAACTCTGGCTCCTTCCTATTGGCTGAAACTTTCCCTCTCTAGGACTCGAATAGTTCCGGCTTTCTGCTGTTTCTGCCGAGTACATAGTCTCTTCCTCACTGCTATATCCATTATGCACCTCACAAATCCCCACAGGAGATGAACTAGACTCTATCTCCCTATGAGGTCCATTTACAGAGCCTGTTGACGCAATCTCTGCGTCTTCTTCAGGACTGTTATGTTCCCTATCCTTATTTTTGCTCAAAGGCCTTGACATGGGGACTTCCTCGATACAATTCTCATCAGTGTTTGGAAGCAGATGTTTGTCTGGACAGGCTTGAGCGGTAGTTTTGGTGATTTTTGGAGGGAAATTAATATCCAAAAGCTGAATCTGGGCAATTTCCTTTTTCTGAATGGGAACAGCAGTCAGCTTTGGTGATTCATATATTTCTGGAGTTGTTATTCCCTGCAGATGAGGAATATAGAGATCAGTGGTTTGAGTTTCTTCTTTCAAAGTGTTGGATGAACCAGAGCAGCCCGCTGTGAGTTGATCCACAAGTTTTGAAGCTGTATTTGAGGATGATGGGGTTCCATTCTTATCTTCTGTTGACTTAAAAACCTGTCTGAGCGTGAAGGAAGCACAAGAATGTTCACTCTTCTGGCCTGAGGACATTAACCTAATAATTGGTAATTTGGGTTTAGTGAATTCTTCAAGGCTGCCTTCCCAATGCTGGTTTAACCAATCACGGATTATGGGCATGGGCATACCAAATTGCATGGGAGAATGCTTCTTCCGTGATGTCGTGGGTGACAAGGAGGTTGTAGAAGATTTAGTATAAGGGGACGTTGCCAGTTTCATAGGATCACAGATCATGAATGCAAGATTCCCTTGTGCATCAAATCCAGCAGATCCAGGGCTCCATACTATTTCATCAGTTGAGAGTTTTATGAGATTGTCAGTAGCTATAACCACCTTTCCTTCGCCAACAGTTAGTTCTTTCTTCTCTGTGTAGCCTAAAAAGTAAACTGCACTGCCCAGATCCAGATTTGTTTTAGAACAAGTCTTCAAGTAATGGATTTGTTGCCCTTGGGAATTTGAGTCCCCATCTGCAGCATCTAAACCCACTATTGTAAGGTCTAAAACTGAGCTAGTGATGAAAAACCTGAAATTAGACAATAGACAGAGCAAAATTCATCAGACTGTAGCTTGAGCACACAACTATATAGAGGTCACTGTCTCTTTCCATTGCCACCACATGAGCACTATGATGAGGGGCTATCTATCACAATCATCCAGGACAGAGGCAACTAACTACATTAAACCTAGATGAAAATGTGAAGCTGCCAAATGAAAAAGGTTCATGAAGTGAACAATAACAATTCAGAGAGGAACTAAGCAGTCAATACAAGATTTACAACGCAGCCACAACATGGGCCAAGAACCCAGCTAAATATTCGTAGCCTAAGAGCCCCTGTCATAAAGTGGGAGTTCACTTCACGCACGCAAGATTCCAACTTCCAGCCAAGGAAACCAGAAGAACTCTTCTTCTTCTTTTTTTTTTTCTTCACCACCACAATGCCTAAAGCCTAGTTGATCTATCATTGGCCATTGGGTATAAACTTCAGAGTTCAGAGCCAAGTATAGATGTATGAAATGCACCACGACGCCGTAAAGAATGAAATTTTCTCATATAAAAGGAAATACTATGGTGATCATAAATTTTAGCAACTTGGGAACGGATGAACCCCAGCGAGGCAAGTCTTGAAAGAAAACTAGGCTTCAGGCAATTATACAATTATAAACCTCCAGGGAAAACGCGAGTTGTCCTATATGAATCCCTTTGAAGATTCGACATTTAAGACATACATAGAGCTAAAGCAAAAGAGAGAACCAAAAAAAAAAAAGAGCGTTAAAGCAGAAGACAAATGAAAACATAATGAAATAGGAACTTAAGCTCCATCAAATAAATAAATAATTAATTAATTAAAAGAAAATATGCACTTATGGACCCAATTCCTGATCCTGACCCAGTTAAAAAAAAAAAAAAAAAAGCACATGTTTCTATTAGATCCAACAGTCACGGAACTGAGAAAGAAAAAGTATCGGTCATGTAGAAGAGTGAAGACAGTGATCCAGCAATGAAGACAGCTACTTTCGTACGTTAGAGATAACCACCCTTCCTTCAATCGGGTCTAAGATATATCAATTACTATAATGCCAAAGAGTAAAATTGGTAAAGGCTCACACCTACTTCACAAAACAAGCAATCCGAAAAAGATAAGACTCAGCCAGAACCAACAAATCGTAAAGAAACTGCAAACGGCAACATGGCATAAGTGAGAGAAAGAGGCAAATAATTAACACCTGTGAGGCACTAGAGTGGCAAGGACACCGCTTTGGAGCCGGATCTCGGAGCTCTCGGCAGCAACGACGGAGGGAACGTTAACGTGAGCGGTGAGGAGGAGACTGCGGTGGATCAGGAATCCAGTGCCAGAGATTCCGTTTCCGGAGATTCTGGCGATAGCGGGAGTCTTGCCGGAGAAAATGCCGGCCTTCATTCTCTCGGACTTGGCCACTCCTTTGCAGAAACACCATGACTCCCCAAGAACACCCATTTCAAGGAAACACCAACCAAGAAACAAAAAAAGAAAAAAAGAAAAAAAGAAAAGAAAAGAAAAAAGAGGGGGGGGGTGTCTTGGGACAGCCGAGTAAATGGTTATTTGGGGCCAAAATGAATTATGATGCTCTGGAAGTTGGATCTAGAGGAGGAGGCAAGCACAGGCAGTTGGGCATTTTAACTTCCCTTTTTTTTTTTTTTTTTTTTCTTCTTTTTATAAAACACTTCTCGTAAAGTCTGTGCGCGTCTTATTAATAATAATAAAGCAAGTAAGTACATTTTGAGCGGGGTTCGATCACTTGATGTGAGATGGAATTTCCGTGGGACCCACCGTATGCCCGCATAATTTGCAAACGCAAAGGTGACATGAGATGCCTGATTATTACCACCCGGATCGACAGATCGATTTATTTATTTTTGGGGGTGGGGGTGGGGGGGAAGTCCCCGGCTGTGGTGAGGTGAATAATAATAATGCGACCTTGGTGAATCACCTGACTGCCCCCCGTTTATCTCCTCGTGGAAAATGCCCGTCGATTTGATTTGATTGTAGTTTTTTTTTTTATTTGGCTGTTACAAGTTGGGCGTAAAGTTTGTCAGTCCGGACAGCATTGCCGTGATCTGGGCAAGTCGTTCGTTATCATTAATGTCTGAAAATATTTGGAAGAGTTTGATTTACTTTTTCTTCTGGGCGGGGGTTTGGGGGGGTGGGGGGGGGTGACTGGGCAACAAAGTCGACGCACACGACAGACATGGAGTGGAGAGAGCAAAGAAAGTTTTTTTTTTTTTTTTTTGTAAAAAAAAAAAGGTGGCAATCATATTCATTCATAATGGGATAGCCAAATATTGGGGTAAAAAATGCGTTATGAAATAGGTTCTTCTCTTCTCAAGAAACACTCGGTTGTCGTTGGAATCCTTATCCTGCAAATAATTGTAAAAGGGAGAGTGCTCTCTTCCATTGCTTTCCCCCGTGCAACGATAATAATAATAAATCAATAGATGGAAGGAAATGTGGAAAACAGGTGGAGAAGTAATGGCAATTGGCAGGGTGGGGGGAATGGCATGAGTGTCACACCAAAATCAAATGTCCTATTCACGGAGCATTAATTGAGGTTATTTGCCAGAGAACGGACTGCCTGCATATCAGTGATGCCAAAGTAAATGCTAATAAACTACGAAGCATACTACGCCCACAACATCATTTGTTCTTTTAATTTGCAGTAATACAATTAGAGAAATGGAAAGGTCGGGGGAATTGTACTCTACTTATCGAATGCACCAAAAAAAAGAAAAAGAAAAAAAAAAAAGAGCATTTATTTTGTTTGCTCAAAAGGCAAACAGCTACATTTCGATTCTGCCACCCCAAAAAGAAACAAACAAAAAAGTAAACAAGACTCGCGAAGAATGCCATGCGATTAGGAATAGTAATGAGGATGAAAAATGAGGATATTGGATTCTCAAATTTTCAGACGGCGATCACCTCGGCATTATTTATAAAATGTTCGTTTCTCTCCCCGACTCTAAACCCGAACCTCATTTAGAATTACTATTTTATCCTTTATACAATAATTATGTAACTTTTTCTTTTTCTTTTTCTTTTTTTTTCTCTCTTTTGGAGAGGCAATTTAGTCGATGCAACCCCCAAATGGCTAAATCCTTATTCATTAGCCCACTAGCCCCCCATCTTCTCCTTCTTCTTCTTCTTCCTCTTCTTCTTCTTCCAAGAAGTAGCATTCATCTCGTTCGTCTCGCAACTTCTTCTTCTTCTTCATCTAACGTACGCCCCGCAAACTGCATCTTCGCCTTGATCCAGCACCAATTCCGTAGGCCCTAACTGCTTCTTTGCGGTTTCAAAAAAAAGAACAAAAAGTTCTGGGTAAGATATAGACCATAAAATTTATTGTTAAAAAAATGATTTCTTCTTATGGACAGTCGTGTTTGGTTACCTTAGTGAATGTTTTCATAATTGTACTTTGTTCTTTGCCCATCCAAATTTGTTGATGTTTTCAATTGTCTTTTTTCCTTTTTTTTATTTTTTTTTATTTTTTCAAGTTTGCGAATTCCTGTAAGCCTATTGACTTGTTTAGATTTGTCTGCTGCCGAAACACTTGCCTGGTATCATGACGGATTTCTAAACGCAATGCTTTTATATATTTTTTTATTTTATTTTTTTTTCTTTGTAAATTTAGGCACAAATTTAAACTTTTCTTCTTCTTCTTCTTCTTCTTCTTCTTCTTCTTCTTCTTCTTCTTCTT
>CM038603.1:168381-191905 GCA_021533255.1 Ceriops tagal
TTCTTCTTCTTCTTCTTCTTCTTCTTCTTCTTCTTCTTCTTCTTCTTTCATTAGGGCAGGTAGTGACCAAGAATAGCCAATTGAGGATGAAGATAATTCAACAAAGTTCATGTCCGTTTGAGAATTGAGGTAAGGATAAAAATTGATTTCAATTCAAAAAAAAAAAAAAAAGAAAAAAGAGAAAAGAAGATGAATAGATCATAGTCGGAGATGGGGATGACAGTTTCTGCCTTTGTGCTATTGTAATTCATCTGTTAGTTATATAATAGCATAGATTCGTCGGAACAGGTAAGAAATTGCATTAATGCAACTCCTGCCATTTGAGAGGGAGGTAGGAAGCAAATGGAAATGGTCATATGATAAGCGCCCCACCCCCACCTCTAAGGACATCCCACAGCAATCGTTCATATGAATCAAGCAACAAACACCCAACTTGCGCAAAGCGACTACCAACCAAATCTTTCCCTATATCCTTCCCTGAATGCGCGCAAGGAAAAAGCACCACCGTAGATTGAAACATGTGCTTCAATCTGAAATAATGCAAAAGCAGTGATCGTAACTTAAAAAAAAAAAAAAACAAAACATATGCCTCTCTCTCTCTCTCTCTTATTATTATTATTATTATTATTATTATTATTATTATTATTATTGTGTGATGCATAAGAAGTAAGGCGCAGGAAGAGAGAGAGAGGGGGAGAGAGGGAGAGAGAGAGAGAGTGAAGAAGGGGGTTTAGAAAAGAGGAATGGGGTCCGCCGGGAGGTAGGTACGGACCCATTCCATTTTTCTAAACCCCCTTTTTCCTTCTCTCTCTGCGCCTTACTGGATACCCACCACCAAAAAAAAAATATAATAATAAAAATAAAAAAATAAACAAGGAGACGTCATGGGAAGGTCTGGCGTAGACGTGGAAGCCGGATTCGCCAAGCTCCAGGGCGAGGACTTCGAGTATTACATGCAAACCTATTCCATCGTATTGGGCCGCAACTCCAAGAAATCGACGGTCGACGTCGACCTCGTCAGCCTCGGTGGCGGCATGAACATCTCCCGCCATCATGCCCGTATCTTCTACGACTTCACTCGCCGCCGCTTCACCCTCGAGGTTCTCGGCAAGAACGGCTGTTTTGTAGAAGGAGTCCTACATCTCCCCGGAAACCCTCCCGTTAAGCTCGACTCTCAGGATCACTTGCAAATCGGAGACAAGCAGTTCTATTTCCTGCTCCCCGTTAGAAGTATTGTCCGCAGGCCCCTCGCAGCTCGGCACAACCTGCCCCTCGCCCCGCCGCAGTACAGTTATCGTCCTACTGCTGCGTCGGCGTTCAACAAAGGGAAAGGGAAAGGGAATGGGGGGGAGTATCTCGAGGAGGAGGAGGAGGAGGAGGAGGAGGAGGAGGAGTATGAGTACGATGACGGTGACCAGGATGAAGATATTGGCTGCAGTAGAAAGAAGATGATGAGGGAGGGGTTTGAAGGTTATGAGTATGGTGCTACCGGCGGTGAGGTTTGCGATAATGGTGGGTCCGGCGCTGAAGTGGGATCAGCCGGAGCATTAGGTTAGTAGTGGCAGCAAATTTATTCCTCCCTCTGTTGTTAATTTCGGAACCTTTTGTTGCTTATTGTTGTTCGGGAAATTTTATACATAAATGCATATCGCGACTTACTTTGTGCTAGACCATCTTGTTTTAATGGTTGGTTGATGTGCATTTTGGTTCGGTTTTCAAATTTGCTTCCTTGAGCCGCTGTTGTGTTTGTGGGTGCCAACTGGAAAACTTTCAACTCTGAAAGTTCATCTTAATGTCTCTATGAAATATGAAAGTTCCTTGTTTTTCTATTTGTGAATTTGTCATTTCTTTGGAGATTGAATTTCTGGTTCGAGTTGCTTTGAAACTGAAGCAGAACTTGTGGTGATTATCCAAGGTCACTTGTGAAGATAATTGCCCTTATTTGTATCCTGCCATCTAAAATTGGTCCATTATTTATAACTCGCCGCATGAGTAGGTCTTCCTTCTGTAAAACCTTTGGTTAATTGTTATGGCATCGTATACAGTTCCCATAGAGAAGAAGATGGAGGGAATATCATGGAGGGTTGATCGTGAAGCAGGCAATCAGCAACTTATGCAGTTGGAGGAAAAAGATGCAGTGTCATCTGTAGCTACTGTGCTCTCTGACCTATGTGGTCCTGGCGAATGGATGCCTATGGAGAGACTTCATTCTGAGGTTACTTTCCCTCTAATTATAAGCACGTTAATTTTAAGTCTTTGGTTTCACATGCTTCAATTTTGATTAGATACCTTGCTTGTATTTTTAAGGATGCAGCTGTATCTCAAGCTCTTTGTGTGTTCTTATTCATCATTAGCAGGATGCATGTGGTTCTTAGTAATCTTGTATCACAAAGAACTCCCACATTATGCCTTAGAGCTATGAATTAACTAGTTTACTTACCTGCGCCTTGCATTGGATTATTTAAAACAATCATGCTACTTTCTGAATTTGTAAAAATATTGAAATAAATCAAAGTACAATTACTTATTTTAGCTACTTTGCATATAGTATCATTGCCATAGGTGATGAATCCACCTTAACCAAATGATATGCTGGACATAAACTTCTTGGTAAGTAATCAACGCCAAAGTAAGTTGTGTTAAATTACATGTGGGGTGGGATAATCTTCCTGCAGAGGGTCTTTCTTTTGTCTGCACCATGACCTGTTTTAATATTTTTTATTACCGTGCTGGTAGGAATTGCCTCTGCCTACAATTGTTGTTCCAGTATACAACTGCACATGAAATGGTCGTTTCTTTGTGAAAACTTGTTTGCAACTTAAGAATGATTTCTCTTTTCTTCGTTTTCTATATTGTAGTTTAGTAAATAGAGGCTTGAACTTTGATCTTGCTTTTGGAACGAGGATTTTTGGTTAGGTGGATGGGTCCTAAATTCATGATAAGCAGTGCTGAAGATTAGGAAAAAAAAAAAAAAAGCATCCTGGCTTACCAACGGTCCTGTAAGGTTGCGGTGTGTTTCAGATAATTATGGGCTAGTTCTTCAGGTGTCAGATTTATACTCTTGCTGTCCTAGCTTTGTTTTATTCCTTGTTTTGGCCTTTGGGTAAAACCCGAGTGATGCATCTGCTCCAGAATTCTTTTGCTTGCTTATTCTTTATGCTCTGATGTAGTTGGTGGAGCAACATGGCAATGTCTGGCTTCATAACAGAGTAAGGAAGTACCTCATCCCTGAGGACTGGCCTGCTCCAGAAGCAAAGGGGAAACCATGGTGTGGCCTGCTGACGTTGCTCCGAAAATATCCGGAGTACTTTGTCATCAACACCAGGTCCAAGGGCCGTGTAACGTTTGAGTTCGTGTCTCTCGTCTCCCTCGTTTCGTAAAGTCAGGAGACTTGACACCTGGACTGTGGAATGTTGATTGGAATCGGCGTTTTTCACTGTTTTTTGTTTTATGGCAGGAATGTTATGTACATTTACATTATTTTGGAAATGATAATAATTCCCGAGGCATCTTTAGAGTTGGAGAGAGCGTCAGTTTTTCATGCGCATCGCTGGTGTGGATGAAATTGCAGCTATCCCTGTAAAATTTTTGGATATGTTCCACTAATAAGTTAAAAGCTTTGAGGCTTTGAGTGTGGTATTAATGGGGCTGACAATAAAGTCCACAATTTCTAATAAACTATCTGCTGTGCAGAACCAGAAAGAAAACTAGGAAACAACAGCAGGGCACCCAAATTCTAACCCCTGACGTCTTGTTAAAATTAATAAAAAGTCGCCCTTTTCGATTTATTTTATAATAATAAAGTAAATTAAGTCCCTAGTAGATCCCCGGTTAATTGCAGAAGTAGTTAAGAAAGGACGAAAAAAGGGAAAGACGAACGAAACCATTTAATCTTCAACTAAAAAAAAAAAAAGAGGGTGAGGGGGGGGGGGGTTAAAGGGGCGGATTAGCGTGGAAAATCATCATCACAAATCGCAATAATTAACGGGGAGCAATTATTCTTTCAGAAAGGTCGTCCAGCAGCATTTTCTGGAAGCACGGAAAATTAAAAAGGAAATTATGGTCAATGGTGACTGAAGGTGTGCATCTAATAGTATTGCACCCTCTTATGTCTCCACTATTTTATCAACTTTGAAAACTTTGGAGATTCGGTAGTAGGGGGAATTAGCGTCTGGGGAGCCCCCAAAAATCAAAAAGGGAAGATCTTACACTAGAACCGAATTGTTACACAACTGGATTACTTTGGCCGAATTCTGCGACTGACCTACTCATAAGCCTGACGAATCTGAGTCCCCATCCTCCGAAGCTGAACCATCAGCTTCTTGTTTGACACTCGGGTCATTGTTATGCAATGTCAGCTCAGATCTCTTGGGCCCCCGTGATGCAATCCCTCTCCTGTGCTCTGATAGTTAATTCACGACAAAAGATAATATTTAGCGTCTTTAATCTTAATGAATAAAATGCAGACCAGCGGGGTTAGATTACTTTTATTATTGATTGCACTGCGAGTGATTGCCAAAAACTCATCCCATTCGTATTTCTTAAGTTCTTGCTTCTCCTCCTCTGGGAGCTCCGAGTTGGGTTCCCTGCCACACATGAAAGCAGCCCTGCACAAGCAAAAACCCCAGCATAATCTCTAATATTCATATTCAAATCTCTGTCAGAGGAGATGCTTATAACCATCTATTGTAAACCATTTTAGTCGTGCTTCACTTCATGACATCAGTACTGACTTATAGGCTCCACATAAAGGATGAGAACAAGGTCCATAAAAAGTTCAGAACAATTAACCATCTAAGAAAAATGGGGCCTAGACAGGCACAATATCCCCCCCCCCCAAAAAAAAAAAAGACATATTCAAACAACCTTATCACAGATTCCTAGGCAACAGTTTCAAGAAGGGAAAGCTTTTGAGACAGGAGAAGAACATTTTTAGACCCAAAATAATCATTTCATCATAACAAAGATGCAGCCTCTCTCTTATGACACATAGATTTTCTCCATTAACAATCATAGGAATTTAATTTCAATCAAAGCTTACGAGAATACAATTTATAGTTTTCCAGGGTAGCTACTTATTAAGCCAATAATGGCGGTTTCTCTACCAGTGATTTCCGAGAGAGTGAGAGAGGGAGGGAGAGAGAGAATAGTACATAACCCTGTGAAGAAAAGTGACAAAGTTTAATCCATGAAAAAATTTCAGTACATCAACATAACAAAATGCCAAATGTTTAATCCACGATATTCCACACCTGCTGCACATCAACATCAAAGAAGCCACAATAATCAATTTCTAGAAAAAGTATTGGAGCTTCTGCACAAAATGGTGAAGGGATTGAAGCTTTATCTTGCACAGTTACTTTGGTCTTTGCAGGACTATACTCAGTATTATAGGTGCTATCATTATAAATGACTTATTTTGGACTACTACCTGTCATACAAATGGGCAGCCTCTCCTTGAGAACTAACAGTCCCAAGGTGAATCTGCTTCTTGTCCACCTTGATTGCTGCCTGCCATTTCATATTCTTAAAATAAACACCTCTCATTAAGCATTGTTCTTGATTCTGAACATGCTTCCTCCTATGTCGCTTTCTGCGTTTAATTGGTTGGCCTACAAATATAGAACAGCACATTTGCTTAGGTTAACACAGCTTGGATTTTCCGTGCTGGTCCTTAAGTAATATCAATCAGAACCAGTTTGCTAATCAATAAACAATTGACAAATATAGATCCCTACCACTTTACCAAATCAACAGGAAGCCAATACAGCATTGATGTCAAAATATATCTCAAGGGTCCATGTGAAGGATATGCAAGAGAAGCTAACAGATTCATGCATATGGATGAAATTTTGTAGTGCATTCATCTTGATTCCCTTACATATCCTCAAACATAGACTGATCTTAGAACATGATTGATGGGATCCCAAGTCTAACCTAGCTGACATGAAATCACCATCAAATGATCACCTCACCCTTGTATTACCACATTTGGGTGCATCAAAAGGAGAACAGGTAGAATCTTCATCTAAGACCATAAAGCAGTTGAAGATCATGTTTTGACTTCTTCAATACAAGAACACCTAGATAAGATGCTATATATTGGAAATAAAGTATAAGTTTGATCCTAAAATTCATGTTTTCCAAGCCAATGGCATGTCCATGAAGAGCATACATCTTAAACAACAAGCAGCCCTAATCCAACAGAATATGATGGAAGTTGTAAGCGTCGGTTTATATCATTTTGTTTATTGTCATATTATATTATCTCTTCCTTGATGCTGTCTTGATTGGCCTCCACCTTTCTTGTGCAAGATAAAAACATTAGCTTTTGGTAGCATCACTATTGAGAGATTGCTATGTATGAGTGTTATGAACCAACAACATGCTTGCTATATTTCCCTGGGATCAAGTTTGTCTAAAGCAAAAAGGAACCTGGATATGTTGACAACATATATAATGTTGCTTCTACTTGGTCACTATTTCTCTCAGACATAGAATGCTTTACTCTACATCAACAAACCTGGGTATGGTTGAGATTGCTGATCTTTTGATGAGCTGGAAGGTGACACAATTGATGAACCAGCTCCTACTTTGGCAGGGGATTCCTGGCAGATAGCATTTAACATTGAACAAAAGAAATGGAAATTCAAAGTATACAATTAAAAGACGTTATGCAGGGGGTTTCAGAGGATTAGTTTTTCATCATGCATTTCTGACAACAAATAGATACAGGAAGTTCTTTTACCTCCTCTAGGTGGTTAACATCATCTGATAGCAAGGGATGCACACTAACGGATTTGGCATTCTGGGTAGAACTTACAACGGCACTTCCATTGTCAGAAAATCGAGGAAGTGGAGTCAGGAAAGCATTTCTCCCTGCAAAAGGCCCGACAAAATTGGTGGATAGCATTATTCAGGTACCATATAAAATCATTTGTGAGGAAACTAATTTACTTGAATATGCAAGAACCTTTCAAATGAAATTTAAAATTTCAAGGCAATTCACTTAAAAATGATTACGATGGCACCATTTTGCAGAAATTCTACCTAGTGGACATGCTAACCACAAAGAACACGGTTTTCTCAAATTTGGTTATCTAACATATCCAATCAATCATCGGTATAAAGCACATTTCAAACGGTGCTCACCAGCGCAGAGGCCCAACAGCTTACGTCTGCGTAAGCTGACCATAATGAGTTCCAAATTAGTATCAATTCAGGATGACTAAGAGAATGACCTCAAGCATTTGTCACCTTCTTTCTAGGAACATAAAGAAGCCTGTGAGACATGAGAGATAGACATATGAAAGCAAACTTCACACGATGACAGCTGAAAACAATGAACATTAGCACACACTTAACTCAACGAAGAAATATAAATGTGCGCTTTAGATTACGA
The DNA here is from genome assembly GCA_021533255.1 of Ceriops tagal. Lineage (NCBI taxonomy): Eukaryota > Viridiplantae > Streptophyta > Magnoliopsida > Malpighiales > Rhizophoraceae > Ceriops > Ceriops tagal. The sequence goes on from CM038603.1 coordinate 175,784, forward strand.
ATGAAAAGGACAAAGAAAAGAAAGATTCTGAATTTAAAGTAGCCCTTCCATACATAAGACATGAAACCAAGTAAAACAGTCACTAATTATCAAAGATTTTAGAGGTGCAGAAGAAAGATGAGCAATCAAATTTTGATTCCTTTAAACAAACATGGGAAGGCAACTAGAGAGGTGGTAATGAAGGCCAAGCATATACAAGATGGAGGAAGATTCTGCACGAAGCATGTTAATTGCCCTAATAATTGTACAGATTATCTAGTAAGACATGCAAAATTGTGAGGACCAATTGGCCAAATATTATCAAAACCATCAATGAAGGTACTAGTCGGTCAAAAGAGCAACAAATGCGAGGTGGAAGATTATATTCACTCCTGACCACCTTTAAGAGTCCATTCAAGCAAAGGAAGTTATCGCTTATAATAGTACACTTGCAAGCATTCCTTCCCAATTGGGGCATACAAAAGCGTGGATAACATCTATAAAAGAAGAACATTAATGGGAAAAAAATGATTTCCCCATAGAGATCATCTAAAACCCATGTATTAGAAGACGCCAGGGCACAATCAGACAATACAAACAACGTCACTTACGCCAACTGTAGTACATAATTCGTCGGCACTGACAATTACAGAATCAGCTGGGGAGAAGAAAAGGATGTAAACAAAAGTGGCAGGTTGACATAGAGCCCAGCAAAGGACAGAAAAAAAAAAGACAGTAACAATGAAAGGAGGAAAAAGAAAAAAGAATGGCATCAAACATTTGGCAAAAAGGGAATCCAGACCAATGATCGTGCTAAACGGGACTAGAATTAAGGGGATCAAAGGAAACCAACAAAAACGCCTGTAGACTTTTTAATTTTCTGCCGGTGGAGACTAAGTCAACCCCCCAGCAAACTACCACCTTTCATATGGAGATGGAGGGAATAGATATTATTAAGGAACCCCAAAAAGACAGAAGGCCCCTCCCCCAGCGAGTGCTTCTCACCGGAAGAGAAAAGAAGGAGGGTGACAGATAGAAGGAAATCAAGAGAAACCCAAACATAATATATATATATATAAAGCCCAACATCAAACGAACAGACAATCTTGGAAAGCCAAAAAGGGCATGAATCACCGATGTGCTTGTACAATCTTTATCTTGTAAATAAATATCTATGTATATATATATATACATAAGCTAAAGCAAAACAGCTAATCTGAGAGACGACCAGAACCAGCCATCCGCAACGAAAGAAGATAAAAAGAAAAACTCTTTGGGGGGGGGGGTGTCTTGTGTTACCTCGTAATTAATAAGAGACAGAACTGAAGTTCGCGGACGATGGGAGTTGATGAAGGAGCGAAGAAACCAAGAAGCGAATCAGTCAGAGAGAGAGAGACAGAGAGAGAGAGAGATTGGTGAAATGACAGCGGGAGCCGGAAAATGAGGTTTGTAAGGTGGTAAGTATGTACGGATAGAGAGACCCCGTGGGGTTGGGAGCTTGTGGCTCATGCATCTACCACCTTTTGTCTTTGTTTTTATTTTTATTTTTATTTTTATTTTTATTTTGTTATTATTGTTGTTGTTGTTGTTGTTGACGTGGTTGTTTCTCATCAGTTTTATTATTATTACTATTTTATTTTGTTTAGAGAGGGACGGCAAATTCCGTTTATATTATTATGCATAGCCCCCCAATAATATTTACCCACCCACATTTATATCTCTCTCTCTCCCTATATATATATATATATATATATGCAACCGATTATGTTTCTGGTTGGGCTGCGACGATCGTAAACTGTTTTTTTTTTTTTTCTGAAAAAAGAAATGAATTAAGAGTGGAGTTTTTTTTTTTTTGGGTTGTATATAATAGAGCAAAAGATAAGAGGTTGAGATTTGATTCCGGCATTGCCCCTGGGATGCTTCAAAAACTCCATTTGGGTCCTACATTTGCCTGTGCGTGCAGCCCAGCCGTCTACAGCAATGCCCTCGCCGCGCCATTTTCTTTCCAAATTGAAGTCCAAACAGAATTGTCATGTTTGGCGAGGTCTAATGTGATGCACAATGCAGGGAGCATAATGTGATTTGACATTATTACTACATGTGACTCCGACTTTCCTTGAATTGGAGACTGACGGACGAGAATCCTGATGTACAGTGCGCCCCCCCCCCCCAACACCTTTTTTCTTTCTTTCTTTCTTTCTTTCTTTTTTTTTCTTAATTGTATTGGAACGCCGCCGTAAGTTTTGCAAGCAAGAGAGAGAGAGAAAAAAAAAAAACTTCTTCATTCTGTTTACTTTTGGGGATTTGAGTAGGCAAATTCAATTTGAGGATTTAACCATTAGTATGATTGGCGTCATCGTCGTAAATAAATAAAAATATGAAGGACTCTCTGGAGAGAGATGAGTTACTTGCAAAGGAGTCTAAACTCACTGACAATTTTGTTGAATATTCTTACTTCCAAAACAGCAACCACAGCAACAAATGCAGTTTACGATAAGCTTTTTGTCCGTGCAAATGAAAAGATTGCCAATGCTAATGCCCCCTATTATATTCAAAAGCAGGCGAACACATGTTAGAATATATTATTATTAATTTTTTTCTTTTTACTTCGCAAAATATAAATGTCAATTCGTTCATACTTTATCCTCTATTTATTTTTATTATTGTTAATATTTGGATAATTAAAGCATTAAGATTAAGTTAGAGTTCAAATATAACAAGAGAAATAGATGATAAGCGATGATATTATATCATCAATCTTTTGTAAGTCAACTAACGCTATACCTAACTCTTATTTGCTTTGACATAGAAAGCTAACATCTCTCATAAATAATAAATAATAATAATAATAATAATTCAAATACAAAGAAAGTCCCCCATCTCCGTGTGTCAGTACGCGGACATTCCAACGTTGTCATTTTTTGTTTTTTTTTTGGGCCTCCGGTCAGACGGAGGACAATTGACAAGAATGCGCATGGCAGAGATTAGACACCAACACAATTTCGGGTTCAAATTAAATTCTTTTTTTTTTTTTATAAATCAAACTAATTTGTAACTATAATAGAATTGAATTGAAATTATTTGATTTGGTCTTGGTTCAAACCAAAATGTTGAGAAGGGTAGTCCGATTAAATAATTAAAATTATTAATCACCAATTTAATCATTAATTTCGAATTAAAATCAAAATAATCAATTTAACTTATTCAATCAAAAATGAAAATACGAAAATTAAATTAATGGTCAAAATTATTTTTAATACATGGGGCTTATATGAATTTTGTGTATTAGAAAGTATATTTTAATTTTTTTTTTTTTTTTTTAAAAGTGAGCGAACCAGCTTGAATTAAAATGAATATGATAACTTTGAACCGGATTAAACGGAAATTATAATTTTAACTGAATTAAAATTTAAGATCAAATTAGAATTAAAATCCACGGTTTAAGTTAAACTGTAACCAAACTATCGACGTGTAGTTCGGTTATGATTCACCTTAACCTTCTTATGGAAAAGGAAAAAAAAAAAAATCCCTTAATGTTGAAATTGAAACTGACGGTTACCAAAACTGATGTACCAAACCACGTTCTTCAGTGGCGGCGGAGATTAAGAGTAAAGAAGAGGACAAAGTGCAAGTTATTTATAGCGAAGGTTGGTCGGCGGCAATGGCCCTGCCCTGCCCATACAAGCCAGCAGATAAATGCGGCGCCTCCCCCGGCGGCAACCCTCGGTTCAGGCCCAACCACCCAAGTAACACACCCACCTGTCCCACTGTTGGGGATGGTATTAACAAGAAGAAGAAGAAGAAGAAGAAGTCAAATTATCAGGACCTTCGGAGAAAAGCTATTTAATTAAAATCAATGGGCCGCAGCAATTTGCTCCAATGCACTGGCCATTGTCAACTAATGGGCCGCAGCAATTTTAGATACACACAACGACTACATGGGCGTCGAACTTGGGATTAAGAATTTTGGAACTTGCAAAAAGCAACCTTAATTCTTTCCGCGTCCATGGTCTAACTTTTGAAAAAGGAAAAAGCAATAGCGTTGCGATATTTTTATCGTATTTTTATTCTTATAATTATATTTTTATAATTATTTTAATCATTCTTTAAGAAAAATTTGAAGAAATGTATTTTTTTATTGAGATTAAATGTTAATATGTGATTTATTATATTTAATAATAACGAATATAACGTCCGAGATGCGCGGGTTGCCCCTCTCTCTCTCTCTCTCTCTCTCGCTCTCTCAACGGTGGAAGTTGGTTTTTCTTGCGATAAGTAACAGTTGGTGATTTTCTCCTGCCAGTGAAAAAGACTCTCGGGAGGAACCAGCGGCAACAGTTGTGTGCGTGCGCGCGTGCGCGTGGGTGTGTCCTTAGTATATGGCTTTGAATGCATTAATCACGAAAGTCAAATTTAGGTATACTTTATCACGTGATTTTATATTACCTCTCAGTTCACAATGTCGATGATTCTTTTTTTTTTTTTTTTTTCCCGGTGCATTCATCTTAGGCATCATTGTCTAACATCATTGTGAGTTTTGCCTTTTCCTCCTTGTTAACTATCATTTTGCAAAGCAATTTCTGAATCATGCATTATAAACAAGCACTAAGGTCCTTTGTTTTCACTAATACATACATACATATATATATATATATATATATATATATTTGTAAATTTTCCTTTTATTATTATTTGTATTTGACAAATAATAAATATATATATTTATCAAATTTGACTTTCAACTCAAAACAAGTTATTTTTGGCGAACGTTATGATAGGTGTAAGAAAGCATGAGTTAGAAAAATAAAATCAAATAATATATATATTACTTTTGAGTTATTGTCGATTTCGTTAGTCATCAGCTAACTTTATCGTTATTATTGTAAATAGTCAGTAGCTGATAGTAAGTCAATTTCATCACCATGGCAAGTAATTTTATTTGATTTTTGGTTATTTAGTGTTCAAATCTGTTATGGGGCTAGCAAAAGACTTTGTAATAATCAAAATCAGAAAAATAATTTTCAACAATATAGTCAAATGATAATGAATAATCTATTTATTTATAAAATAAATATTTTTTTATAGACATAACTTTTCGGCAAACAAACAGATCTTTTGTATCCGATGTAGGAGAGTCATGTTCGGTCCTCTCTTTTGGATGCAAATACAAACAAAAATGAATAATAATAATAATAATAATAATAAAAGCTTGGAGGAACTGCTGAACGCTACGAATATGGAGGACACAGGTACAATGCAAGACTTGCAGAAGCTGTAGTGGAAGCTTGCCGTGTATCCTGCGTGCCTATGCCAGTTTGCCCATGTTGGCAAGGGGTGGGCTGTCTTTGCAAGCCGCCCCCCACCCCCCCAACCCACCAAAAAATTGCATTTAGGGCTTCTAGGTCGTGCAGATTTGAGCCCATTAAGTTCGATCGCCAAAACGACCCGAATCATTTTTCGACAAAGGAAAGCAGCACTGCATGAAAAGCCAGATCAACCGAGCGGGAGACGTTAGATTCAGACGGCGACGAGGTGCTAACGAGGAGCGGCATCGGCACAACGGCATGATCTACGACGTGAACTCCCCTCTCTTCCGTTCTTTCCTCAGCCAGAAGGGCGGCTTCTCTGACAAGAGGTAATTTTCGTTATGTCTGCTATGTCTATTCTGGTAGTTTGGTTTCAGGCGTCAGGCCAGAAAGCCGAGAGTGTATGTATATCCATGGGGATTTCTTCCATTCTGTACCAATTATTGATTCAGTTAATTAATTTATTATTTTTATTTTACTTCTTACCTTTTAGTGATGGCTTTGTTTCACCTTTGGGTGGAACCTGGCTTGCAAAATTGCGATGCCTAAATGTACCGAATTCGTCTTGTCTCGCTTCTTCCATTAATGAAACGGAAGGAAAACCTATAATAAACGTGATAGGTGGATTGATCGAGGAAGATAGGCTCTTTTACCCGTTCCGAGACTTTGGAAAAGGGAGCTTCAAGGCAGAACATTTAGATTGTCATGTTTGGTCCGAAACTCCGAGGGCCAACCTTATTGATCCCATAGGCTCCAGTCTGACTGACAACGATATTGTTTAGTTTGCACTGCCTTTTATCGGAAATTTAGGCATAGTTGAAAATGGAACCTAGCATGGTGCTTTTTCTCTTAATTTATTTGCTAATTTTGTTTAAAATGCCAAATTTTCGTGCTTGGGCGGGATCACCCAGCCCTATAAGCTTAATTTTCTCTATTGTGGTTTACAATGCTATGGTCGGTAGATTGTGGCATGGTGGCTTGTATTGGCTTAGAGTTTCATTCTAGTTATGGTGATAATAGCCTAGCCTCCAAGACATCTGTGGGTCATCTGAACTGCAAACATTTTGGGTTCGTAATGCCATGTCACATGCATAAGCAATTCTTCTTGTTATTGTATCTAATGATACAATGGCTTTCTTTCTTATGTACCATCTCCTTCTTTTTTGGCATGTTTCGGTTATTATGTGAGCTTTCTTCAATGAGTGCTTGTGATCTCAGTTTTGAATCTTCGCCTCTACAGCTGCAAATAAGATGATATTGGCCCTTCATGTTTTCGTGGATGGCCATCAACATATGCTGGTTGTTTTGGTATCAATTGATTTGTTTCTGTGGATTTCTTCAAAGCTTGTGCTGTCTTTTTTGGGTGTGTGGTTTGGAACTTGTTCTTGGAAATTCTGAAGTGCTTATGTACTGTACATTGGCTTGTTACAGGAAAATGGAGGAGCAAAAGCCAAAGGAACAGAGACCTAAAGCAAGTGAAAACAAACCTGTTATGACAGAGTGAGAAGTGGTTTTCCAAGTTTTTGGATGTCTTGGATTTCAATGAAAGATTTTTCAAGGCACCATTATAAATTGTAAGGGATTTTTGTTGTCCCAAGTACCACTGAACCTATTACTGTGATATGTGGTTTTGATTTTTGAAATGACTTTCTGTTTTGACATGGAAACTATTTGAGTTTATTATTGGCAAATCTTTCTTGAAAATCCATCAGAGGACAATGCATTGTGAACTGTTACAATGGGCTGGAACTTGGATTGGAGTGCCATGTCTAGAATTATTGTCCATTGCTTCCAAAAGATGTTAAGCAAATAATAAAAATGATAGGATGTCTATATTTTAAGAACATCCAGGTTATCTGAGGCCATGGACGGTGAAATGACTTCTAGTAACTGTGCTGCTTGTGTGTGATATGTAGTTGTCTTCCCAAGTTTGCTTGTTTTCCACTGTGTTTCATTCTAAATTCTTTGAATTATTTTGCTCTGATCTATTGTACAGGTCAAGATAAGCCAATGTTATCCATTATTCTCAACAGGATTTTGGCATGCTGTTTGTTGGTGTTATGATGCTTTATTATTAGATTGTCTTATCTTTCTATGTTTCTTCCTTGTTTTCTTTGGGTTTTCTCATAAGAACATGATTATTCTCTTTGATCTATGAGTTTTATAAATGTAGAAAAGATGGAAAATTGGTGGGAGTTGGCAAGGAATAACTGGAGTTAAAATCATTTTGTCTGCCAGTCAACTTTGAAATGAGCTTTCTAGAGAGCTAAACTAATGGAACTTAGTTGGTGGGGCACACAATCAAATTTTCAAATCGCTGGGCCCTTGTTGAGGTATCATGATTAACATAGGCATAGGACTCATCTGAGCTGCGCACAAGATAAATAGACTAAAGGTGAACCCTTTTCCTAGTTATGTGGTGGAAATTCTGGGGCATTTAGTCTATTTTGAATATGTGAAACGAAGATAGTTTAGGCATATTTGCCTGATTAAAAATCTTTATCTTCTTTTTCTGTTTTGGTAGATGGTTAAAAAGCTTCTTTGAGTACGCATTGGATGGCTGCATGACGTCTGGTCTCTTTGAGGATTAAGCACAGTATCCTGCTTTATTGTGTTCCTTGCTTTCTTTTTGGGAAATGATTTTGGTGGATGAATCTTGATTTATCTTAAGTAACAATAAATCCAATACCTTGCCAGCATTGTTTGTTTTTTGTACTTAGAATAGGTTAGTCTTTTTCTAGGAACAATATTGAGTTCATTTTTCATGTTTGGGGTGTAATAATATTGATTCTTGGCGTGTGATAGCAGTGGTTGATATCCATGGCTATCAACACTGATCAACTTTTGAGGTCTATTCTCCAAAAGTGCGGATTCATCGACATTTTCTTCCTTTTGTTATCCCGACTTCCTTCAATGGGAAAGGATTATGTAGTCTTGGCCACTATTGTTGTCCGTAATGTCTAATCTACTTCCACTTACAAATTGAGTCCAAGCTGGGAATGCGTCCATGATATAGAGTATGGAACACTTTGCTAGTCAAACAGGGAAAAAGATACGTACAAAATGTCCACGAACACCTTTAAAGCAGAAAGCGAAGTGTAATGAGACGTATGGTTCCGCTTTGGGGTGAAAAGCAGGGGGGGGTCAAGGAATGCATGCAAGGCATGCACTCGAGTAGCCTTTGAGTGGTTTCCCATGTGCAACTAACACAATCTTCACTACTCCAGGCCCTCTTCAAATCATATTCCGTCTCATCCATGTGCAATATTCCCAACCGAAATACTAATTGGGGCATGGTCGATGATCATTATGTTACCCAACTGTAAATACCCTTGTTGTCGATGGAATAGTTGCCCAGGGAGAGAGAATTTCTGGTTATTCACGGACTGATTAGTGCCCGGTATCCCAGTACAATTAATTACTTGACAGTGGGATTGTTTGAATTACTTGTTCGTACATCACGCACAATAACCTGTGATGAGTACAACGTAGTTGGATGTTTATTGAATATAACGTGGAGGAACAAGTTGGATCATGGTCAAACAAATATAGATCGCAACAAATATGTTCTTGTTCTTGATTGCTCGTGAGGTACCAAATATTATTCGCCAAAAATGTTCTAATTCGTACCGACAAGGGGAAAATATGCGGCCTAAACATGGATTATTTGTGCTGGTCAGTGTAGTATAATTTAGTGGCAAACTATTCGTTCATGTTGATTGCACTTGCAGTTAATTATCCTCGATGCCCGATATTCCATATAAATTACAAATGGTGTTCTGGTGGGTTATTAGAAACAAAAAGCTTTCGCGGAGCTGGTGGTTAAGGACAGATGAGAGAGCAAAGTTTCTAAAGCTGCTTTCTCTAGTCAATGTTAGTTAGTCGCTCACACTCTCTCTCTCTCTTCATCCTCCTGTATTCACGCCGCTTTTACCTCAAATATTGATGCTTTCCCATTTGTTTAACTAAAACAAGAACAGCAACCAGATCTCTTTCAACGTCTCCATTTTCTATCACAATCAAGACGACTAGTTGCTTGGATTCTCTTGCTGACACGAATAGAGAAGAACCAAAAATGACTGAATTTTCTTTCTCATCGACAACCACCTCCAAGAAAACTCATTTCTCAGGTCTTCTCCTCTCTGACTTTTTGCTCTTTTGCTCCTTCGTTCTCTCCCACCCTCTTTACTTCTCTTATTTCATCTTCTTCTTTCCATACCTTTTCAAGCTCCTATCTTTCCTGTCTCCTCTCTTCATTACCACCTCTCTTTTGCTCTTGGCTTTCCTGACAATCTCCCCTGGGGTTGTCCATGACAATTCTGATCCTGAGTGGACTGAATCCAAAGCAAATTCTGTTTTCGGTTCATATACAACTATCATAGAGAGACTATGGTCTTCCAAGGTAGACCATGGCAATGAAAAGTCTCATGATCGCTTTGAAGAGCTAGAAGTGTATAAGATTGTGTTTGAGATTGAGACTGCCTTAAGTGTTGATGTTCGAGCAAGCCCAGATGAAGTTTTGGCCTTGGAAGCTGATGGAAAGTACTGCAGCATGGTAAGTAGTGATCAGCCACAATTCCAGAAGAGTTCGAGTCATGAAGAAGACACCTTTGGACTGCTAGATAATGATCTAGCAGAAAATTTAGTTGTTCCAAAGCCAGTAAAGGGTCATCTGATTGCTGAAGAAAAGAGATTAGAGGACTTTTTGAGTCAAAAGAAGGAAGTGTTTGAAGGCTGCTCGTGTGTAAAGGGAGTAGAGAAAGTCAAGCCACTGAGCGTAAAATCCGATAAAGCTGAAAAACAAAAGGAACTCCCCACGAGAAGCGGATCCAAGGCAATGTCTCATAATATAAGTGAAGCTAAAGCAAGTCCTGAAGATGATGTTGTTCATCACCCACCAAATGGGATGGACTCGCAAACATTAGAGCCAAACCTTGGGAGTCCGTTACCTGCTAATGGGGGAGTGTACGGTTCGAAGGCTACAGATAATTCTCAAACGTTGATGAGAACGAATCTTGGAAGTTTTGGGTCCATGAGGAAAGAGAAAGAATGGAGGAGGACATTGGCATGCAAGCTTTTCGAGGAGAGACACAACGTAGATGTTGGAGGGGAAGGAATGGACTTGCTTTGGGAGACATATGAGAAAGATTCTCTAAAACTGCAAGCTAAAAGCAAAACAAAGAAGGGGAAGAAATTAGGGAGCATTGACTACTTCGATGAGGAGGAGGAGGAGGGGGAGGAGGAGGAAGAGGAAGAGAAAGATGGTCAACTGTGCTGCTTGCAGGCCTTGAAGTTCTCGGCTGGGAAGATGAATTTGGGGATGGGAAGGCCTAATCTTGTCAAGATCTCCAAGGCCCTCAGAGGGATTGGATGGTTGCATCACGTGAGCAGGCATGGAAAGAAGGGTTCCCGCTGAATTACAACAATATATCGCTTTATTAATGATAATTAATCTCTTAACGAGCATGTGAATTTCTGTTGTAAGCATGAAAAGTAAATATGTTCTTTCCATATCCGCACCAGATTAATAATGTAGCTTTTTACTCTTTTTTAACTTTCATCTGAGCTTTTGCTTTAGTCTCAAGACCTCATAGCTTCCTCACTTCAGAGTTGTCTCTCTTCTTCTCAAATTTTGTTTTGTTCTTTCCCTTGGGTTCTTTTTTATTCTCTGAGTTTTTCTCTGTTTTCTGGGGTTTCGATATGTTGTCACCACGAAACCAAATATTTGTTCAACGCCACGATGGGGTGGATGAGGAGTGGGGGTTGGGGGGTGGGGGGCATGGAGAGTTGGGTCCCTACCCACCCAGTCGGCGCACTCAACCAGTTCAGTTTAAGAAATAAAAACTAGCAATCATAAAAATGACAATATACGGTTCCATAGCATGGCTATTGGCTCGGACAAAATGATCGTCGACCGGTTAAAGTTTAGTGCACATTCTAATTGAGAATTTTGTGAATATGGTGCCTTTCACTAGTGCCATGTCGCATGTGCATGGCACATGAACATTGTGATGGGTAGTTTGCAAGACAACCAAATGGGAAGCCATGCGCACTGTTGCTGCTGGATTGGATATCTTAATTCTTCAACAAGCAGGCACGGTTTGGGCCCATGTATGAGACTCTCGTCCCTTCCGCAGGCGTCCCCCCCATACCGTTCTCCCCTTTTATGCCAGTTAATAAAAGTTCCCACAAACCCCAAACAAGCCCACCCCGCCCCTACCCCAAAATCAAAAAAGGAAGAGGAAGAAAATGTCTCGTGGTTTATTGTTAATGCCAATTAAATTAAGGAAAACTCCTGGTTTTGGCCAACACCCCCCTGGACGCAGGAGGCAAACCGATTTTAAAATGGGTTAGAATTTTTTTTTTTAAATGAAAAAAAAAAAAAGCATTCACAAATTTGTATTTTGTATTCCGACATCTCAAATAAAAAGTGAAATAGTAAGATTAACGGTAATAATTGTGGGGGGGGGGGGGTAGGGTATAATAAATGAATGATGATGAGAGATATTAGTTTTAATTTAGGTGGGAAGTTGGGAAAATTAATGAGAATAAATTAACAAGAGTACGACTGTTGATTGAGAGACATAAAAAAAAAAAAAAAAAAAAAGTATTGGCTGTGACTATGGGTCCGTTTACCGCGTCACCGCCATGGCGACACTCTCCCAAGTGGCAGCGCGAGCAACTGTCTTCCACTTTCCTATCAGAATCTTCACCCGTCAGTCTTCTGGGACATTCAGTGCATCTGACGGTCCAGATCTCTCGTTGAAAGATCCATCGATTGATTGCTTGCTCTCTCTCGCTCGCTCTCCATCTCGAGACGATAACTAACAGAATAACAGTGTGACAAGATAAAAGCAAAATCCAAAGCGAAAACAAACGCAATCTTCTAGCTCTCTCTCTCTCTCTCTCTCTCTCCCTCTCCACCCGCGTCTCTGTTCATCGGTGGTTAACCAAATAGAATCTCGAAAGGAAAAAAAAAAAAAAAAGAACAGAGACACAGAGAGAGAGAAATGGCAACTAACCATCATCGTCATAGGAGATTAACCTTCAGATTGTTGGCTTCCTCCATTGCAGTTGCCGTCTCCCTCTTTTTCAGTGTCTCCTTCCTTTTCACTTCCCACTCTCGTTCTTCCGCCGACGGCCACCTCCTCCGCCACTCGGTAAGCGTCCCCACCCCACTCTAAGCCGTTCCATTTTCCTTTTTTTTTTTTTTAACCGTTGAGTAATAGGAAAGAATATACTAAACTAATTAATAATTTTGACGGTTTGTTAGCTTTCTCTCACTTGTTTCTAAATGTTATTCACATTCAGACGCCTTTTTTTTTCTTTTTTTTTTTTTACATTTCTATACAAATCTTCTCTTTTCTCTCTTTCTGTAAGGAAAAAAAAAAAGAAGTATTTTGGTTTTAGGCATGTCTGTAATTCAGTTTAAATTATGTTTGAGTAAATTTTTCTCTGTGATAACAGACATTAATGATTGTGGTTGATTTTATTTTATTTTTTTGGATTGAGGGATTAGGGTTTGGATGCCGAACCGTACAGATTGGGATCCGGTAGGAGGTCAGTAATGGCGCTTAAATCGGATCCACTGAAGCCTAGACTAGACCAGATCCGGAAGCAGGCCGATGATCACCGGTCGCTTGCACTTGCTTACGCATCCTACGCTCGCAAGCTCAAGCTCGAAAACTCCAAGCTGGTTAGAGTCTTCGCTGATCTCTCGCGAAACTACACCGACCTGTTAAACAAACCGGCGTATCGGGCTCTGTTCGAGTCTTCTGATTCCTCGTCCATTGAGGAGTCCACACTCCGCCAGTTTGAGAAAGAAGTGAAAGAGCGGATCAAAGTTACCCGCCAAGTAATTGCTGAAGCAAAAGAGAGTTTTGATAATCAGTTGAAAATTCAGAAGTTGAAGGATACTATTTTTGCCGTTAACGAGCAATTGACCAAAGCCAAAAAGCAAGGGGCCTTTTCAAGCTTGATTGCTGCCAAATCAATACCAAAAAGCCTGCACTGCCTTTCAATGAGGCTGATGGAGGAGAGAATTGCTCATCCTGATAAATATTCTGACGAAGGGAAACCCGGAGCGCCGGAATTGGAGGATCCCAAGCTTTACCATTATGCTATTTTCTCTGATAATGTGGTTGCAGCGTCGGTGGTTGTGAACTCAGCTGTCAAAAATGCAAAAGAGCCATGGAAACATGTTTTTCATGTTGTGACTGATAAAATGAATCTTGGGGCTATGCAAGTTATGTTCAAACTGAAGGATTATAATGGGGCACATATAGAAGTGAAAGCTGTTGAGGATTATAAATTCTTGAATTCTTCTTATGTGCCTGTGCTTAGGCAATTGGAGTCGGCAAATCTTCAGAGGTTCTACTTTGAGAATAAGCTTGAGAATGCCACCAAGGATACCACTAACATGAAGTTTAGGAATCCCAAATACTTGTCAATTTTGAATCATTTGAGATTTTATTTGCCTGAAATGTACCCAAAATTGCATAGAATACTGTTCCTGGACGACGATATAGTAGTGCAGAAGGATTTGACGGGGTTGTGGAAGATTGACATGGATGGGAAAGTGAATGGAGCGGTGGAGACTTGTTTTGGGTCATTTCATAGGTATGCACAGTATATGAATTTCTCACACCCTTTGATTAAGGAGAAATTCAATCCAAAGGCATGTGCTTGGGCTTACGGTATGAATTTCTTCGACTTGGATGCCTGGAGGAGGGAGAAATGCACCGAGCAGTATCATTATTGGCAGAATCTGGTAGGATTATCTGGGATGTTTTATCATTCCTTTTTTCCTCTGAACACCTTTTGTTTTTTTTTTAACCCTTTCTTACTGACAATATCCTATTACTATGACGGTAAATTCCACAATGAGGTCACACTCGTCTTCAAGCCAAAATTTTCATTCGAGTTGTTCTGTGTTGAAATTTGTCTGCTTAGTTCCTATGTTTATTGCAAGGTTTGAACTTTTAACTAAAGAAACTGATGATGTTGCAGAATGAGAACCGAACTTTGTGGAAATTGGGAACGCTGCCTCCCGGTTTGATTACCTATTATTCAACAACAAAACCTCTAGACAAGTCGTGGCATGTTTTGGGACTTGGATATAATCCGAGCATTAGCAAGGATGAGATTCGCAATGCTGCTGTGGTGCACTTCAATGGGAACATGAAGCCATGGCTCGACATTGCCATGACTCAGTTCAAACCACTGTGGACAAGGTATGTTGACTACGAGTTGGAGTTCGTCCAGGCCTGCAATTTTGCGCTCTAATGATGTAGCCTACTGGGACGATCCAAGCTGCAGTCCCGTGGTTCTGCGGATGCTAGTACTGCTGCAAAAGCCAACATCACGAAGGCTCTTTCGGCATGCCTTAAGCGTGTCGCTAGTCATTCCTATATTTAAAGAAGAAAATCAGCATGTCCTCCAACTGTAGCATATAGATTTTATTATTTCTTAGATTTCTTATTGTATTTTCTTATACGAGGCTGGCAACAAAAATTTGTTGCGTCTGGCCCATGTAGCTAGTACGAGCATGGTTGGATTCGTACTGTCGTACAATTAAGTCTGCAGCTGTTCCGTATACCCCATTCACTGTGTCATTTTCTTTTGTCATCTCTTTTTCTCCTTGGAGGAGTGTAGTACTGTTGTCAAGAAGCCATTTTCATTTGAGATTATTATAATAATAATATTTATTTATATAATAATATTAATTATGTAATATGGTAAATCAAAAAAAAAATGTAATATAATTTTTTATATTTAATTTTATTTGTTTATGAGAATATATATATATATATATATATATATATGGATGTTCTTTTTTAAGGTGTCATTATTATTAATTTTTTAAAATTTTTGGCGTTATCTTGGCCTATGGTATCTATGCATTCCCAAACACAATGTGTTAGAGAGATGGGTATGCCAATTTTTACCGTCGGACAACATACGCTGGGTCAGGCAGTAAAGGGGGAGGAATGCGCACCAAAGAGTCGGCCGATATGATTCCCAAAGCTAGTTGACTTTTTATTTTGGATATTTTACCTTAAGCTTAAGCGCAGAGGAGTCAGTGGGTCACATAAACAGTTGAATACCGGCAGGATGTTTTGAATCCCAGTATTACCCAAGAATCAAGAGCCATTGGTGGTAAAAGACCAAACGTTAATTAATTCATTTATTTACATTTTCATACAAAGACGAAAGACGTAGTCTCTCAGAAAACTGTCTGCGCGTTAGCGTAGGTTCAACAATGCAAAGATTCTGTAACAAGAAAAGGGTACCGCGAGAGACGTTTCAATCGCTGGATCCCTTCCAAACATGACTGCAAATATACAATTAAATTGTCGAATACAATTACCGGAAAATAAAATTGTCTTGACGCGGAAAGGCAACAAAGCCCTGATGATAACTCGCTTTGGACACGCTCGAAAAAGGATGGCGTAATGGACTTGGCACTATTCACCGGCACTTGAATATCAAATTAGCATTAGACTAGAAAGGGGAATTCAATAGCCACCCAGAATAACTCGGGAACATTGATGAAAATTAGACAAAGGCTTCCGAAGGAAATCCTTTAAAGAAAATCCAAGCTAGCTCATTCAGGGTCCATGTGATGTCCCTGTGTTTCTAACGCAACCATCCTGCCTGCACTAAAAAAAACACCAAATCTCTCCCATAACTCCCAAGCCGCCTCCAAATTTATGGGTTCTTAGGCAGTAGCAGACAACGTGGTGCCATATTTTTTGCTGCAGCTATAAGAGTCAACTCATTGGCGCGATTTGTGCCCTATTTTTTGCTGCAGAGATAAGAGTCAACTCATTGTTGC
>CM038603.1:191915-355851 GCA_021533255.1 Ceriops tagal
TTGTGCCCTATTTTTTGCTGCAGAGATAAGAGTCAACTCATTGTTGCGATTTATGCGGCTGCCATTGTTCCCTGCTTTGTCCCTCCTATATCCATTACCTCCACGATTTGGAAATCCATTCCGACTGCTTCCCCTGTTTCCAAACTCCATCCTGGTACTGAAATAACCCCTGCTGTAGGCTTTTCCACCTCCAAAACTTCCACGACCTCTTGCACCCTCACTTCTATAACCAGCCCCGTCTCCAGAGGAGAACCGTCCCCTATTATTACCTGCACATGCAGAAAAATAATTTTAGATGGAAAACCAAAAAAGCAGGAATGATTCAGAGTTCTTGATCAATCCATGGTTATCAAATTATGGTTTATAATACAACAGATCTCCTCACCCCATTACACCACAAACCACCATGGAAAATTCTTAAGATACATGATGATGAGACCATTTAGGTGTCTTCCTCAGAATTCTTGCAAATGTTGTAGATGCACACATATATACAGATTATCAAGCACAACTTGCCTCGAGAAGTGGATCTCTTTTCCTCAACGACAATTCGGCATCCATTAATCATAATAGGTGAAGCCTGCAAAATCAACCAAAATACAGTTCACATAAAAAGCAATTCTCAAAATTGCAGCATCTAAATGGAGAAGCTAAGTTCAATAATAACCCTGAGGGAGAATTTTACGCCTCCTAATGCAGCAGACGATTAGGAATAACAGTACTAAAAATATACCTCTATTGCACTTTGCACAGCACTTGCTTCATCAAATTCCACAAATCCAAAGCAGAATCCCTGTCAATACAGGAGTGTTAGACTTGTATATGCAGTGATGGCAGTAAATGCTCAAAAACTCAGTGATTACCTTCTGGCTCCTAACTTGAATACCTCCAGACCTAATAGTTCCAAATTTCTTGAACTCATCCTCAAGTAGAGCAGGTGTGGCATCCAAAGGAAGGCCTCTCACATATATAGAAAAACCCTCAGCTGCACGTGAACTTATTTATTAAAAAGCAGAACCAATATATAAATGAACAAATGCCAGTATATGCAGGAACAACAGAGTAACACAGCAGACCAAGACTTGCAGTGTAAGAAAATACTAAGATAACCACCTTCACCCTCTAGAGCATTCCCATCTACAGTAGCATTTGTGCCGGAACCATTTGTGTCAACTTCAGAGGCTGTAGCTGCAGTTGTAGCTACTTGCTCTTGGATCTTTGGTGCAGCTCTTAGAGGAGCTGGCATTGGAGTTGAAAAAGGTGCAGCATTTTCCCTCATGACCTTCACCTGGAAAAAATGAAAAAAAAGCTCGGGTAATTTAAAAACATGTATAGCAATCATAACTGGGAACATGGATATGGTAAATGACTTGAATTGCCACCAACATGACACGACAAGACACAACCACACTAATGAATCTGAATCAAGTTCAGAAATCATATTGCAATAAGGTGACTTACAATTGAGGCATAAGACTTCTTTTGTACTTCATCAATCTTAAAATTAGATTCAGCCGTCTGAGATTCATCAGGAATTTCATCAACAACTTCAGGAACTGGTGCTTCTTCTTCAACAATTGAACCATCTTCATTTTCAGATGGATTGTACACTTCCTTTCCACCAACTTGCTCAGATAAGGTAATTGTTTGCTCAGAAATGTGATTGTCCCACATTGTAGAAGATTCTAGAGACAGAAGTATCATCAAACATCAGTTAGATATTAGAGCTTATATATGCTCCACATGCAATCTGATTTTTGATTACCCTGGTTGAGAGAGCTTGGAACTTCAACATTACTAACATGATCCTGATCTCCACTCAGCTGGTTGGTGTCATCAACATACCGAAACATGTCATTAAAAACAAAATAGCCCTTGTCTTGTGGTGCGAGGAAAAAGCTCTGGCTAAATTTTTGCCGCATGTTGTTACTTCCAGTCAGATAACCAGTCACAAGTACAAGAACACCTCCATGATAAGATTCTTGTGAGTCAACAGAGGCAATTTCTGCACTTAAGTTTCCGTAACCAAGTGAGAGTATTTTTTCATTGATGGCCTGTTTCACAAACAATATTGAAACACGTATAGTGCTACAATATTCCAAGATTGACCGAAACACATTCACTAATATTAGCATGTAGAGGCTATTTACATGTACTTGTACTAAAAGTCCAGGCTTTTAATGCTGGTTGTGATAGGGAGCAAAAGTATATATAAATAATAATAATAAAAAAGAATGCATTTTCTAAATGTTAAGTGTCTCAACAGTATTCCCTGAGCTATGCTTGACTGCCGGAACTTACCAATCCTAGGTTTATGAAAACATTAAACCTAGAAATACCACAGAAAACAAATTTTGATTCAAGAATTTCTTCTTCCCATTAACTTTGTTTGTTCACAAGGGAATAAAAAGAAAGAAAAGTCCAACAATTCACTCCCAATTAGCAAATCATTCAAACCTTGAACTTGAGGTTGCACTTATTTGGATACATTAAGGCCGGAGGATAAAAATTCCCAAGAATTAAATAGAAGCATAAAAAAAGTCACAAAACCCTTAAGAAATATGCGCCGATGAGTAGATGCGCGAAGCAAAAGAGAACTAACTTGCAAGGTGGTGGTAATACTCATGTGCCCACCCTCCTCCAGACGACCGAGCTTGCTAACGTCCTGGTAAAATCGGTAAACAAGCTCGGGAGATTGATGCAAAATCAGGTAGTACTGACGAACAAATGCATTACCAACCTAGATCAATAAGAAACGTCATCATTCAAAACCACTCCACCGTAAAACCAGCAAAAAGAAACGACAGGGAGGTCCAAGCCCATGGGAAGAGAAACTATGAAGCTTACAATATCGGCAGGAGGATTTGCAGGTTGCTGCATTGGTGCTGCCATGACTGATCGAATGTCTGAAAAAAAAAAAGAGGGGAAAAAAAAGGTATTTCTACGAAACCTCATCAAAGCGGCTAAAATTGCTCTTTTGAATATATTTATAAAAAAAATGAAAGAAAGAAAAGGCAGCTTCTTAAAGCTAGCTAAAAGGAAAATCATTAGCCATTAGCAATCAACAACCACCAGAACTAGGCCTTAAAGAAGTGAACGAAACTTTTACCGAGAAAAACTTTTCGAGGGAAACAAACGGAGCACTAAGAATAAATGTATATAAAGTGAGCAAATATTTCAACAGATCAAATCCAAATCCCTAAGCAAGTAAAGTAGGCACAGGTACTTTAACACTTTGCAAATTTGCAGTAGAAATGCTTTCAGCAACTCTTAAGAAAAACTGCCTGCCTCTACTTAAAGCCTAACAAGATCAGTACAAGAAGAGATCATTTTATAAGAGCAACTGAAGTTGAGGACGTACGCGAGAGAGTTGAGGAGATTGCGGATCAGAGAAAGGCAGCGAGCGAGGTGAGAGAAAGGGCGGTGGTAGCGGCCGAGGCTTGGCGGCGACGTCTTTCTCTCACCTCACCTCACCTCACCTCACCTCCTCTCCCCTCCCTTATTTCTAGGGTTGTGGCTGACCCCTTGAGACAAAGGAAAGAGGAAGGGGAGAGAAAAAGAAATCAGTATTTTGAGTTTGTGTTTTTAATTTTTTTTAATTTTTATTTTTCCTTTATATATGTGCCCTTTTGCCTTGGCCAAATATTCGGAGGAGAAAAAAGTGATTTGGAGGCTACGGGGGCATATGCACTGTAAAAAGGTGACGTTACTTTGCCTCTCTCTCTCTCTCTCTCTGCGCTTTTCTGTTTTCTTTTTTCTTTTTGTTTTGATGCATTGTCTTTTCATTCGCTGTGGAGTCAAATCTTTGAACATCTTCCAATGGGAGTTTGAAACGTGGTGCTCTTGCTCTGTAAATGTGTTAATTTGTTATTGGTTTGATGTTCCCTGGTTACGTAGTCTCCTACTACTAAGTGACATTGTGCACCGGATTAATTGTCCGGCGCACAATCTGAGTTTTTCTTGTAATTAATTGGTTCGGAAGGGCTTACGCCGGACACGGGGCCAGGGATTAGATTTTACATTTTAAAATAAATTAGTCTCAATGCCCACCCCACCCCACCCACCATTCCTGTTTCTTCAATTTCTCTAGAAGATGAAGGGGACGATTTTCCAGTGAAGATGATTTCGAGGGAGGGGGGGATGACTACGATCGCACCCCCCAACTACTCAATTCTCTTCCACGTCCTAATATTTATATATTTATATATATATATATATATATATATATCCATTTTGCCTTGCCACCGGTTTAGGCAACTCCAAAGAGAAACCCAATTTGGATTCCGGAACTACGATATCTAGTTGAATATCGTTGTCTGCCCAAAATTATAAAGAAAAGACAAAAAAAAAAAAAAAACCAAAATTCTATATCCATCGAAGCAAAATATTGAAAGTTATATAAATAAATTAACATAAAATGTTCCCATTCCCACTATACATACATATATGTGCTCTACATAAAGTTGAAAGACAATCAAAGAATAACACGAGAGGGACAAGCCATGAATCACGGAATTGTTTCAACCGAGAGCCAAGCTAGCTTCCATAGCATCACCAGACCAAACATCTCGCGCCCACAGACAAAGTCCGTGCTCGAGCCATGTCCTCGCCTGACTTTTAGTATCACCCATGTTCCGAAACCAACCGTTTTCCCCGAGAAGCAAACCCGATCATGTAGAACAAGGCCAATCGAGGCCTCAGCTGTTAGCACCGTGTGCACGGCCACCGCAGATAGCTTCTATGGTTTGCTGGGAATTGCGGAGAATGGAACAATCTCAGATATAAAGCAAGCTTACAAGCGACTTGCAAGAAAGTACCACCCGGACGTGTCACCGCCAGATCATAGGGAGGATTACACGAAGAGGTTTATTGAGGTGCAGGAGGCCTATGAGACGTTGTCAGACCCTGAGAGGAGAGCTTCGTATGATAGATACGTAGCCACAGGATTGCATATGGTTTTCTCTGCTAGAAAGGATTTCCGCCACAAGGAGGCATGGTTGCTTTTTCCTGTTACTCCGCTAGACCCTTCGGATCGACAGATTATATATATGCAATTTAATAACCTTAGTTATCTTCCAAGCTTTCACCTTCTATTGTGTAATTCGTTCCTTAATCCCGTATAATTGATGTAGGTTTTCTTTCTTTGAAGCAGGTACGCGACGAAAGAAATGAGTGGAGGAACCAATGGCAATCGCAGCTGGCAGAACTAGAGAGAAGGAGAACGAATAAGGACACTGTAGCAGATAATGTGTCTTGGGCAGCTAGGATCCGCGTGCAAAGAAACAAAAAAAAAAAAAAAAAAAGATAGATAGATAGATGGATATCGAAACTGATCAAGCCTCCATCCTGTACGTGTGAAGCAGAGAGTCCACCATGATGTGCAATGCGATGTCAGCAAAAAGAGGAATCTTCTGTTCTGGAAAGACATGACATCAAGCTTATTTCAACTCAATTAATGAATGAGTTTTATTATAAAAATGCAAAAATGAACGCACAAACGCTCGTTGTATCCATCTATTGTAATTAATGTATCATTTTAAATATAATAATTAATTATAATTAATAATTACGGTATGTTCATGACTAATTCTTCATGAATTTTCAACGACTCCATTTGTTTTTTATTTTTTATTTTTTGGTTAATAAGGGAAACTTCCTTCCTAAGTCAAGCCCGTCCCACATTTTCCGCACTCGATGTTTTGTCTCGCATGTGGCGGATGTGCTGAAATATAACAACGCTTGTTGGTATTTTTCCATGGTTCTCTTCGTGTCTCGTTTTCGTACTTTTCTAATCAAAACTTCCGTAATTTTTGGCACTGATCTCACTCTTTTAGTTTTTTTTTTTTTTTCCTCTCCGTATCCGCTGGATTTTTTTATTAAAAAAATTATTAAATCATAAATTACATAACAATAAATAATGATGATTTTTTTATTTTTAATATTAAAATTTAAATATTTTATTTTATTCCCTTTCCTAGTAAGCAAATTTTTTATCGAACGATTAACTGGACTTTAAAATCTTCTCATTTTAATAAATTTCATATTTTCTAAGTTAAGATCATAATTCAAATTTCTAAAAATAAAAATTAATTAATTTTATAAATTAGTAATAAAAAATTATTTTATTTTATTCAATGCACAGATCAATTGTCTGGTATTTGGTACTTAATAATAATAATAATAATAATAATAATAATAATAAATACTTTATAAACAAAAATGTGTGTACTTATTATAAACAATTAATAAAATAAGTAATAAAAATAATTAATAATATAAATTTCCATTTTTTAAAACCTTTTTTTTTTCATGATTTGTATGCCACTATTTATTAATTGTGTATAATAGATCTATTAAGACATTAAAAAAAAAAATGTAACTGACAGCTGACAAAGGCTGATTAATTGTAGTTAGCAGGGAGGGAAACAAAGCATGTGGAAGATTTTTGCACCCCGGACCGCGAGAGGGACGGAAAGGAATTATTGAATTGAAGAGCCGTCGGACCCTGTAACTTTTCTACTTTTGTCGGTCCCCGTCCACAAATTCTTCATCTCCGTGGGGGGGGGGGGGGGGGCGGCGGAGGTTTCAAATTATTTGCTTCCGTCTTCTCGTCGTTGGGAAGTTTCCAATAGTAAAATATTGATTTGGCTTGACTTGGTTTAACAGGTCTAGAAGCCAGGCAACTCTGACCCGACCCCCGTGCATATTGCTCAAGGCGACCCCTTTCTGCTGCCTCACCGGCTTTTATTAACTACTTCTTCTTCTTTCTTTTTTTAATAAATATTTTCACGGTTAAAACTTAATGAACATCGTGGTTGTCGTGGAGAACAAGGCATTGCACCGACTTGGCTGCTAGGCTGGATCGGTGTCACGTACTACGCTGCACTAATCCTTTTAAAATTCAATGCACTTATCTGATTATCGAGGACTTTTTGACACAAGTGACGATGGAAGGACTTCATTTATGTCTTATTTTATTTGTTGCAGCGAAAGCTGCAAAAAGCATACGTCTGTTTGAGAAAAAAAAAAAAAGAAAAGAAAATTCCTTACTCAGCGTGGGATCTGATTTCAGCGTACTTGAAAATTTTAATTGCGGTCGTCGTATCAGATCATTAAGCTTTTTTTTTTTTTTTTTGAAAGACAGAGAGAGAAATAACGGGCAACAACAAGAAAAGCCTCCAGAGATATGGATCTTCTAACGTCCCTTGTTGGCTTTCTAAATGAATAGTTTATTCACCAGAAATTCGTTAACTTCCGAAATTCATATTGTTGGCATAAATTAACCAAACCCCATTGGTTAGTATCCTTTTTCCTTTTTACAAAGTTCAATGGGGACGAGTTATTGTACTGCATGCGCGGTTTTCACCTCCCCCCAAAATTTCTCAATTCCATTGTCAATGAGATAAAGTAAAGATAAAGATTTCCCAATTGAAAGTCTCAATTCGTGTTACAATACGAGGGCGCAGTTTTCTTGGTTTCAATTCGCGTAATGTCAAGTTACCTCGACGGGGCCCCGTTTAGCATTAGTTTTTTCTTTTTTTTTTTCGTATATATACCCTTTAAAAGGGAGATCGGGTTAAGGGGAATATTATTTTTTTAATTTAGGTGGAGCCCAGCCGTCAGGACAGACCTTTTTGTGTGCTGTCTTTCCGAAACGCCTTGCTCTCCTACAAAAACCGGTATTCCGACGTCGAGGAGTCTACGCTTTGTTCAGCGGCTCTTGCCCAATGGTACACACGAATGAATCTGCCCACCGAATGAAAACTACACTACTAATCCGTCTCTTCCCAGAGCGACCCCTTTTCAATTCGATGTGCCCGGTAACTTTCTCCCACCTTCACGTGTAGACAGACCCCTTCTGATTTTCTCTGCTATCTTTCAACAACCAATGCGTATTAACCGCCTCGCCCTCTTTATATACATCCATACATGACATGACATGTATCTTCTGAAACTATCAAGTTTAAGCTCACAAATAACCCTACAGAATACAGAGAGAATGAGCCATGGAATGTTCTCATCAGCTGAAAGCCAAGCTGGTTTTTACAACTACATTACTTATCCCAACAATCACCAATCCCCCAGGTCCATATTTCAGCCTTGTTCTCACCTTAGCTTTAATACCCAGTTCTCAAAACAGGGTTTTTCCCTCAAAATTCATTCGATGTCCCATAGATTTGGTTCAGTTAAAGCTGCCACCATAGATAGGTCGTACGTGAACTCAGAGAGCTTCTATGATTTGTTGGGTATTTCAGCGAAAGGTGCAGTTTCAGACATCAAGCAAGCTTACAGGCAGCTAGCAAGGAAGTACCATCCGGATGTGTCGCTGCCGAACCGCACAGAAGAGTACACAAAGAAGTTCATTCAGGTGCAGGAAGCTTACGAGACCTTGTCTGATCCCTACAGCAGAGCTCTGTACGATAGAGATATGGCAAAAAGCTTGCACCTTGCTTTCTCTTCTAGAAAGCCATTCCACTATAAGGAGGTATGTTTATTGCCTTGCCTACTTTCCCCTCCATGATTGTGTTTACAGCCTCGCAATAAGGCTTTAGTTTGATTGTTTAGCAATTGAATTCAGAGCCCCTCCCCAACTGGGTAATGTCCCATTCGTAAAGCAGAAAGGGCCAATTGCATTGCATAGAATGAAAGACACGCAAAACAAAAATTTGACAATTCTAATTGGAGACAGTAGTGCGGTTCGCTTGCATTTGTATATTATACAATGATCATTTCCCATGTCAATTTCTCACTGTTTTGTTGTTCGGTCCCGTCAAAACAAGCAGGAATCAAATGAGCGAAGTGAGTGGAGAAGACAGTGGAAGTCTCAGATTACAGAGCTGCAGATGAGGAGCATGAATGCATAATCGAGACAAAAAGCGTCCTGGGGATCAAGAATGAGAGCGCAGGCAGGGAGGCAGCAAGCAAAGGACCCAATGATATGACACGGCACCGCATACATCCCCAAACTTAAAATTGAATTTGATTGCCTGGAAGCTCAGTCTCCGGCTCCGGCTCCTATCTAGTCTGGTTAATATGTAAGCGAGCACCGTCTATTCCGTTACTTCTCCGGGACACTGTTACTGTAGTAGAAAGAAGAGCCGGCGAACGGGGCAACGGTGGGATTTCCAGCGCTAGATGATGTGGACGTGGTCCCAACCCTGTCATAATTGTATTGTATATACATACTTTTCTTTAGCATCTTGTACGATCTTACACATGGAAACTAGGTTTTCAGCCTAAAATTTTGGATTTTTTTTTATCTTCTGTTCTTTTTCGGTTAAACGAAATGACTCATCCGGCCGTCGCATTGTCGGTGTGTTTTAAATCTGACATGTCCTTGTAATGTAAATTGGCTATGTGTTTATTTGCCTTTCCTGAAAATTAGTGTACACGCAATCAAATCCTAATTTGTAATGGCCACTCACTTTGAGGCACGGGTGGACTATTTGAATAAAAAATATAAAAATATATATATATATATATATATATATATATATATATATATATATATATATATATTTGAACAGAAATGGCCTCTAACCAGTTAGTTTGGATCGAAGATCAGGAAGAACAAGTCACAAGGGGCCCAGCTCAAACTCAACCATTCAGTAATTATTCTATCTGGGTGTGAAATAAAGGCCAACTAGCAAGTTTAGTCTTCTTGACATTTTGGGCCTTTCCTTTCTCCTTTTGTCCCTGCTGCAGTGTTCGGCCTTCACCCCCAAAATTTGGGCCAAACAACAGTAGTAGAATGCGAACAATCTTTCCACGCTTCCTAATCCTAACAACTTCCCATCCCATTGTATTAAAGAAGAAGAAGAAGAAGAAGAAGAAGAAGAAGAAAAAAAGAAAATGAAAAAACCGACCTTCCATCCCAATCAATGTTGACTCTGCCTTTTGTTTTCGTTTAAGCTTATTCTGTATTTATTTTTCCCTTTTCTAATCGAATGTCGTTCGTTGAAAACCCAAACAAACTTATCCACTTAGGACTACAAAGCACGTCCGTCCTCGTTCAACACCAACCAAACCTTTGCCGTATATCCTTTTGGCATATCCAATAACTTTAATAAAACGGTCAACTTTTCCCAGTTGGGGGCTACCAGCAACAGTGCCTTTTACACTATTTGCAGGAAAAAAAAAAAAAAAGAAGAAGAAGAAAGAAGAAGGAAAAAGTCTTCATTTTTTTGTTTTCTCTTTCGGTCGTCGAGAAGTCTTTAAGTTACATCCCAATTTCCATAATCTCCGTCCTTGCTGCTAATATTTAAACGTGAGATCTTCAAAAAAATTAAATATTTAACAATTGAAGTTAATATCTTCTTAAAAAGATTGCATAAAAAGTCTTTATCGTCGAGCAAACACATCAGGCATGTAGCATGTAATTCGGACACAAAATTGAGCCGCCTAACATATTCACGATTTTCAAAAAAGGCCCGATGTTTCATTGGATCAAGTGGACATTCCTCGAAGGGGCCATCTTCTTTAACTTTACCTATCACGGGATTCTTTGAACTTTATGCCACCAACGCATCTCTTGAAAAAGGCAATAAAAGAAAAAGGGAAAAGACTAAAAAAAAAAAAAAAGCTTCACCGAAAAGGATTTGAATTAGAAAGTTTCCCCTTTTCACTCTTATTCAGCTTGTTGAGGTACTTCTTCGTGACTCAGGATCAGCAGGACAGATACCATCCATTTCCTTCTTATGAAGCACAAAGCTATAAGAGATTAGTGAGGAATTTCCTGACTTTCCACACACACACACACACACACACACCACCCACTTCGACTTTTGGAGGGGAGGGGGTGTGTTGTACCCATCAGGCCTAAGGCTGCCGTGCTTTATTCTCACGCACAGTCCTTGTTGACCTGGGGATCGGCAAAAGAAGCCGTTTTGCTAACCCATTGGCCAATGGCCATTCAATACTCACGACGACGAACTTATGGTTCGGTGGCAGACATTCATGGAGCCACCAACCCAGCGTTTTCCCCCATTACCTTGGTCTGGGCCCCACCTGATAGCCAAGCTCATGGTTGACTTTTGGCCTTTGTTGACCTGGCGGCGAGTGTGTGCGTGGCCCCATCGCCAACCCCCCCAACAAACCGCCTTCCCTGAGAGAAAAAGAGCACCCTCTCCCTCACCTTCAGGAGCAGCGAGCCAGATCCTGCGGTTCCCGTTGCAAAATCTACCGAGGAGAGTGAAAATGATTTAAACAGGGACCCACATTTCGATGAGGGGAAGCCTCAAAAACATAAAGGACCCTACGTTTCTCTTCCCCACTCGTCGGCCTCTAGTTCCTCAGCCCCTACCCTCTCTCTTTCTCTCCCCTTCCACCCACAGCTCTTTACTCTTTCTGCATTCGAGCGTCTCAGTTTTTTTTTTTTGTCCTCTCCTTTCTCATTGAATCTTTTCTTATTTGAATACGCCTCACTTTTGCGTCTAAAGATCAGATTTCCTTTCATTGTGACCCTTCTGTGATTTGATTCTTGTCCTTGGTTCCGCAAAATTTGAAGCTTTGTTATTAAATTGTATCTGGGTCTTTTGTTTTTTGGTTCCTTTTATTGTAGGTTGCTAAGATTTGGTTTTTGGTGGTTGCTGTTCACATTCTGTGTGGCTATTTATCTGGACGCCTACAAAAAATTTGAGCTTTTCTCTTGATTCGTTTTTTGATTTGTCTTCGTGGGAAAGCCATTTGGTTGGAGGAGTGCTTTTGATTCTGTCTCCTTTCGATCTGAGCTGGTGGTGTAGCTGGCGGGATTTGTAGTCTGCCAATGGGAACTTTGAATGAGGGGCATTTTGATGTGGAGCTTGAACATGGATTGAACTTCGATTGCCTTGAGCTTGAATTTGAAGGGGAACAAGAGACTTTATCCATTGAGAATGCCGTGAAAGTTCTATTGCAAGGTCTCGGCGAGGATGTCAATAGGGAAGGTCTTAAGAAGACTCCGTTACGCGTTGCCAAGGCATTTCGAGAAGGAACCAGAGGTATCGTTTCTCTTCACTTTACTAAGTGGCTTTTCTTTTGATTTTCGATTGCTGGTTTTTACAGTTAGAAAAGATGATTCCTTTCACGGATCTCTGACCTCAGCCGCCCCTTTCCTCTGCTTTTTCCTTTTTCTTTTTTTTTTTTTGGTTCTGTTTCAAGTTATTGTTAGTTATGTTTGTGGGCTTTGCTTTATTGGTACTACGTTTGTCTGCCATGTTAATTATGCTAGTTTGGTAGGGTGACATTTGCTACTGCCAGTATGTCGGCATCTTAATGTGTTTTAGTAACGACCCAACGTTTGAGAGTTGGCACTTTAATTTTATTTATTTGTAGGCCAGTTTGAGTAAGAAGTCTTTGTCTTATCTGATGGTGATGTCTATGTATCATTTCTAATCTAAAGAGCCAAAAGACATTTGTGTTTGCTGGTGATATTTCTGTACTGAACGGAACCAACATACGCAACTTTGCTTGCACAATATGAAATTGGATGTGACGCTGCTTATATTGACTGCTTCTCATGATGATTTACTTGGAAATTTGTGGGGTCGATGCAAACTTATTATAGCCTGTCCATTGCCTTTTCAGGTTACAAACAAGAGGTACAGGACATACTTCAGGGTGCTTTGTTCCCTGAAGCTGGCTTGAATGATACAGTCGGTGATGCAGGAGGAGCAGGTGGACTTGTGATTGTTAGGGATCTTGATCTTTTCTCATATTGCGAGTCTTGCTTGCTTCCGTTCCATTTTAAGTGCCATATAGGTTATGTCTCCTCTGGTCTGAGGGTTGTAGGATTAAGCAAGCTCTCCAGAGTTGCAGACGTTTTTGCCAAACGACTGCAAGACCCACAGCGTCTGGCAGACGAAGTCTGCTTGGCTCTGCACCATGAGATCAAGCCAGCAGGTGTTGCAGTCATACTCCAATGTTTACACATCCATTTTCCAATGGTAGAGTCATTCTTTCTTGACTCCAACCACCAAGCTTGGATCAAGGCATCAGTTCGTTCAGGTTTGGGTGTTTTTGAAGATGAAAATTCTGATTATTGGGGAGATTTCCTAAGTCTTCTGAAGCTCAGAGGTATAAGTGTGGACAATATTTGTAGTAAGAACCCTATAGAGCAGTGTTGGTGTCCATTCCGATCTTCCTCAAGTGCTAAAATTTCATCTGAGATGGAACCAGCCAAATTGGGGATGGTTACTGCCGTGGTTTCACTCCTCAGGTCCTTGGGTGAAGACCCACTTAGGAAAGAGCTAGTTGGAACTCCTAGTCGTTTTGTGAAGTGGTTGATGAGCTTCCAAAACACAAATCTGGAGATGAAACTGAACGGTTTTGTTTGCGGTCTCGTGGGTTCTTTTAAATCCAATGGCGAAGCCAGCCTTATTAAAGAAAGCATACATTCTGAGTTGAACCTGCCATTCTGGTCTCAGTGTGAACATCATTTACTTCCTTTCTATGGCGTTGTGCACATTGGGTACTTCTGTGATGAAGGATTGAACCCTATTGCAAAATCGCTTTTACAGTCAGTAGTGCATTTCCATAGTTTCAAGCTCCAAGTACAGGAAAGAATTACCAGGCAGATTGCTGAAACAGTTTCTTCGCTGTTAGGAGGAGATGTGGCGGTGGTTGTAGAGGCTAATCATACTTGTATGGTTTCTAGAGGCATCGAAAAGATTGGAAGCAGCACGGCAACAATTGCCGTTCTTGGTCGATTCTCAACCGACCCTGCTGCAAGGGCAATGTTTTTGCAGAGCATTCCAATTAATGCGACTCCCAGCGGAACATGATTCATTTATTAGCTTTCTTAATCGAATTCCCGGAGTCTTCCTGTCAAATTTCGTTGCCTTTTTTATTGTCTTGTATTTTACTTACCGCTGTTGCATAAGCACCCCAGGATGGAATTTCAGGGACCAGACAATTATTCATGATTAATTATCGCACTTTGTCACCCATATATTTGACTAATCTCCTCACTTTTTGGCTGTTACTTGAAGTAGTTCCGGACGAGAGCAACCCATAGCTGGAAGACAATCCTCGGTTGGCATTTGAGCATACCGACAGAAGAGTTGAGGTACAATGTTTATGAAGTTCCACCAAGACAAGCAAATGAAGAAACTTCACTGTTTATAACTTCCGCTCGTCGGATATGGTAGCGAGTATTGGGTCGGAGGGGCAGAGGCAGGGGGCGGGGGGAGCTCTCCACATTGGATCCTAACATCCTTAATATTTGGAAATAGCAGATTACGGCTTTGTGGGGTATTAAATTAGAGAAAGAGTATATTCATCAAAATAGATCTTAGGGGGCACAAAAAAGATTATATACATCATGTGACTGACACTAAGGCTTTACAGCAATTCGGAAGATAGCAGGCTATATATCCTTTGAGGAAGAGATCCGCTTCCATGCAAGACGAGCACCATAATTTATTAGTTCGGAACCGAAGAAGTAGCCAACATACATTCTACTGGTCTAACCACAGATGCCTGATAGCACGCCAATCTACCTCATGTTTTGCTTTCCATGCAGTAGCACGAAAAGTCTTGGGATGTCGGACACCGCAGATGATGCCAAATGCAATAGCAAAGAGAGCAAGCAAGAATGCACAGGCCGAAAAGGAGACTCTACGAACCTGCATGCAATCTTATATCCTGTCAGCGCTCTTTTTGCATGATACAATCAGTATTAACCATACATAAAGCACAAAATTTAAAGAGTAATTGTAATGAAACTTGATTATCTTTAAGCGGTTCTTCGTCAAATGCAAGACTGAGAAGAAGGCATAGAAAGCAGAGAATAATTTTAACAAATGTTGCATATCCAATTAATTATCCCAATAAAGAAGCCCAATTAATTCCACAAATGAAACATCAATTAGCATGCTAGATTCTGAACCGGATGAGCTGAAGTTGAATCCTAGAGTGCCTTTACAGTGCTGAGATATCCATTTAAAGGAAAATAAGCATGCCCCAAACTGAGTAATTGGAGCACATAAGCCCAATAAGAATGTTTTGCAGATAAGAGAATGCAAATATTTTTAGGTGATTATGAGCCTATACAATATAAGGCCTCTAACCATGGAATCCCTGGAAGATGCAGACAAATCATGTATTCATGTCAGTTAAACCCAAAGTAGAAGTTTCAAAATTTCAACCACGTACAAACATAGTAAAAACCAAACCTTTTCAGCAACCTGATTCCTGTGAGGAAGATTTTTATCAGCATGCTCAAGACAATATCGCAACATGTCTAATATTGTCATCTCGGTTACTGGATCACAGCTTTCTACAAGCACAGAGGGTTAAAGATAATTTCCCAAACTTACCATTATTTATATAGTGCAGATAAGAATCTATATTAGTAAGCACAAAGTCATTCTGTCAATGTAAGAATTTTTTTTTTTCAAAAAACAGAAAAGTCCAATAACCAGGTGGAATCACCGGGAATGTCAAATATTTGTTTTGCTGGAGGGATGCCCAGAAGCTCTCCTAAATAGCAACATATGTGAGCACGATCATCAATCGAAAGTAGATCACCGTGTGTGACAACAACAACAGGTTTATCATCTGCCATGCAGAAGTAAACAACAAACCTGAACATCCCCACAAGATGCTATTGAAAGCTATAAAAGAACAAGAAGGAAAAGAAGAGAGGAGGAAGCATGGTTGAAAATATATAGTGAATCAAACAATGTATGCATTACCTATTTCCATCTCTGATGAAAGGACAAATTTTTAGTTGCTCATCAAGGCCAATCAAAAAGCCAAGGTATGGGCAACTCTCATTATAGAGCTCTTTTTTCTTGCACATCATCCTTGATACACTAAATGAATGGTTAAGGATGTGATTGAATGCCAATGAAGAATTTTTCTTTTACCTCACCTTTAAATGACAAGTATGGGCAGTTGAAAACTGTAGTTATCATCTGTGTGTACTGTTTAACTTTACTGCTACCACCATCATCATCAGCATCCATAGATCTCAAGACTTCAACCCCATCAACAACAAATATGACAAAGTTAACCATCCTGGCTTCTTGGGCCTGGAAACAATTCTCACGAGCCCTGCACTTTATTCTGGTCCTGAAACTGGAACTATCTGAAGACCTGAAAGGTAAACAATAATATAAACATCATTGCATGAAGAACACAATCAATTTTCCCAAAAGAAAATTGTTCACAAAGTTGCTGTTCAGACCTCAAATTAGGTTCTCCATGCCGAACACCTTTGGTAATCCAATGCTTTAGTATTTCAGTGTTATTGGATGTATCATCAGACAGACTGCGGGTATCATACAGACAGAAAAAAGTTGAGCCTCTTGGAATCATGTATTCTTGAAGGAAACAAGTCCCATCTCCAACAGGTGAATTATCTGCAATAAGAAACTTCAGAATACTAAAATTGAAATGAAGAAATTTCATTTTCCACAAAATAGATGGTTGTCAACAAATTCACAGCACCTCACTTCCCAAGCACTATGCAAAACAGCAAATGGAGTAACACATACATGAAACTTGCGCTCTTTCAGGAGCAAAGAAGTCATCTTCTAACACCTTGGAAATCCTGTTGACAAGACTGCTTTTTCCGGATCCCTTGGGACCAATCAGCAACAGTGTTGTAGTCTTTGGCACATCATAGTCACTCAATTTTAAGCCACCCACCTTCTCAATCCACTGTCCAGGTGTATAACTGAAACATCACGTTCATTCAAATCAGCCTGAGTCCAGTATTTTGATATACAGCCAAAGCAAGGTCAAAAAATCAATTGCTCCATAAGTATTGTCTCGGCAGGGATAATTCCGTTAAAAACAGATAATTTAGAAGCTGACAGAATTGGATATTCAATGACAGAAAAATGGGTTAACATGGGACTAACACATGGGATTAATTATTGTCAAACCCAGAGTTATGTTATAATAATAACATGGAGAGAATCTCCAATTTGAAGTTGTTAAGATTCTTTTGTTCCAGTAGTTGAAGCCCTAACAGTAAATCCAACGAACTTGAATACCTCAAAATTTTGCTCTTGGCCTCTATCAAGCTCCTGCTTCTACTCCGCAACTGATCATAAACCTGCAAGACCTCCCTGTGAGCATTACGCCTCCTCCTCTGATTGGCTTCAAGTTCCAAAGAATTTCGGGAGATCCTACAACTCACATCCTCAAATCCTCCAAGCACCGATTCATACTCTCCATTCCCTATTCCACTCGCAAGTTTCCCACATGAAGCAATGTCATCCCTGATAATTCAACAAACGGATTTCGACTCAAAAGAAGATATCCAACGCCACAGAAGTTGATCAACAAATTCAAGTTTGTTAATGTGAAACCACATAAAAAAACATCAAAACGCAGACTGGAATTTGAAATCTTGATTGAGAGAGAGAGAGAGAGAGAGAGAGAGAGAGAGATAAACATAAGGGTCGATCTAGATGATTAAAGGGTCGGGTAAGAAACAATATTTGCGATGAAAAAAATGAGAAAAGAAAGGCAAGAAAGGTTGGATTACCTGGGATGAAAGAAAGGGCCATCAAATGATGACACTTGTGAGAAATCTTGGTCTTCTGAAGGTTGTTCCCCTGCACAGAAAGCTGCTGCGTAAATTATCCATTTTCTTGTCTTTTTTTTTTTTTTTCCTTTCGGTAATAGGCGTCTTCTTGATTCATAATTCAAACCCACAAGAAGAGCTAAAAAAGCAGAGACAGAGAGAGAGAGAGAGAGAGAGAGAGAGAGAGGAGGGGGCACCAGAAGTGACACTAGGAGGAGTTAGGCTGTCGCCACCCATGGTTGGGTCTTCAGTTGCTCCTGAGGCCCGAGAAGGGAGACGGTTAGAGAGGGAGGGAGAGGAAGGGAGACGGTTAGAGAGAGAGAGAGAGAGAGAGAGAGAGAGAGTTTGATGACTTGTAAATTGCAATCAGTTTGGGGTTTCCCTTCACAGTTATAAACTTTTGGGGTTTGATTACTTAAGACTTAAGTAGTTAAAGTAGACCACCGCGCCAGAGCCACGTCAAATGACTCTCTCTCTCTCTCTCTCCATGATCAGAAAAACAAGATTGAAGAATAAGAACCTCGGGTCCTGCCACGTGGTAGCTTTCGTTTCGTCTCCTCTCCTAACCGCTTACCTTATTGAAGCATGATTTAAATTACAATTATATATATACACACACAAAATAAAGGCTAAGTAAAGATGGAGAAAATAAAAATTTAGGCAAAACTCAAAATACTCATTGAAAATGAAGAGTAAGATTGACAACGTGATCGAGTACTGGGCCATGTACATTTGGGTCTGGTCTACTGCAGTGGCCGGCAGGCCAGATTTGCCAGAATAAATGGACCTAACTTGGTGAGACCTGCGTCATTTTATTTATATATATATATATATATTTCTTCCTTTCTTTTTTTTTTTTTTTTTGAAGTAAAATATAAAATTGGAAAATTTTCTATCTGTGAGCTTAGCCATTCCAGGCTACTTAATTTTCTTCATTATAATAATTATAATTATAATTTTCTTCTTCTCTTGATTCTTAAGAGTTAGGCAATTGGGTATCTGAACCCTACAAACAAACATAGAAGTGAAACAGCAGAAGGTAAAGGATTCATCAAGCACCACTCACTAGAGTCACTGGCTGAATATTATTTGATCCAACACAGTTTTATACACTTTCAGTAGCTCTTTAGCCAGCCCTGGTCATACAATCTTATTGCCAAGACTTGCACGTGTTGGCCAACATTGAGATCCCATAAACCCTCGCCAACATTGACATACATTAAAATCTTTGCTACAGTATATTGTGCTCGACTATAGTCAAATTCAAACAAATACGGAACAAGGGAATTGATTATGAAATCATCGGAAAAGGTATGAGGTTTGCCTCTTTCATTATGCCGGCTAATATATGGTATCAGGCAATGCCATCCATCATGAATACTACAACATCAAAACCACGTGTGTCCATGCAACACACTGCCTCAGGAATTCTATAATCTCATTTAACTATATATCCAAGCTCTAAACTACAGGAATCAAAACCATCTTAATACTAATAGCTTGAACCCCCAGCGCCCCCCACCCCACTCCTCCCTGTTGGGGAGCGCGCAAGACAGGGTTTTAAAAATAAGCACCAGTCGGCAGACCAACCCCCCACCACAGCCCAAAAAACCCATTAGAAGTCTCCAAGAATGTACCAAAACTGGTAAATTAACATGTCTGTTAACAGAACAAAACACTTCCTAGAGAAGAAAATCAGACACCACTAACACAATGAAAATCAGAACTACTCTTTCTGTACCTTCAAAAAATGGCCTGGGCTAAATGCCCACGTGAGGGGGGCATTTTTGCACCAGTGATAAAAACCCAAATAGGTGAAGCAGTAACAAGAACAGAGCTTCGTGAGGACTGACTTCTCAGCAATAGCATACCAGCATAGAACATCGAGGCTGAGAACCACATCAGGGGATGGTAGAAATTGTCAGGTCTGTCCATTTCATCCTGTATCAGTAAGGAATGATGTATGGAAGCGCTACAATGTCTGCAGAATCTATCCGTAGAGCTTCAGCCCAGACTTGTCGGGTTCCATCAACACCAGGAAAACAACTCTCTAGCCTATCTGTCTGCAGATGATTACCATTAGAGAGCCATTCCTGATCACTGCTATCAGGCAGTGTGTCTAACCTGGGTACAGACAATATCCAACTCAGGTACTTTTCATCAGGATGCAGGGGTTTCCGACACATTTCACCATTCTCATTAGCCAGTATATTAGCAGGTAGCCTTGTTGGACATGCATTGAGATGTGGAGCTGCTATCAATCCATTAATTTTGTGCTCATTGACATCCACTCTATGATTACTAATTGGCCCCTGCTTCCTGGATGCAGACTGGGACACAGTTTGGCACGGTTCCAATTTCCTTCCATTTACAATAAACAGGTTAGATGAAGGGATGGGTCTCCGAAATTTATTAGGCAGGGGTCCATTATCTGTCAAAATGTTAGAAGAACAAGGTAAGGTCATATGAAGCTAAGACAACAGGCATGCAAAACTGCATTAAAAATTCCCACCAAGACAACACCCAGTGGTCATTTATTATTTCCATCCTGCTCTCTTTCAAGAAGGGGATTCTCTATTTAGTAGCCTCAAATCAACAGCAATTTGGGATTGGGTTTTATTTGAAAGTAGCCAAAGAGTAGAAAAACATACCATTAACAAGTGCAGAGAGTATGTGATTTGATTCTGAACCATATAATGCCTAAATGCATTTATTACAGTATATGGCAGCAAACACAACTTTATCAAGTACCACTCAACTGACAGAAATAGAGGTGCCACTTTGTGATCATTGTACAATACAGGAAAGGACTCACCAGGTATATATCCATTCATTTCATGTTCCTTCCGTTTGCCAAGGTTCCCCTTACCAGCATAACTTGTGCTACTTAACTTCAAAGTTTCCGGAGTCTTGCTAATCCAGAAATCTAGTGAGTCCTTGCTACCTTCTTTCAGTTGAGTGCTACTTTCTTTCAACTTAATATGCTCCTTATTTGGTTCAGTTATCTCCCTTGCTTCCTCCTTTTTCTTTTCTTTATCCAGTTCTTTATCCTTTGGTTTTTTATGCTTCTCTTGATCTCTGTGTTTGTGTTTACTTTTATTATCCTTATTGTCACTTTTGTTGCAATTACTCTTGTCCTTCCCCTCTGTCTGTTTCTTTGTGTCCTTCTCCACCAATCTTGCAATTCCATCAACTTTCTCCTGACCCATGACATGGAAATTTTTATCAAGTGTTTTCCCCACACCCCTTGTGTCAATGTGATTTCTTTGACCATTGACCTTCCTATGATCTTCATTCTTATCGTTAACCTTCTCTTGTTCCTCAAGTTGCTTGCCACTACTGCTATCTGCTGCCCTTCCTGACAGCTCTGCCCTTTTTTGGTCTGTTGCAGTGGTCTTCTGACTAAATTGGCTTCCACTGGCTTTATTGTACTCCCTGATTCTTTTTGACAGCTCCAGCACATACCTAAAATCTTTGATCTCTTTATCCTGCAGGCTGTTTGGACAAACCTTCTCTCCATTCTGTAGTCGTGGCTGCCCTTCAACTCTTTTCTCATGAGTACCTTGGTTTTCCTCTTTATCCCTATCCTTGTCTTTGTGCTTCTCTATACGCTCTTTCTTTTCCCTGTGTTTTTCTTTGCTTATATCTTTGTCCTTTTTCTCTTTACCTTCTCTCTTTTCTTTGTCTTTCTTATTCTTTTTGTGCTTTTTATCCTTGCACTTCTCCTGAGAATGTATTCAAATTAAAAACAAACCAAATTGATGGATTAAACAGTGTGAAAATAGAAGGTGTTTTAAGAGTGTTTGAATGCACACAAGGATAGACACTGACCAGCCCTTGTTCGCATGCAGACACATATCACCAAAGCAACTATTTAATGTAGCCTAGACACCAGCATAGAGATATAATAATAAGTTACAAAAACCCAAAAAACAAAACAAAAAACTCAGCTCAAGGAAAATTGCCTGATGCTAAGTAGAAGTCTTAGACTTCCAAGGCAGTCTACAAGACAGGCCAACTTCAATTGCAATATGATTATATTCATGAACAATGCTATTATTGTGATTAAAAAGTCTTACATCAACTTGATATGGCCACACAAGGTTACCCTAATTTAGAGCCAATGAATGGAATGCAATTTACATAAAGAAATATGTTGCAAACAAGATATCACAGAAAAATAAGAGATGCAACTCTGCATTGCAGTGTCTTAGGAGATAAGAGGATATATTGAAACAACATTTGAAGTCTCTCTTAGATAGCAATGATCTTTAGGAATCAATTGATTCATGCACATAAGCAATCAAAATGAAGCAACAAGACACAAGTAATCACTCAGTTACTCACAATGCCAAGCACCAAAGCCAATCAAGTTTTACTTTAGAACTTGCTTGGGCTTATAATTAATGCTTCTGAAGACATTAACATATTAAAAGTGTGACACATATTAACCAATCCATCTTTAGCTCCACGAGATGATGTGCACTCAATTCTAGAAGTGCTGTAGAACCTGCTACACACAATAAGCCAGGGAACATAAAGTTGGGAGAAAACCTAAAAGCAAAGGAAATTTATTAGCCTGCTTTTTTGGATCAAGAACACTAGAAATATGAATACCACAGTTCAATAAGACCAAATACTTTGATGACTTAGGGAAGGTAATTACATCCTTAAGTGACGACAACTATACCACACATGACTTAGCTCTCTCTACAAAGGTCCCATTTATAGCAATTTCTGTGTTTGCAATACAGGCAAGCTCATAAATAGAGAAGAAGATTTTGTCAATAAAGCAGCAAAAAATGCACTGATGGAATTGCTACTGCCATATGTAACATTTTCCCTTTTCACTAGAAGCCCATTGCTACTCACAAAAATATAGCAGGAAACATAAAGCTGGCAAACAAACAATCCCTCAAACTTAACCTACGCATGTTTCCCAATATTATAAGGAAAGTTTTAGAAAGGTAACCCATCACATAAAGAGTAAATCTCAAAAGCATGATTTCTTATATCAAGTAGAGCATTTACATATCAAAAATTCTTCACTCCCTTACCACAATATAAAGTAATTGTTACAGATGTTCAGTAACCATTAAGATATCTTAAAAAAGGAGCTAAGCTATTTTTTTTTCCCAAAAAAGAAATTAGGAAATTAAAGCCAGAGAGTTTACTTGGCAAATGGTAAGTAATGCATGTGTAATAGAATTTTGGTGTATTTGTATTTACTTTCTCAACTACACAATATTTAAATGTAAGAACCTAACATGTACATAATAATCCTCTTTACCACTCCAGCTACATGTGAAGTAGGCACGCCATATCTAAAACTTAAATATATGTGCATGTTTGCTACCAATATCAATGGATTTGCAAACATATATCCGACATAAAATCACAAAGCAAGCAACAACCTTCATAAGAGCAGACAAGAATAGGATGCTTTTAAATGAATGAAACATTATGAACCATGCCCACATGTCAATAACTAGATAATATGGGCCTAAATCTCTATTATATATGGGCATGTGAGTGTCAATGTTGCAAATCCTCTGGAAACCTATGGTGAAAACAAAGTTAATATGTAATACAGCATGTTCAATTAATAAAATAAAATTAAGCTTGTGTGAGCCATGGATATTATCCAAAAGGAAACAGCTCCTCCCTTCCCCCATCCGCATGTCAACTCTACCTTTGCAAACACATGTCGCCATGTTGTGCAGGCCGAAGAATATATTCCCTATATTTTGGTCAGCCTTGCAAGTGAGGTGGCAAGGGGAGTCTTGCGAAACAGCAAGCTTAGAAATGTAGCGCTAATATATTTCACCCAAGGGTAAGATGGGATGAAATGAAAATTTTTGGCAGAAGAACTAGGTTTCCTTTTGACATCATTTGGTCTTATCTGCTTGGCTCTTTTTACCCTGTAAAAGAGTTTCAATGGCTACTTGAAGAAAAGAAAAATATAGTTAAAAACTTTTCATGTTCAACTGCAATGAACACTCATGAGCATACTCCCTAAATGAGTCATCTTCAACATTATTTTCATCGATGGTGTTTTTGAATTCAGTATGATTGCCCTTAAGAAATATCCTTCCAGTTTTACGTCAGAAATTCCAGGTATAAATCAACAAGGGAATGTCCTCTATAGCACAAAGTCTCTAAGAGCCTAGGCACAAAGTGAAAGGCACGGACGTGCCCGAGCGAAGTGTACAACGAGGGAGAGCTGTCATGAGAAACATAATATGTTGTGAGAGAAGGGGTTACAACCACGGGGGAGAAGCGTGAGAGCCAAAGAACAACATTCTGGAAGCGCTGTTCTTTTTTTCAATCCTTAGTTTACCCTATAATATCTGAGCCGAGAAGGAAAATATTGGGTGTTTTGTCTCAGTCCATAATAATTAAAACCATAGGAGTAAAATTAGAAAGGGTGCACTTTTTAAGCACCTTGCACCTACCCAAAAGGTACCTTGCCTTGGGCATAAAAAGCCCCAAGGCCTTGGCCCCTTGCAACTTAGGTGCACCCTTAACAACACTGCAACCAACCAACATAAAATAAACATAAAAAAAGTAGTATCTTGGCCAGAGAAGAAATACCGAAATGAACAAAATCAAGCTACCGCTGGCAGTAAATAAAGATGATATATCCACCTTTGCTAGCAAATCTGTGTCGTCAATTATAGCCTTCTTTTCGTATCCTGGAGGCGGAAATGGAAAGCAGCGAGACATTGCATGCAATCTTGGAAACAGCAAAGTGGGAATGTTCCACCAAGCTAAAAGCTTCTCCTAGTTTCCTGTACTGTTGTTCCAACAGAGGAACAGACCAGGAACCATTCTCCCGTCCATGCACCATGTCCCCGCAGTCATTTCCAGCTTGGAAATTACTCCATGGTTTTGCAATATCACTTCCCAAGCCACTATTCTCTTATTCACAAATTAAATCCAGGATCTTGAAAGATCCTAGCTAGAGCTCGGCTTCAAATTGGGAGTAAAGACAAGGCTTAAATGCTCAATTTTACCCTAATGAACAATGAACTATGTCCCCTAATATCCAGGTAAGTAATAATCCAATCAGGCTTCATGCAAAGTAAAGATTTAAAGCTCTAAATCAACCTTATCCCCACTAGGCCAATAAAGAAATCATAACCTGTTAATAAGCAAAAACTAATACTAAACGCTTCCCCTAAACGTAGGAACCCGTGACTCAAACAACGAATGCAACGCACCCACGAACTTGCGTCCACTTCCAAGTGCCCCTTGGTTGTTGTCCAAAGAAAATTCTGGGAAATCCCCTCTTGCAGATTCAATGCGGAGGCTCAAAACACAGTTACCGACCATAACTCTAAAATTCCAAGAACTGCAACTAGGGCTGATTCCAGTGACGATCAGATCAAACCCTAGAAAAGGCCATAGCAATAAAACTCATGTCAAGCACAGAACCCACTTAATTGCCATAAGTAAATAAATACTCAGAAAAAAGATTCAATTTTCTGGGGCGAAAAAAAAAAGCAAACAGTTTC
Source organism: Ceriops tagal (assembly GCA_021533255.1). NCBI lineage: Eukaryota > Viridiplantae > Streptophyta > Magnoliopsida > Malpighiales > Rhizophoraceae > Ceriops > Ceriops tagal. The sequence goes on from CM038603.1 coordinate 216,951, forward strand.
ATAGATAGAAGGTACACGGGGCTTTAATGCAAGCAAAATGGGAAATTTTCCAGAGAAACCCAGAGCGAAAATTTATGGGCTCATGATTTTCTTTGTCTGGTGTGGAGTAGACAATGTGCTAGGAGGGATGGACAAGATCCAAAAACAGCAGGAAAGACAATTGGAACCAAAAAACACCCAGAAACCCAAAACATATGAAGACTTTCTTGGAAGTGTTCTTTTACCCCTCTCTCTCTCTCTCTCTCTCTCTCTCTCTCTCTCTCTCTCTCTATACACACACACACACACACACACATATCAATCAATCCCGCTATACCTGTAACTGTATTTAAGGGTTTCTTGGTATATTCTCAGATCTTTCTAATCAACAAATTCCAATTTTTTTTGCTGATATGTGGGTTTTAGTTGAACTTTTTTTTTTTTTTTGTTGGAGAAGAAGGGAGAGGGAGTCTGTTTCTTGTTTGTTCTCTTCTCTCTCGTACCTCACATGAAATCCCTCTAGAGGAGGAGAGAAATAATTGAAAAGGAAACTTTTAGGCACTGGCAAAGGGTATTTATAGTGGGAATAGAGAGAGGCAGAGAGAGAGAGAGAGAGAGAAGGGGCGGGGGGAGAGACGTGTCAAAAAGAAGAATCGAGAGACCAAAAAATATAAAAGGAAAGAGGATCGAAGATATTAGGATAGGCACTACTGCTGTCCTTTGGTTCGCCTCGCCCTCCCAAGAGTTATTTTTCTCCCCTTTTCGCTTTTTCAAACCACCCCCCCCCCCGCCCCGCCCCTCCGCCTCCTCCTCCTCCGCCTCCTCCGCCTCTATTTTTTCCCCTTTCGTCTTGTTTAATTTGTTTAGTGTTTAAATTAGGGGAGAGAGATATTAAATGCCATTCCCATAATCATCGTCATGAAGTCTTTATTTATTTATTTATTTACTTATTTATGTAATGTCAAGTTAGAAGTTTGTCTTCAAAAGTTATTAACTGTTATTCTTATTTATTCTGGTAATTATTAGTAGTCTTACTTAATTTTGTTTTCCCTCCTTAACACTCTCTTTTGGTTGTTTCTCATGATCATTAATAAAATATGAAAAATCTCGAATTTCAAAGATTTTTTTATAATGACATAATAAGAATTTGTAACGAAAACTATAAATATGCTTAATAAAATTTCAAGAAGAGTAAAACGACAGCAATAACGATAAACAAGCGTTGTTGGAATTTATTTAACGCTATAGTTATTGCATTGTTATAACATCTTGTTATGCCTTGCATCTTTTGTGACGTTTCATGCACATTATCACAATTTTTTTCTTCCTTTTATTTTAATTTTAATTTTAATTTTAATTTTCTTTTTTTTTTTTTGGGGGGGTGACAAATTATTGGACATTCTTGTAATACATGTTATGCCGTTATATCTTGGGGGAAAATTTAGATCTCTTATTATGTGAAACCCAAAATTGCCACTCCAACTAAATCTATGCCTTTTCTTATTTCCATCTCTTCTCATTTCACCCTCCCCCCCCACCTACTTAGCATTTACAACCATTGTTACCTTCTCATCGCTTTATTCCCTCCTCCGACTAACCATCACAGTTTTGAGACACGTAACCTTAAATTTTAACCGCCAAACAAAAGCTACTTCAACTTGATAAAAATTTTATAAATAAATCTCTTATTAGATCATATCACCATGCGAATATATATATATGTATATGTGTGTGTGTGTTTGTGTGTTTATAGTCTTCTTAACCCCTAGCATTTACCGTTAGCTCTTTTTTTTTTTTTTTGTGTGTGGGGGGAGGGGGGGAGGTGGGGTGGGGTTAGGTCATTTTGTAATGAAGTCTTACTATAAATAAATAAATAAATAAATAAATAAATAAATAAATAAATAAAGATGCGAGGAATAGATAGAATGGGAATTACATGGGATGATGGTCACATATTTGTAGCGCATGAAATGGATTTGTATAGTTTGTCGGGGGTACTTCCAATGCAGGAGCCGGAGCCTATGTTATCGGGATAAGAAGCTTTTATAAAAAGCAATCTCCACAAGTTATGGGTCACTGTCACGGACCAAACATAAGGGCCCAATAACAGTATAAGCAAACGAACAGAAGCCCAATATGATTTATGCATCTCTCTCTTTCTCCCCCTCTCTCAGCCTCCATGCCCATGGTCTGTGTAACGGGTATATTAGAGAAATGGGTAAGTTCTTAGGTACAATTTAATTCTCACTGGGAAGAGGAGATCTTAAACTATATAAATTCGAGTATTACATATTTTAATAGATTGCTTTTAAAGAGAAGGTAATGAGCCGTGATATCAGTCAACTCAACCCCGGCACACTCCAATGTGCGATAATGAAGAAGCATTGGGTTTAAGGGGGTCGGGATCATGATTTGAAGGGTCTCCTGTTCTATCTTTTCTTCTTTTTCATCGGCACCTTTTCTCATCAAAGAAAATGTCCTTCTTTTTTAGTGTTTTTTCTTTTTCCTTTTTTTTTTTGGTTGGTATCTGTTTTGTTCTCTTTTGCAATGTCGGATAATCAATAATTGTTCATCTATGTTTTCATATCGGTCTTCTTCTCACTGTTTTATATTTGATAGACTTTAATGGTTCTACCGTTTATTTTTAAACTCTTCTCTTATTATTGATATTGAAACTTTGTCTCCTTTTGATCTTGATTTCTCATTAAGGGACAATTATCAATCTTTAAGCATTATCATGATACCCCTCTTTTGCTTTCTGCATTTTTTATTTGAATTCCCACTTTCAGTTCCATTTCCTCCCCCTCTCCTGGTTTTAAAATTTTTTACTTGTTTTGTTTTTTCTCTGCCTTTTCTTTTGCAATTACGTTTCCCTACAATGATCATCACTTGGACTTGTATGACTTCTTTGCTGAATGATGCGGAGAAGTAAGAATTGATGCAAGAAACAGCACATTCGACATTCCAAATACTGAACAGATACGCGGTAGGATGACAATTTCTCCGTATTGTTACATCATTGGGTAAGACTCCGTTTGTTGGATTCTTCGGGATAAATAGCATCAATATTGACTTCTTGTTCATTTATATTTGTTGGGAAACGGATAAAGAGTCTTTTTCTGGTAGTTTTTGATATTTATCTTCTCTTTATATGAAAGACCTGATTCCTGATTCTCCTCTTTGTTTCCTGATTATTCTCGGGCTATTGATATTAACAATATTTTACTTTTTCTGTTTTATGATCTTAATTATCGGTTCCCCATTGTGGTTTATTCTTTTATCTCCATTATTGATATCTTCACAGCCCCTTTTCTCGCAATAGCTTACATTTACCCATTCTTAAGCATTACCTCGATTATAAGCCCCTGTTGCACATTTCCAATAATTCTCCCTTTCCAGTCTCTTTTCCTTTTCCTTTTTTTTTTTTTTTTTTCTGTAGGCCTTCTCTTTTGCAACTACATTTCAAGACAGCAATCTGTCGAGAACCGGTGCTTGTGTGATCAATCCTTTTTTACTGAATGATGCGAAGCATAAAAGATGTGCAACCAGTGGGGCATTCTGCATGCAAAAATCATGGAAAGATACATGCTTGGATAGCTATTAACTTTGGTTGGGAACTCGCTTGAAGTGTTGGTAATCAATGGGATGGTTTTCATCTGAATTTTTTTTCACATTCAATTTTTTTTTTTTAAATGCGCGTCAAGAACCCATTATTATTTTATTAAACTCGTTCGCTGACTCAGTCTTACTAAAATTTGAGTACGATTATTCTATTGAATTTACTTAGTTTAATAGTATTCGAGGTGGTAGGTGCTGCGCGTGCTCTCTATTGCGCCACGTTGCCGACAACCTTTCTTGGTCTCTCGAGTACTTCCGATGGCAACTACATGGACGGGAACCAGTCTAAACACGTGCTAGCCACTGATACGAATGCATCGAAGTCACCGAAGTATTCTCAAATCGGAAGAGGCAGAGAGAAAACAATAATGGCCGGTGATCGTGAATCGCTACACTTAGTGATGTTTCCATTCTTCGCATTCGGACACATAAGCCCATTTTTGCAGCTTTCAAACAAGCTTTCCCTTCACGGAGTTCGAATCTCGTTCTTTTCGGCTCCAGGCAACATTGAGCGCATCAAATCCACTCTTCATCTCACCTCAAAGGCCCAAATAAATCCCCTTCCAATCCCTCCAGTGGATGGTCTCCCTTCGGGCCTGGACAGCACCTCAGAGATGACACCAGCCATGGCTGAGCTACTCAAGAAAGCCTTAGATCTCACCCAGCCACGCGTAAAAGCCCTTCTCTCGCAACTCAAGCCCCACTTTGTTTTCTTTGATTTTGGTCTCCATTGGCTTCCAAAACTAGCCGCGGATTTGGGCATCAAAACATTAATCTTCACTGTTTACTCCGCCATTTCTAACTCTTACCTCATTGTTCCCGCTAGGAGGCCTAATGAAGACATGACTCTTACTACCAGTGATCTCATAAAACCGCCAAATGGGTTTCCTTCAAACTCGTCAGTTACTACCATGAAAAAATTCCAGGCCGAGGACTTTATGTACTTGTTCACTAAGTTCGATGCTGGGCCTATTGTGTATCAAAGAGCTCGTGCATCCTTTAGTAATTGTACTGCCATTGTCATGAAAACATGCAAAGAAATGGAAGGACCTTACGTAGACTTTCTGCACGACCAATTTCAAAAACCGGTGTTTCTAACCGGTGCAGTTGTCCCTGGGCCACCCTCTGGAGTACTGGAGGTGAAGTGGGCTAGTTGGTTGGGTCAGTTTCCTGCCAAGTCCGTAATTTTTTGTTCTTTCGGCAGTGATACTTTCTTGAGTCGTGATCAAATTGAAGAGCTTGCTCTTGGGTTGGAACTCACTGGGCTGCCATTTATCTTGGTCTTGAACTTTCCTGCTACGCTTGACGGTAGAGCCGAGTTAAATAAGGCATTGCCATCGGGTTTCTTGAGAGGGTTCAAGACAGAGGGACTGTGCACGTGGGGTGGGTGCAGCAGCAGCTTATTCTAGCGCATGCCAGTGTTTGGTGTTTTGTATGTCACTCGGGGCTCAGCTCTCTGATCGAAGCATTGGTGAATGAATGTCAATTGGCCCTGTTGCCGTTCAAGGGTGATCAGTTCTTTAATGCCAAGCTTCTGGCTGGAGACATGAAGGCCGCGGTGGAGATAAATAGGAGAGATGACGATGGGTACTTCTGCCGGGATGACATTTATGAGGCTATTAAAACAGTGATGATGGAACACATAGAGCCTGGCAAGTCCATTAGGGCTAGTCACAAGAAATGGAGGGAATTTCTGTTGAATGAAGAGATTCAGAGCAACTACATTGCCCAGTTGGTCGAGCAATTGAAGTCCATGTCCTAATTTTTCTTGAGTCTCTTGTAATTGCTAGTTGGATTATAACCTTCATGTTTCTCATCTTCTTTTAGAAATAAATGAAGGTTCGTACGATGATGAATGATGGCTCCAGCAAGGGAATCAGTACTCATTTGATGTCTTGCGACGGAAAGATTACTATATTATAATTTGGTGATTATAATCCCTCTATGGAAACAAAGATAAAACATCTAACTTCTTTTCTTTTTCTTTTTCTTTTTTTTTTTGGGCTCTGAAAGAAAGCTTTCAAACACCACAAATGTGGAAGTCTTACCCTGGAATATCAAATGAAAAGGTTGGTTGCTAATTACGTATGTGTCTCTCTTTTTTTTTTTTTGGAATAATAAAAAAAAACATATTACAAATATATGTTAATTATCACATTTATAAATAAAAATATTAAAAGTATATTGATTATCTCAACAGAAGTAGATATTCCTTTTAGTTACATTTCATACTTACGCCACGTTTGTTTGTTGGGTCACTCCCAATGCCAGGATTGAATGTGAAGCTCAGGAGATCTCCTGGTTCAATATATTGGGGGCTTCGGGCTTAATGGCTCAAAGCTCGTACTCTGTACATCCTAATTGGTAGATAACATTTGGCCCAAAGTTGCTTGTGGCGGAGTTAGTTCAACCCTGAGTGTAACTATGGGTCAACGTCATCCGCCAACCAGGGGACGGGGGCCGTAAAGATGAGTAATGTTTGGCTCTTAGTAAGAACACGCAGAGAAGCAAAGATTTAAAAAGTTGAACTGATATGGAGAAGATTTTGAGAGAACCTATTTGGTAATAGAAGGATAGAAATTAAGAAACGCAAAAGAAAAACGAGAGCATAGTCATTGCAATGAGTGATTTCTCTGCACCGTTTTCCCGCTGCCCAAAAACAGTCATTCACACGTTTTTGTTTAGCAGTTTAATGCAAAATAATCCACATTGACTAACCAATTTACTCGAATGTCCCGTTGATGCTCTCAGCCTTGCCTTCAAATATTCTCGCTGTAAGGTCTAAGAAAGAGGTCAGAGGTAGTATCTATGTGATTCATGTCTTCACATTGGCATAAAGAAAATACTGAATATAGTATCTCTACGCTATTCTCACAAATTTTGTAAATAAATTCTATGAGCGTAATAAGCAAGCAACCATAACGCAAGAAGACTCAATAAAATTTATTCACTTTCAACATCTTGTTGCAGGTAAGACATGCCTCAGAGAAACAGGTAAGCCCAATGAAAGATGCTTTCACATAATCAGGGGCACAACTCTGCTTTCTCCCCCTGCCGTCATGCATGCACGGAGAATAGAAAAGTAAACGTTGGCATATTAAAGCTATTGAAAGATATCTGACGGTCAATAATATGTTTTTTTTTTTTTGGAACGGCCATGGTCAATAATATGTACACTCCGTTCAGCCAAACAGAGGACCAAACAATCCATAAGACACAAAGTCATGAGAAATGATGAGACTGCAGGTGGGGAAGCAGCATGAAGGGAAAGGGGAAAACCATGTCTAAGGAATCGTGGTCTACGCTCCTACTGGTATAAATGTAATCCTGAAGGGGAAGGGCAGGGCAACAATATTGTAGAGACAGTGCAGGCAGGCTTCCGACTAGTTGAAATATACTTTGTGTGGCTATGAATGAAACTTTACAAAAGCAAAATGAAAAACACTACAGTTTGTTTTGTACGCCCACCTCCACTTCCTCAGTGGAATACAACAATCAAATTGATCAAAGGTAATGGCTTTGCTGAAAAGGGGAGGACATTGCCAGACATGGACAATCTAAAATGTTAGATTGTAGTGAAGTGATCATAAATCCAGACGATTGCGTAACTCCATCTGAGTGATGCTGAATTGAGCTGTCAAGGGAAGAATCAGATTCAAAGTATTGCAACCTTTATCTTCTGGAAACACACAGAAGATGTAACATCAGGCAAAGAAATGTCTGGTACTGACTTCACAAACGTGCAGTTTCTATATTGACCAGCAACAATTATGAGCTTGATGTGGGTAACAATCAATGAGATGATGCAAAATAGAGCCTATGGAAGTACTTGATATGGTTAGTCACACAGAAAGCCTCTATAATACTACAGAAGCATGCAGAGTTAGAAGTTCATGATTCACTACCCCATCTCTTTCCAATGTTAATAGATATCACTCTTTTTTCAGCATGAGAAAATGAAAATTACAGCTGACCTGAATGACAATGACAATGATGACTCAACAGGCGGGTGAATTCCATTTTGATCAGGAGATAATAGTGACCAAAGAACTGGAATAGAAATTACGACACAGCAATTCAGTACCAAAGCTGAAAAGGGAAATAACGCTGAACTTATTTAAGCATCAGTTGAAACAGTCCATGATCACAATCCCCAAAAGTCCATTGAAGCTTGCATTGTCTGCCTTGAAGAGAATTCTCAAGTTTTTGATCGTTGAGGAAAATTACTATGAAATATTGTCAACTTAAAGTTCTGACATTTCAATAGCATTAATGTCTTCAGGGTAAGATAGTTTTGGAGATTCCTATTGATGTGTGTCTTCACAAGGCAGTATTTATCCATTGGAATATGCTTGCAAATTGGCATTATCATGACATGTATCCCATAGACAAGTCATGCCCACAATGGACAGTTTGGTGGTTTAAAAGATTATGGTGGAAAATTTGTAAGGAACTAGTTTGCAGTAAAGCAAAGAGTAGGTTGAAGTAAAGACTTTTCCATTGGGTAGGAGAAGGAAAAAAAAAAAATACCTGACTGCTCTTGATGATCTTTGAACTCAGAACAAAATAGCATGTCCTGGATTGTGGAATTTACAAAGCTTAGACACATAATTTGTCATGCTGAAGATTGAGGAGAAAGCATAAACTGTACAGCAGCTATCTTGAATGCAATCAAATAAACTCACCTTTCCAATCGCCCGAGAAACATTACGGACTTCCCCTGCAGGCAATGGGAATTATAGTTAAAAAAAAAAAAAGGCACTAGTTTGTCCTTCAAAGGTGAGAAGTAATAAAGGATGAATTCACAAAAGTGAAGATAAAATGATCTAACAAACCGAAAAGATAAAATGGTCTAAGAAAGGAAGACTGCAAACAAATGCTAGGGAACTCAGCCAAGAACCACAGAGATCACAGACAATTCTTTTCAAATGGGAAACTGTAGATGTGAACACATACTCACTTGAGATAAACATGACTACAGATAAGCAAAGCAGATATGCCAGACAGGTGACCGCTCATCTTGACTTACTCGATCACCATTCCTAAGAACAATTTATGGTATTATGCAGGACCACAGAGCTTACCCAAGTTTGAAATGCTTGGCTTCACTGCCAGTGTCAAGCCCAAAAAACAGTCATCAGCTTCAGCACCAAAATCCCACAGGTTTAACTCAAGATTTGGTGTTGATCCTGTCAAATAGTTGAAAAGAAACTGATATGGTAGAGACATAGACAATGAATTTTTCAAACAAGTGAACTTGAGAATACTCACCTATGCTATTAAGCCTTAATGCAAGTGGGTCTTGCAGTGGATAAGGAACCATGTACCCAACTGCTCAGAAAATATTAATAGATTAGATCTCATCTTCCATAAAAGGAAAGAGGAAATCAAAGTTGAGCACACAAATTACATGGAAAAATGGATGTTGCAGTGACTGATCAGCAGTTGGCCTTTTTAATGGGTCCCATGAACATAGTTGCTATGATAAAGCAACAACAGGAAGAAAACCAAAAATCAAAATCAGAAAATCAATTTAGTCAAAAACAAATTGATCGTAGCTAATGAAAACTAGTAAGAGGTAAGCTACTTCCACACCCACCATGATCAAATCAATAGCTTCTGAGCTGGCATTGCGAATGACATCAGAAAGGTTGGCAGGCAAAATCTACAATATAAATACAACAATAAGCACAAATTCAAAGTGTAGAAGAGGATATATAAAAACTACTTACATATAAAGATTGGCTCACCGTTGAATAACTAATTTCCATCAACCGAGGTATATTTGTAGCTTCAGGGAATGTAGTCCAATCTGGTGCACCAAGAACACAACATATCTTGCACAACTGGTCTAGTTCACTGTCCATGGATAATTCATTTTATAAGATGAAGTCAAGGAATTTTGCCTGGTTTTTTCTTATCCATGTGTAAAAAACTTAAATCATTTCTAGCATTACTAGTTCATCCAAACTTCTTCAATTAATATAATCCATTAATTTAGTCAGGACACTTCAAACTGCAGTTAAATTACAGATTTAAGGATAAGAGAATGTGTGTGTCACCCACAGGGCACTGCTCTACACAATAAAAATTTATTCTTAAAAGCTTGTTGAGAAATGAGTGATGTCATGTTGTGATTTCCCGCAAATTATTACGCTTAGGTGAAATCAGTCCAATTTATGTGAAAAGGTATAGCCATTGTGTATTCCAACAGCAACTAGTAAAAGTAGCTAGCCATAAGAAAATTTTCCTACCATTTTAAGTAATTATACTAAGTAGCCACAACAAGATCTGTTCAAAGCACACGTATGTGCATGTGCAGGTTGAATTGGTTAGTGTGAAAGGCATGGCATGTCTGCAATATAACTATAGTTATCTAGTCTTTCATATCAAGACCCAAGACAGTAAATGGATTCCAAAATCACCTTTCACCAGGGAAAATAGGGGACAAAGTGACAAGCTCAGCCAATATGGCACCAACTGCCCACATATCTGTAAATCCTTTCAATTGTTAGCCATCAATCAACTAGGAAAACATCAATCTACAAATTTGGCATAAATTAAGGGAGACAATCATAGGCAGAGAAATGTCAACTTATTACAGAGAACATCATTGCACATATTTTGTTGATAGCATATGGATTTTAATTCCATGAACGAAACTTCAAACCATTTCATTTTTATACATCAAACACTGATTATTCACAAAATGCAATCTAATAGAATTGTGTTGAGATAACAAAATCAAGAATGTAAAACAAACTGAGGAGGAGAGCGAGAGGGAAAGGGAGAGAGAGAGAGAGAGAGAGAGGGAAGATATGAGGAACATGGTTGGGGATGAAAGTACCAATTGCAGGACTGTACATTGATGACTGCAACAAAACTTCTGGAGCTCGGTACCTGACAGATATATTTGACCCATACCAGAAAATGATAAAGAAAAAAACTTTGAAATGACACTGAAATGACAAGGTGAACCAATCAAAAACAACTAGATGAACCAGTCGAAGATGGCTCACCATCGTGTGGAGACATATTCAGTATAAGGCGGCAATGATGAAACTTCTCTAGCCAGTCCAAAGTCAGCAATTTTAAGGACATCATTTGTCACCAGCAGATTTTCTAACAAAAGATCAATCTTTGATTAGTAGTTTGCCATGTGAAATCCGTAATTTCTTCCGTGAACATGCACATGGTACTCTTAAACCATGAAATGAATGGAGGGGCTATTAACTAAATAATTAGATGCTTACCAGGCTTCAAATCTCGATGAAAATACCCATTTCTATGCATGTGAGCAAGTCCTTGCAGCACTTGAGACATAAAGCTCCGTATCTCATCCTCCGAGAAAGGTCTTTCTCGTTCCCTCATTATTTGGTACAAATTGTACTCCTGATTAGATGAAGCCCAGAATTAAGAAATTACAATTTAAGAACAGTCACAGGTTATTGGAATCATATTTGTTCCCACACAGAATTAATGTAATAGCATCTATGTAAAGGAAAGCAGCAATAACAAGTTGTATCAAGCATCTCATGGGAAATGAGCTCTTATGCAGGATGGAAACAAGGAAAGAAATTCACACAGATATCAATAATTTTTAAGTAAGAATTCAATATAGTTGAGCTGAATTAAGCATCAACTAAAGTCCATATGAAATGCATATTTATGATGGCAACCATAATTTTCTTCAGTGTCATGATTCCAGTAATCACAATGTCCTGGCATCAGTGTACAGGCTGATAATTCTAGTGTCTTCAAAAAAGACTACAAATAACTCATCAGTAATATGGAATTTGAAATAATTTGTCTTACCATGTATTCAAAAATAAAGAATAGGTCATTGTTTTCCCTGACAACCTCCTTTAACTTTATGATATTGGGATGATTCATTTTACAGAGGGCCTGCAAAAGAAAATGTCAAGCTTAGTTGTTTGCCAGCTGTACATGAAATGTAACATAGTTGATGACACGAAGATTACCAACAAGAATCAGACCTTTACTTCTCTTAAGTTCATTCACTCTTCCCAAGAATAGAACTTTCTCTTCATTTTCTTCACAGCAACCTGAGTCAAAGAGTATACTTCTTTTAAATATACTTATGGTGGCCAACTGAACAAACAGTCTTTAAGAAGGACAAAGCTAAATTAATGAACTATTCTTGTCACTACTTAAAATGATTTCCTTTGTGGGCAAGGAAAGTATAAGATAGCAAGTTTGTGCTATCCAGAAGCAATAAGTGCAAACAAGCAATTAAGCATGGCTTGCAGTATAAAGCTGATCATGCTTCCTTACAATGTCGTATGTATCTGAATTGATAGCCTTAAAAACACTACCACATGTACCATCTCCCAGCTCTTGCAAGACTTTAAATCTGAGGAGAAAATACTGAAAAACTTATTTCGAGAGGACTGGGGAACCAGCATCAGAAAAACATGAAAAAGTTATAAAATCAAGTCAGATCGTGAGGCTACGCACCTGTCCATAACTAGAACTGTATCAGATGACAAAGAAAAATTTGTCAATGGCCTTCTAAGAACCTTCTAATAGGAATGCCTACTCTGTCAACAGAGTATGACTCTCCAGTTTGCATAAATGAATTAGTGCTAAACTGTAGCTTGTTATATACAACATCGACAGAAATCCAGTTCTCATCATAGCAGGGAAAGAATATCAGCCAAAATGTTATCAACATGCTTAAGTGCAGCTTCTAAAAGATGCAATACGGTCGTATCATCTAAAAACAATCAACCTTTGATCTCCACAACAGCATAGATTAAGCAAGCATTCAATAAAGTGTCTCAATCCATTTCTTTAAGTTTACTTCCAATAACGTCCTTCTTCTAAAAGCCAGGTTGAGCTGCAAAGAAGGAACAGAAAGGAAAAATAAAAATTCTGGTAAATCAATGCTTTCATATGAAAACTTCCGCCGGGGGGGGGGAGGGCAAAACACAAGATAATTACATAAATCTAACAAAACAATCTCAAATCCATCCAAATTGTCAGTAGGGTCCACTTAGGTACAGGAAGAGACGCGCATACATGATGAAACAAAGATGTGAGAAACTTCCAATATATCAACCAAAAGCAAACAATCAGAATTTTTGCTTCAAGGCTCTTTGACATAACAACCCAATCTCACCTACATCAAATTCATATTCATGACGATGATACCGGCAAATTTACAGGTGGGTTGATCTTTGTCAACTAATCGGGCTGAACAAAAATCAAATCATTTTATGATGAAATATTCTCGCTGAAAATATGAATTACCCTAAACGCCAGATTCAGAAATTACCATCGATAAAATAAAAACATAAAAGAAAGAAAGAAAGAAAGAAAAAACATTTATCCACCACGTCGGGTCTTCCAAACTTCCGTTCCATTGGTTGCTGCGGTACTAGAATTGGCTCAGAACAGCAGGACGTAAGACAAAAGTGCCTAGGAGTCTAAATTGGCAAAAATGGACACGCTTCTTGTCTTGTTGATCCAACATCGGGTAATTCTTCGAGTTGGGCTTTAAAAGATGGGGAGAAATATATATCTATATATATATAAAGGGCTAACTACCCATTTAGTCAATCAATCCCAAAGAAGTAAAGGCTCATTCTACCCAATTAGAACTAATCCAACTTGTATAAATTCACACACCGAAATCATTCCTTGCTGAATTATAAATTGTACTGGTTGCTGAAAATGCCCGGATCAATTTTTGCAAAACCTGACCCAAGGAGGAAAGTCAATGGATAAAATAGATACTGCTATTTCACCATGGACCACCTATACAAGCTTCTTCCTCCTGCTGCTGCCAGACAACCCAAGGGAGAAAGACAGCTAAATAAATAGTGCCGTTTGACACCTTTCAGAAAAAAAAAGAAAAAAGAAAAAAAATATATTAATAATAGAGCTTTTTGACCAGGCCAGCTTCCTCACAGCTGGGTACCTTCTACGGTGCAAGAAGTTTCCAGAATGCAAATGTCCCCAGCTTCATCTTGATACGTGAGTACGCTTGTTGGCAACGCTCTTTTTAACAGAAGACTTCGAGTACAGCAGAAGCGAAGTTCAAGAACAGAGACCAATGGGAGAAAAATTGAGGCTACAACATATCGTTCATGTTCATTACAAATTTAAGTGCTGAACTTTACAGAGAACTAATCATAATTACAAAATAAGCATGCCTGTATGGGTGCAAATAGCTTGCTGACATTGTTTAAACAAAGTTCACAAGCAATCTACAACTTTTCAGCTTCCAAAAGGTTGCTGGCACTAGGAAAATAAGACTAATCTGGTCCCATGCTTAGCTACATAGTAAACAACAAGAAAAAGGAGCCTAAATGTTGTTTTGAACTTCAACCATGCTGCTGGAACTTGTCTTGTAACTGCCATGCTAGAATTTCACACAAGAAACTTAGCCACCCAAAAAGTTCCTCGACTGACGCATAGCAATGAGAAAGACCGATCTGCCATTTTATACGCGTACAAAGCCATCCTTAGATAGAGCATTAATTATGGCTTCGTAATCAATACTCCCAATAACCAACCACATCAGCCACTATTCCTCCACAGGCCCAAGTTTCTACAAAAACCAAATTCAACTTAGCCAAACCAGTCAGTAAAACAGCTTTAACAAGGGCAGTTAGGCCTAAACCCAATTCACGTTATTGCACCAATTAGCTTCAAGATGTCATCTTCAATGTTAATAGATAGACTGGACTCCTCGATCAGCGCAACTATGGCCTTAAGTTGCGAACCCTTATAAATTCGAAGGCAAAATTGATCTCAACAGACGCACTCTGCTGTCCGTATCATAGCAATCAAGTTCGCTTCTTTGGAAACCCGGTTGCAAATTCGTACCCCAAGTTCACTGTTTATGATAAACCAGTGACTTCAAAAGGCCGTTTATTTCCCCGCTGGGATTGAGGTACAAAGAAGGAAAGATACCCAGGCACCTATAACCGTAGATCCTCAGATTTCCTACTAGGTTAACCTTCCTTAAGTGGATTCTTAAGAAATTACGTATCACACAGTGGGAAAATTTAACACAAGAACTCGAGAGCAACTTTCACAAGTTTCTCTATGTAAACCAACATTATAGAGAGGGGGGGGGCAGAGAGATGGTGAATACCAGGAGAAGAATTGAATTTAGGGCTATTGGACGGTTAATGAACCGCCTGCGAAGTTCGAAGAAGGCAAGCTAACGTCAAGTCAAATTTTGGAAAAGTGGGCGGCCTGGAAGCTGGAACACGGTAACATACGGCTTACCCTGCGTTACTTTCACCTTGTTTGATAAGTTAAAATGCGGTTCTCCTGTTTCTTTCCTGTAAATCATTTTCCTCTCTTATATTATTTTATTTTTGATAAATAAAAACCATCTTCCTTTCTTTCTTGCAGGGAAAATGTTTTGTTTGCCGTTGGTCCCTGCAGGATTCTAGCCTCCTACTTTTATGGCTAACAAACTCTTGCCTTTCGCTGAAATGGAGATGGGAAACTGAGAATCATGGCCAGCTCCAAGAACTCAAATAGGAAATTGCTTTCGAAACAAGAAGAGAACTAGCACGGTAGCTATAAATTACAGTAATTGTGAAGGTACCCAAGTCATATTTTACTAGTATGGTATACACAGTACCAACAACTGCTTTATGTACGGTCATAGACCGCCTGTTTAAACCTGTATGACCACATCTAAGAACCTCATTGTTATACATAATATCATAGCGCATTCTGGTCAACACTATTATTTAGGGCTCAACTATGATCTTTCCAATGGCATGACCATCGATGCTCTTGGCCCAAGCATCTTCCGCCTGGTTTAAGGGATGCTTTGAATCAATCACCGTCTTTAGCTTCCCGTCCTTCACTAGTTTCACAAGATAATCTAGGTTCTCCCCTTTGGGGCTTATTATTAGTGGCACGAGCTGCTTCTTACTAAAGGTGAGTTTCTTTAGAGCAAAAGTCACCATAGCCCTTGGTCCGGGGGTAAGATCTATAACCTTCCCATTTTCACTCAAATTAGGCTCAAAGGTAGACCAAGGAATGCTAGTTGTGCAGTGGACAACTGCATCATACTTCCGACCAGATGGGCTTTTCAGAGCAGCCCCATCAGGGGTCTTGTAATCAAGAACCTCGTCAGCTCCTAAACTCTTGACAAGTTCAACGTTGCGTGCACTGCAAGTGGCTGTCACATGTGCGTTTCCAAGTTTGGCCAATTGAACTGCATAATGACCCACGCCACCTGAGGCAGCGGTAATAAGGATGTTTTTCTGCCAGTCACTTCCATCAAGCTTGATGCCAGCAGATTGAGTGATAGCATGGTAGGCCGTAAGACCGGCAATTGGTAAGCCTGCACTGTCAGCAGCTGAAACTTCAACTGGTGGCCTTGCAACTGTAAATCTCTCCTTAGCGACGGCATACTCAGCCAGTCCGCCCCCCAGCTGACATTAGAAATCCATAGCATATTGACTTATGAAAGAAACACGCAAAAATGAAAGGTATGAAGGCAATTGCGCAATTGTGCTTTTGGGATGCTAGGAGCAGCTCATAATTTATGGTAAGTTGGGAGTATGCGTCTTCGCTTTCAATGAAGGCAAGGCATTGTTGTATGAAAAGTGTGGTGGATCAAGCACATATGCAACGAGCAAGGTGGAGATGGGATGTAGCCCCACACCATCTCAATGGCTGGGGATGAGAGTGGGAGGGTCGAAACATCAGTTCATCAGTTATAGGCATTAACAAAACTTTGTTACCAGAACTCGATCCTTTAGTCATATATATGTATGTATGTATGTATGTATGTAAAGCCCCTGTCCTCTTCATTTCTCGTGGACAATTGGTGGCTTAATATGTTATCATCTCTCATATGATAATTTCTACCACCAACCGACCATATGCGGTCCTTTGAAAAACCAAAATAATCAAACTTATCGAAGAGCAAAAACAGGGCAAAAGGCAAATTACCGAATAAGCACTTACATTATGGTAAAGAATGGCAACCACTTTGTCGCCAACTTTGAAACTCTCAATTTCTGGTCCGACATCTACGACTTCTCCAGCAACATCAGTAACTGTTGAGACAAAGTTGCCATAATCACAAAGAATCACCATCATATTTTTAATGGAGGGATACAATTCAGGTTTGCCATTGCCAATATTAATCATTGTAAAACGAGTAACATGGAAATGTTGTCTCTAGATCTAAGAATGGTTGAGACTTCAGAGAATATGAATGGACAAGTGAAAATTAAAAAAGTTACGGTCTTGCCTCACCGGGGATGTGAGGGAACTTGGGAGGCTTATAAAAAGGTCGCGTCACGCCTTTCTGGATTTTCCAATCAAGTGGATTAAGACTAGCTGCTTCTATCTTTAACAAAACCTCATCTTTCTTCGGAGTAGGGACTGGAACTTCAACATGCTGCAACAAAGCAAACGTAATCAGCGCGATGTGAAAACCAGAAAGAAAGAAAGAAAGAAGAAAAAAAAAAACTCAAGACGACAGCGGCACTGAGACAAAGATTGTGATTAATTAAACCTTTAAATCAGCTGCCCCTCCACCGTAACTGTCGTAGCAAACCGCGCGCATAAGCTTCCCCAACATATCCTCGGGAACGGACCCGACTCCGTTTAAAGAGAACAAGGAAAATTAGAATTAGACAAGGTGAGACCAGAGACACGAGAAATTAGGCTCCTCTAAATTCCAATGGAAAGAATCGTATTATTGTTGCTAACATGAGTCAAATATCTGGAATTGTGAGCGTAGCCACGTTAGTAACCACGCATAACGAATACATGGCAGTGGCGGTGGGGGCGTAAATGTCCTAAATTCGAATGCCTAAAATAGCCCGATGAATGTTGACTGATCATTTCTAGGCTGGGCGACTCTTTCCTAAATTGCTAGGCCTTTCCCCGTCTTTTTGCTATTTTGTCGGAGGCTGCGTCTTCCTCGCGTGAGCGGGGACGCTGGTGATGGGTAACCTGGGAAGCATTTTCGTTTCCTTTTCATTTTCGCTTGTAAGACTTCGAAGTCGATTGTAACTTTACTCGTAGATTTGATCAATTAATGCGACGATTCCATCTTATTAATTCTAACTTGAGAAACAAATGCGAGTAATATTTTTCTGATGTAATGTAGTACACGACACCCAAATGCTAAGAACGACAAAATTGTAAGCTTGTCCTTTATGCGCACAGTGTAAGTCTACACTCTTGGCTGCGAAAATCACATTTTGTTGAGATGCAAAGCCAGAATAAAGGCAGAACACACCAGATCGACTGCCTTGTGCTACAGTGAATACACAAACTGTTTCAATCTGGAGAACCGCATGTCAGCCTCAGACCCAAGTTATAACACACAATACGATAACATTCTGGGACGATGCCTTTTACCTAATGCTCGACTAGAATTTTTCCAGTAGCATGGCAGTGGATGCTCTTCGCCCAAGCTTCTTCAGCCTTGAGTCGATCACTGTCTTCAGCTTCCTCTCCATCACCAGTTAAACAAGATAATCCAAGTTCTTACCCTTGGGGTTCTCCACCATTGGCACCAGCTGCTTCTTGCAAAAGGTAAGTTCGTTTAGAACCAAAGTCATGAGAGAACTTGGATTTGGGCTAATACCCATGACCTTCCCATTCTCACTCAAATTGGGCTCAAAGGTAGACTAAGGAATGTTAGTTGCACGGTGGACAACTGCATCATGCTTCCGATCAGATGGGCTCTTTACAGCAGCCCCATCACGGGCCTTGTAATCGAGAAATTCGTCAGCTTCCAAACTCTTGCCAAGTTCAATGTTGCGCGCCCCACAAGTAGCTGTCACATATGCGTTTCCAAGTTTAGCCAGTTGCACAGCATAATGACCCACACCACCTGAGGCAGCAGAAATCAGAAGTTTTGCCGCAGGTCACTTCCATCAAGATTGATGCCAGCAAATTCAGTGAGAACCAGGTGAGCTGTAAGTGTAGCAACTGGTAAGCCTGCAGCTTCAGCAGCTAAAACTGCAGCTGGCCTTGTAACTGTCAAGCTCTCCTTAGCCACAACATACTCAGCTAGTCCACCACCGTCCTGCCATTAGTCTTCAAGAACATGGTCAAAAATCAAATTAAAACGTTAAATGAAAAATTGGAAATCTCTAGGTCAAAAAAGGAAAAAAAAAACACCATAAAGGAATCATCTGCTTTGCCATGATTCTTCTTTTAGTATGTCCACAAGCAGCTCTGAATCCATGCGACTTGAGAGTTTCTATGATCTCCACACATAATGTAAATTTTCAAGAAGACATCATCCTACAAAAGTGTGGACGATCGAGTTCACTACACATACACACCAGTAGATGTATTCCAGAAATGCTGGAGAAAGGCTATCAGCCCATCTAAAGCAAAAAACGAAGGAAGCTTCTAAGCATTGGTATTCAAAAGAATTGCAAAGAAAGACACGACTTTTTTGATCTAGAAAAATGATGAACTAGCGAAGGTTTGTTGCTAAATCTCCTCATTCTTTCCACTTTCTCAACATATATATCACAGATAGTTGGCTCTACAGTTGGCAAAATACTTCTGTTAAATAGCTTCTTTTCTATAAGGATATCATGTTCTTCCAAAGCCCCTCTGGCGTCCTTTTCGCTCATCTATAGTCGGTGACTTAAGATGCTGTCATCTCTCAGAGAATAGTTTATACTTCCAATTTTGTATCCGCAATTATTGGAAAAACTAGAAATAGCCAACTTGTCAAGGAAGGGGAAAAAGGTAAAAAGAAGAAAGTACTCAATGAGCTCTTGCAAGAGCGCCAAGGATAGCTACAACTCTGTCGCCAGTTTTGAAATTCTTAACTCCCTGTCCAATCTCAAAAACCTTTCCTGCCAAATCAGTACCTATTGCAACATATGCCCTTTTTTTTTCCCAAAAAAAAAAAACAATCTTGAGAAAACAGGGAAATTTAAAAGGAGAAAAGGTTAGCATCATAAAGAAAACAAAAAGAACTAATCGTTTTGGTCTTTCTTATTCCTTTTTTTTTTTTCCAATGAAGGAATATGATCCAGGTTTGCCAGGGTCAATACTGTTGTAAAACTGAAAACAATTCTGTTAGATATAGATAGCTGCAAGCAAAGGTTAAAAAGTTAGTGCCTTACCGGGTACGCAAGGGAACTTGCGAGGAAAAACAGGGCGGAACATGCCTTTCTGGATTTTCCAATGGAGTGGATTAAGACTAGAAACGTTAGTGTATGGGGGAGACTTCCAATCCTGCTTCCCCTGTGATCCTCTACCTTCGAATAAAAAGAAGAACACCGCAAAGACACGCACACCCACACACAATATGGACAAATCAACGCAGTACACTTGCTCAATTAGCACGCTGTGATCGTGTATGATTCAATTGCATACATAATTCAAGTAACAATTCTGCCGACATTAAGTCTTTGCCAACCACAATTCTATTTAACAAGTATGAATCTTCATTTAAAAAGAAAATGTTAAACTTTTAAACCAGCTGCCTCTCCACTGTAACCGTCGAAGCGAACCGCATGCGTAAGCTTCCCCGACGTATCCAGAAAGAAGAACAAGACGAAGATTTCCTATCTAGAACTGAGGTCAGGATGGCCAAGTGTGGCGGTAGCAGCGAGCGGGTTGGCTTGCCATATATAATTTCTGGCGGGTGCAAGTGTTCAAATTTTGAATGACTAAAATAACCCTACGAATGAGATTAAGGTTCGTTTGTTTGGCAGGTTTTTTTTATTGAGTAAATATGGGAAAAGAAAGAAGAACTTTAAACTCCAATGAAAACAGCTCCTTGTTTGTCTCCTTTCAAAAATTGAACATTAAAAAAAAAAAAAAAGGGACCCTCTTAAATCACTTTCCAATAAAGGGTTTGAGAAGATCATTTAAAAAAATAAAAAAAAAAATTAGACACGGAAAAGTGACTCTTAAATTGTAGATGGGATAAAACTCACCGAGCCATCAAAACGATGTCGGTGGAAAAATTTGTGATTAATGAAGCGATGAACGGCAATTAACAAACCATAAATCCTAATTTAAAGAGAAAATATTGACCCTAGCAGACAATTGAGCTCTAATTCTGCGAAGGAGGTATGATATTTATACAAAACGAAAAAAATTAGTAAAGAACCTTCCTTTGGTTTATCTAAAATAACACTTTGAATAAAAAAATTAAAAATTTTAATTTTATTTGTTATATTAAAAAAAATTTGTAATTATATTTATTTTATTTTTTATTAATTCACTTAGTATATTAATTTTATTAATTAAATTTAACTCATATTAAATATCTTTTGTTATATGACAGATATGTTTCTTTTTTATTGCTATATCATTAAATTTATTTATATGATATAAATTATAATTTAAAAACATAAAAAATAATTATTTTAAAGCATTATATTTTTTTCTTTTCTTTTATAATATAGAAAAATATTTTTTATTTTTATCAATTTTATATTTTTTTAAAATTAAAATTTATATTATATCAATAAATTTAATTATATAATAAAAAAAATAATACGAATTTATCACATAATACACGAATAGTTATTATATGATTGCATTTAATTAAAAATATTCAATATTAATCAAATTTTATCAACAAAACTAACATACTAGTAGATTTTAAAAAATAAAATGAATATAATTTTAAAATTTCAATAAAACTTAGAAATATAAAATTATTTTTTTGATATAAGACAAAAACGCACAACATCTCGTCAAAAGAATATTAACATGGGAAAGGTCATCAAAAGATTAGTTTGACGGTATTAGTGTCTGTTTAATTATTGCAGATGTGCACAATATGGTAATTATCGTTTTTTTTTTTTTTAGAATTACAGCTTGCAATTGCATTATATCAAAAAATATTTAGATATATGATTATTAGCTAATTAAATATTCCAATTTCCAGTCGCCACCCAAAAATGTTTCGATTTGGTTTCAAGCAAGATTATACGACGATTCTCGTAAAAATGCAACCCCCCCCCCCCCAAAGAAGTACGGAAAATGTCCACATTCTCGAAGTTACGTACGTGCGAGAGAATCCATTCCAAGTCACTGTTAACTCTTCTTGCCAACCAAGTTATCGGTTTTTGTTTTCAATTTCTTACACAAGGATGACTTGGTTTGTACGCGTACATGTCTTCGAATAGGCATTTTTTTTTTTTTAAAAAAAACAATTTAAATGCAAGTCCACGGGAACGCGGTAGAAACAACAAACAACCGAACATTCTGTAGAAGGATACTACATATTCATCGCAATTACTCAATTTGTTTTTATATTGATCAGCATTCCGTCACCTTACACGGATGATTGACAACGTCAATTCTCAATATTAATATGCAACATTAAATTGTAATGAATTGGATGTAAGGAAATATGAAATAGAGGCAGATTGAGCTCTCGTGGGGTTTTCTAATCAATGAAAAGAAAAAAAAACAAGAAGAAGAAGAAGGAGCAACATCATAATAAAGATCTACAAGCAAGGGGTTTTTCTTACACTTGAACCTTTAGTTTGGATCTGGTAATCACTAACCTAATCTCAAAACCCGTCGGAGGTTCATGGCAGGAAAATCAAGATTAACCTCTACAAGAACGACCTGCAAAGGAAATCAGAACATGATCTATGGTATTTCGTTACAAACGACTGTTTTGGCAGGAACGTAACGGCAGGAGAACTGAAAATTTTTGTTAAAATGTCAAGCAAAAGCCCGGGGGTGATGGCTAAGGCAAAGAGAGATTGGAAACTCTTGCAAAGCATTGCTAGCTGGCTTTTCACGTTACACTGGAGTTCATCTAATTAAATCCAACAGTCCGTTAATCTAAAGAACAAATCTATTTGTAAACCGGAGTCCCACTGCCGTGTTGTACATACAAAATTTGTTTCACCAGCAAAAGCTGATCACATGAACATAATTAATTAGCAGTGCTTTTAAGCATTTTCCCGGACATATCCCAGTGCTTCCAGGCCATTGTTCCACAAATCTGAAACCATGCTGGAAACCATCTCCAGGAATCCCTCAGCAAGCTCGGGCAAATCTGCCAGCAATCCTTCCAGAGAAGTTCTCGTCTTTTCTGCCAGACCCCCAATAGCCGACCCCGTCATAGAAGCAGAACCCGTAACAGCATTTACAAGAAGATCGAAAGCAGACGATATCAAATTACTTATCATTTCCATTATCAACTCCAAGATATACTCGAAACATGACCTGATGGCTTCTCCAACTCGCTCTAGTCCCACTTGGATGGCTTCCCCTGGTATTCTGAAAGCCCTGACGAATAACACCACCAAAAAAGCAGTAGCGGTGAAGATTACGCGTGAACTGAGATTCGTTATTGCGCTTATGGTGAAGAAAACTAATTTGAAGAGGAAGACCACCATTTCTGTGGTGGTAGGGAATGGAGATTCAACTGTTCAAGCAAAGAGAATAAGAGAAAGGAAACTTGTGGAGGAAAATAAAGAATTGTTGTGCAAAGTATTCGAGAAACTTAAAAACTATAGATTTTATTAGTCTATATATAGTTGAAGTCGATGAATTTGAACAAATGGACGATCTGTTTAAGTGAAGTAAAATAAGGGGCAGTTGTTGTCCCCACTCATCAGCACAGAGCTTTCCTTCTCGGAAATTCAGGGCAGGTAACGTCAGGGGCATTTTCCATTGGGGGATCCCAACTAATACATGGCAAAATAAATCATCACTTGCCCACAAGTGATTAATTTAGGCAATTATTAATATGCTTAAAATTTTTATTTTTTATTTTTTCAAGAAGACTGAGAGTTGAAACATAAACTCTACCGCACTTCAAACTGCCCACAGGTTGCTTTCACCGTTTAAAAAGCAGTAGCTGCAGTGCCTAATCGGGCCTGCAAATGCAAATTACAATTGCAAGAGTTGGATTTTCAATCTAGGACCACCATCAAACCGAATTGTATAAAATACAAGTTTATTTTCTCTCAAATGGTGGGTGCCCGAACTTCAACGGTAGATTCCTATTGGCAGCGTAGGTAATAAAATGCTCTAGATCTCCCAATGCCTTTGAAAACATTCCAATTTCTTTTATTCAATTTCTTCTGCTTCATAGAATTTATTGGGTTCTCAAAAATGGAATCTTACAATATAACTTGTTCAAGAGAACGTTATAATATACGCTTACAAGCATGTCAGGAGTGGAAGCAACCGCTTCCTCTGCATGTCTCTATTAAAGAAAAAGGCTTGAAGCAATACCAGCAGTAGGCGGGCAACCAAGACAATCTCACAGCATGCCGACGCACGCCCTCATTTTGTTTTGCTGTCATTTTGCCTGTGTCCCTGAATTGTCTCATAAAGGGTTCTACAGGTAAAAGGAAGGGGCCAACCGTCCCGTATATGAAAAAATGAAAGAAAATCGTAGAGAAATTCACCAACATAGCCCTGCATCTAGTTCATAAAATTATATTGTACCGGCTAAAAGCAAAATTATGTTACATATATTGACAAAATAAATAAATAAATAAATAATGTATTCATTGAGAGAGTCGTACACGTATTCATCCTGGAATCTTTTGTACAACTGACTAAATAGAATCTGTGCGTTGATCTAGAGGCTATTGGAACGTGCCATCCATCCGGCTAGGCCTTTCCGTGTCAACGGCCGCAAAGCGTTTTAAGTCAAACGCGAGATAATTCCTAGTTTGACACTTTGTTCTGGATAATTCCCACAGGACAAGTCCCCTAATTCCCCAGTAAATCTTTAATGCCAATATAATATTCTCTGGTTACGAACCGAAGAAAATGAACCATAAACCCAAACCACATAATCTGTGCAAAATCAACAACACATTCCGAACCTATGCCCTCTGTACAATGAAACATCCAGCACAAAATTCAAATGGGGGAAAACAAACTCTCCTAATGTACAGAGACATTCACTACATCACACTTCTCTCTCCTTTTAGTTTTCTTTAAGCCTAAAAACAGAACTAACATACTCTTCTGTCTCCCAGAGAAACGAGCCAAAGGCAACTGCCTCCAAAACCAATCTCCTGAGACTCAAAAATGAGGTCAAAATCACCTTATCTTCCTCAAGCAAGCCTGTCATCTCCTCCCAAAAAAGTGCACGGCTATGCTTCTCAATCAAATTTACAGCCTCCTTAGATTTTGCCTTTGCGAGCCTTTGCAACGCTTCAGCATCCAAACCCATCACAAAGCACTTAAATTTTTCACGCTTCCATTCCTGCCTACTTTGCTCTTGACTTGATGAAGCAGATTTTATGTTGCTTTTGTGACCAAAAACCAGATTGGTAAATCCCAACTGCAACGAATCTGGAAAATGGAAGCTGGTCTTGCTATTAAGACGGAGATCTTGGTGAGCCACATCCAGGCACTGATCTAGATGATGCCTTAAGGTGGCAGACTTCAAGAAGTAGCCATATGAGATTGAGGATAAATAAATTCTGGCAAGATTGAGTTGCTGAATCTCAGTTGTTGCCCAACTGTCTGTGACACTAGAATTCACTCTCAACCCAATTACTGCAGAGACATGTTCCCTTGCCATCTCCAGAACCTCAAAGCTGTGTATGGACTCCAGCTCCCAGACCTTTGAAGGCCATATCTCTAGTCTCCCATTATAAACACAACTTGACAGCTTTGGAACCAAAGGGACTCTGATTTCAGAGAATTTGTACAAAATAAGCATGTACATAACATCTTCAACTGCACCTAGGCACTCTTTCTCTTTCAGTTGAGCAATCCTCCTGACATCCAGAAATATCAAGTAAGACAAAGCAATCCTTGGTGAAATTTTGAAAATGTTCAAATGTGGAATGATCAAATAGGTGCACTGCATATGGTGCTATCCATTTGAGATTAACCTTTGTAATAACTACTCCACATTGTAGCCATTAGATGTCAATGATTCCCCTGCATGATTTATATTAAGAGTTGTAAAGCTACACATCTGTTAACAAAGAGGAGAAAATCAGACGGTACTCTCAAGATCACCAAAGAAAGTATAAGCCTATCTCTAAAGGCAATAATGCCATAATAACACCATTGTGCCGACAAAATTCATACCACTAAGTTCTAACTTTGGCCCAGAATTACATTGAGCACAGTCACTTTCATCCAATAAGTAATCATTTCCTATTTAATTTAAAATTCGTTTTTTCTTGAACCCATATGATTCAATAATATACAATTTTTATTGAACAACAACAACCAAAAAACGAAACTATGCTTTCAAGTCAGCATCCAAACTATGTATCTAACCAGATATTTGGATCATTCTTTCACAATGATCGCATGGAGAGGAGAAGAATAGATTTTACATTTTAGGTGTTAAGGAAGAGTTGTTGGATTCGCTATTCATGAAGAGAACAAACCCAGTTTGTTGCGAAACTCAATCAAGGCAGGCAAACTGACCTCCAATTGGGACGACTCCAGATAGTTCAAGCGAGGCTCAATTTCTGTTTATTCACGCGAAGAACTTGATCAAACTGTTAAAAGCGCAATTAACTCTACTACCGCTGTTAGATTATACAAAAATTCTGTATTTTTTAGAAGCACACACAATAATATAAATCAAGTATTTTATATAATTACAGACACATAAACAGTAAAATTAAAATTTAATTGAACTAAACTAATTTTTATTATAATTCCAATTATCTCTTAATTTTAATTAATCGTCGACAAAAAATTTGGAAAGAAAAAAAAGAGAGACATGAGAACAAGAAAAGTCACTGCAAGGCACGAACTTGTGAAGGGAAGCTTGATCGGTGCCGGAACTAAGAAGCATGCGAGAGATGGCGCTATCCCTCTCATTGGACAAGAGCTTCAGCTCATCGGCGGCCGCCGCGAGAAAGAACTGCCTCTGATTCTGAAACACGCTGATCAGATACTTCCCGGCCAACGAACGTGGCACCACCGGGTTGTTCAGGCTAAAGCTGCTACTGCTCGGCTCGCAGTGGCTGGAGCCCGCCCCCGCCACAACCAAAGCTGCCGGCAGTCGTACTATCCCGCCAAGGAAAGAAACGGAATCGGAGGGGGAATTTGACGGCAAATTGCGCAGTTTCGCCGCGGATGGTAAAAACTGGAGGGAAAGCGATTTGTGCGTGGAAAGGCTATAGTCCATCGAACCCACAAAAAAAAAAAAAAAAGAAGAATTTTTGGATGAAATTTTGCTGGATTTAAGCGTTGGAATAAGGTCTATAAATCTAAACCTGAGACATGGATGAGGGGGGCTAATGGCGACTGTAAGAGTTAAGTGTCCTAGGCTTAGGCGCTGGTCAACCTGCCAAGTTGGCAGAGAGTGGGGTTAGAGTAATCTAGTTGCTCGACTGGACTAAAACAAAAGTGACGAATTTTAGGTGTTATTGGTTGTGATGATGTATTTTTAAGGATCATGGTTGGGGTATGTTTGAACTTCGCTCACTTTCTCTACCATATATAAAGCCAAAAAAAAAAAAAAAAAAAAGAATTCTTGTTATGAGAGGTAAAGTTGTTATCAAACGAACCCACCATTAGATTTTGCTTTGCTTTTCTTTATTATTATTCAGTGACAGTGAAAAAGTGTAAAAGAAGGTTCCATAATTCCATCGCTTTGGTAAGTATTAGGTAAGGGTGGTTGTGTCTTTAAGCTGGTGATAAGACAATATTAAAAATATTTTCTACCAATAGGGCGACAGAGCTTTATACTCACAATGAATAAATACAAGTTTATTTGGTAGAGAAAATGTTCCGACTTTATTGATGCAGGCGATCGCATTGCAACAGCTTAGACTTTTTGTCCCCCAGGCATGACATTAGGCTTATTTGTTTTTATAAGATCTAATATCTCACTTTTTATTTAATGTGCAGTTTTATCATATCTTCTTCTTTTTTTTTTTCTTACTTTTTACTTTTTACTGAATTCCGCAACAGATCAGTTCCCCCGTTTACAGCACTCAACTATCACATAATCATTACCTTTTCTCTAAAAAAAAAAAAAAAAACAAAACCTTATAAGCGCAATAACCCCAAGCCGAATGATCCGTACAATATCATTATCCGATTTTGTTTGATTGTTTTACAAATAGTTGATCATTGTTTTGTTCCAGGGGAGTAAGCAATCACAAACTACGTTCGATTTGTCAAATTATCCGAATTGTATAATTGTTGTGGTTAAACTTTTTTTACGGTATTCATATTTTACATAATGAATCCAGAAAATGAGAGGAAGTGCAAAAATTTTACGGTTATTGAACAATGACAGTGGGGCCGGGGCCCCCAAGGCATTAGGGGCATCTGCCGAGTTGTGGTAAAAGAGTCGGAAACGCATTGAGGGCATCTCTATAATGGCCTGAAACCCTGCCCTGATTTTCTTGAGAAAGCCGAACTATCGACGAAAAACAGCGAGTTTACAATGTGTGTTGACGCTATTCACAAGGACGGTGTGTACTTCCGCTCTCCATCTTCAAATTCAGGTTCTTAAGATTGGCAATTGAAATGGGTTTGCTGAGAACGTAATGGATTTTTGGTTTTTTTGTTTTTGGTGTGGTACCCAAGGATCGAGTGTTCCAATTGTTTATTATCTGATGAGTTGCAGTCGGGAAATTGGACCACAACATTCAGACCGCAATATCTCTCACAAACGTCGAACATATCCATTGAAATCATCCAAACGTGCAGATTGGGCTTTGGCTAGGAGACCAATACCAGACAAAAAATGTGGCCCATCCGTTAAGATATATATATATATATATATGTATAAATTAACCAAAAAAAAAAACCCAAAAAGAATGTTGGCCTAACCATTTATGGTATATACTGTCTCCCCAAGAAAATCCACATTTTACCATCCCCTCGGATGCTTGGTAGTAATCAAAGCCGCATTAACCTAAAACCAAAAGTTTCGAATCTAAGATTCCAATCAGAAACACCATACACTTTCCAGTGGCTGCTCCCAGATTTTCTACAACTAGTAGACACTTGACCGACCATTCAAGTACTGATCGATCCATCCACATTACAAGGGACACATTCCGATTTTGGGCAGATTTGTTGAAGATATCAACATCATTGGAAAAACAGAACCCGAAAAGTCAACCCAAGCGCCCCGTTGGTCTTTTAATGAGGCCATATCTTCTTGGGTAATACGAAAATTACACTTTCGGCCCCAAGCAAAGGGCATCAAAGTCCTACCCGACATTTTATGTCACGTACCTTTAATCTACAGGTTGGCTCCTCTCCCACTCATTTTACCCCATGCAAATTTTGGGCTTCAGGGCTTCAAATTGCAAAGCTTGCAACGTCCTTTCCCTCAACAAGAGGAAAAATTGTTAGACCCAACAAACACAGGCAGGCCCTCAACACCATTCACAAAGCTTTAGTGACCGTGCAAGAGCATGATCGATGAGTAATTACCGCAAGGGCTTTCACAATTAATATTTGCTTTGTCTTCCACGAGCCTCTCTGAAATTCTCCTTACCAGCTCGTCGGTGAATTGTTCCATTTTTCCACGAACACCGGTAACAGGATTAAAGAGACAGCACATGAACGAATAGAGCACATTATATCCGATTAATATTGTCCCTCCAAAAAATACATCGGCTCCAGAAATGCACAACACCTAATATAGTCCCTTAAAAAGGGAGAAACAAACCCACAAAATGCCACAAGGTTAAGGAGGATTCACTTGACAGGCAAAACTGCTTTGCCTCGATGCAGTTGGCTTATATTCTCCAATACTCGACTTAGTCTTACCCATTCCTCTTCCTTTCTTGCTAGCAACTTCTTATGGCAACCTAGAACTGATTCAATGCACTCTTGCTCTATAGTAGCATAAAGAAGCATATTTAGTTCCCTCCTGTATTGCTCTGCTGGCAGCTTATTTGGCTCGTTTGGAGGTTTTTCCATCTCCGGAGTTATTCCTTCTGTCTGATTTTCTTGCTCATCCAATTCTGCTTCCTTTACTTTCATTGTTGCAGCTTGCAATCTCTTTTCTAGGTTGATTGTTCTTGTTGCAATCATATGTTTTTCTGCCAACATAACTTCTTTTTGTTGCTTCATCATGTAACCAACTACTACCAGTTCAGACCTCATGAATCTACAGTCAAAACCTTGCTTCTCCAAAATTTTTATCACATTTCCTAACGATTCCGCATGTTCAGGGGAAACACGAGGATCCATAAAAACTATGTTCCTCACCTCAAAGAGGAAAAGGCAGTAGTGACAATACAGCAATTCGCTTTGCTTTACTTTGTCAGGACATTGGGAAACCAGCTTTGGATCCTGTGGGAACACTCTGAAAATCTGGGGATAACACTTCTCCATCCACTCTTTCACTGGCATCTCCTCATTTCTTTGCAGTGGTCCTAGGTCCAATTTGTTTTCTTTCTTCAGCTGCATTAGATAGGCATGCACTTCCAAGGGGCTCTCCGGATGAATTTGGACAGCTATTTTCATTTTTTTTGCAGGTGGCTTCACTATTATCTCCTGTTCTTGCTTCACCTGCAATGACAACACCCTTAGTAAAGATTGAATCACCCTCTAAATATAGAGCTCCTTCTGTGGAGATCAGTCCTTAAATTTTCTTCAGCAGAGTGGAGAGCCATTTTACGTACCAGAACAATTTGCCTTTAAATGATCATGATGACCAATGACCATCCTAACATGATTTTAACAGTCATCTTATTGTCAAAAAAAAAAAAATAATGTCAACTCTAGCTAATGAGCAGTATCACATAGTTCCATCATACAGTATACTATCACACCAATTTTACAGGGAACTAGTCCACCGACAGAGTCGTCAACCCAGCCTATAAACCGTGCCATGTCTGCTAAAACGCCAATGCAGCGAAAATTTTGCAAGACACAATAGAATTGTCACATTTTACTGGGCCCATGTTTACTTATTGGAGCAAGCTCAACTAGGTAACTCTTCATCAACCATGGCATTGCCCCATAACTCAAATTTTTAAGTCATGTTTCACAACTAGGCACTAAATCGTTAAGTAGCACATGCTCAATGGGATAAGCCACATTTTCAACACTTAAGCAAAAGGCCAGAATATGGGCTGGAGAGTTTAGAAAACAAAACAGAAATAAAAACAAGCAATCATAAAACTTATCCAGCCGGTAGTTCATTAAATGCACCTTATCTCACAAAAGAACAACAAAAGGGCTTGGCTTGTCAGAGTGTATTCAGGGCTAGGTCATTCCAATGTACCGCGAGTTTAGTTGAGAGTTAAAAGAATAAGTATGCATGGGTATGTTAGTACTCCATCTAGATGAACCAAAAACAAGGCAGCCCATCTGACTTCATGATTAAACACATAATGACCATTGGAGGGGAGCAACTAGGACCAAACAAGATATCAACTGAACCAAAATAAAACTTAAAAGAAATATTATTACTTCTGCTCGTTGGTTCAGAACCACCGACGGTTGATGGTGCACATTGACAAGTTTACAATCCCGCTCGGGGTCTTTGGTGGCATTTCCGTCAGGAACACTGGGAAGTGGAGCCAATGGGGGACTTCTTCCTAGAAAAAAGACCCATCATGTCCAGTTAAAATCATATGAAAAAGATGGCACTAATGATATGCATAACAAGCAATCTGCTAAATATCTTGAATGAGAAGACAAGCAGTCCATTTACAATAGTGACACACTGCAATACATAACATCAAAGATGGCTACCTAAGGAGAATTAAACCCCAGTGAATGAAAAAAAGCATCCATTCCAATGATCATAAATTCAGCATACCATAGCAGTCCCCAACAAGTTTGCGTCTTCTTATACTCACCATAGCCACATCCAATTCTCCTATAACAATACAGTAATTTAAAATTAACGGCCTTAAACAATCAACTGAAACCATCTTTCTAGTTATATCAGAAATGGGGAACCACTCATGACAGATAAGAACAGATAAGCTCGCAACAAAAGTTGTAAACAATTATCAATCGGAGGCTCGAAACACCATCATATATAAGAAGTCAAAACCAAGAACCCGCAGGCATATGATGTGTCGTTAGGTTCAATCCAAGCAGAAAACTTGATGCCCATATACAACATGCAATGCAATTAAGCACTTTCCTAAAAGTCAAGCAAGCCATGTGCCACAAAAACACAGACAATCGGGAGCGGGCAATAGTTGCTTTCTCTGCCCAACAAAGCAGCCAATGGTGTTCTGGTAATTAAAACACATGCATTCAACTAAAAAAGAACTATCGACACTAAGCCACTGAGGGTCTAACTGCATTAACTTGCCCTGCAAGGTTCAGCTAGGTAAAATCATGATAATCGGGAAGAGGAGCAAGAAGAGCATCGAAATGAACTGAAATTTACACAGGTATAAGAACCCAACAAAAAATTAAAAAAAAAAAAAAAGAAGCGCCAAAAAATAATAATAATAAGACAATCAACGCAACCAGTAAGTTGCGATGCCGGAAAAATAAAAAGGACAAAAAACAAAAAATTACAAGGAGCAAGGAGAACTATTTATCGCAGTTTCACTAAAGATCCAGCAAGCCAAGCCTGAAAAGGAAAAAGAAAAAAGGAAAAGCAGAAAATAGAAAGAGAAAACTCCACATTAAAAAAAAAATCCAAAATAAAATGATAAAAATTCATTTTGTCATTTATAAGAAACTTATAGGAGGAACCGAAGAAAAAAAGAAAGAAAGAGGAAAAAAGAACCCCAACAGCAAAGTAAAGAAGTAACTGCAAGAGCCGCCGCAGCCGTGAAGTGGAAGCCAGAGCAGAGACGAGGGGACAAGGGGAAAGACATGCGAAAATATAATATCACGGGCAGGGCGGGCAGGGCTCTGGGCCAAAACCCTGAAAGAGGGAGACAGCGCGAGTGTGGCAGCGTGGAAATCGAGGAGCATCACTTTGCTTAGGTACTGGGTGGTACTGCGTGAGGCAGCAGGTCACCGACCGACAATTTAATTTTCTTGATATCGTTTCGAAAACTGCGGGCAGAGTTTCACCGGTCCAGCCCAAACTCCCCTTATTACGGGCTTCGCTAGTCCAGGTCTTTTACCCGCACCAAGTCATCCGCTTTTTTAGATACCAGGCATCAATCATGACTTTCTCCATTCCACTGACAAGTCACAGCTCACTTTTAACTGCAGGGTTGGACAGTGGCCACGTCTGCCCGTGGGCTCCAGCTTTTGTTTTTGCTGTGTCTTTTGACGTACCGTGCTGCCCTGTGGGACTTAATGAAAAATGGACACCTGGCACCACTTGATGCAGACCTAGCGTAAGAAAGGTGTCTGACCGCAATAATTCTTGCTTACTTTATTTTTATTAATCTTATTTTTAGGGTTTTTTTTTTTTTTAAGATAATCCAAGGCGTGAATGAAACCCCAAATCTTAAATCTTATCCGGTGATTCCAATTCCCGGAGACCTATTTTATTATTTTGCTCTCTCCAGGATCGCCAAAAAGGCCAAAAGCCCACCCGCGGGGTTCGTACTTTGTAATCCCAATCAAATGCCCCGAATTTAGCCCATTAACCCATACGACAGCGCTTTCGTCCTCGGGTTTGGTTTCCACAGTTGCTTACGGTCGTCGATCGCCTGCCATTTGGTTTCCAAGTTCAATTACCAGTCCAGTCGTTTTCAACATTGGTTCCCCGTTCTACTCACCTTTACGCCCCCCCAACAGCCCGTCTATCTGCTTTGATGACGACGATGATGATGCACCGAACCTTCTATCGTCGCCTACTAGCTGCCAACCCTGAATACTCAGGATTTCTCCATCCTTCATTCCCGCCCCTCTGCTCCCTCCCCACCACCAATTCCTCACCCTACCACCAACGCCCCTTCTCCACCTCGTCCGCTGCCGCCCAAGATCCCCAATCCTCACCATCAGCACGACCACCACACTCTACCGACCTTGCAATCCCTCCAATCCCAAGAACCCGAACTCGAACCCCACTCGAAATCCAATTCGAGACTTGGACGCAGAATCTCAAGCCCGGCTTCACCCCTGCCGACGTCGACGCCGCACTTCGGGCCCAATCCGACCCGGATCTTGCCCTCGACATCTTCCGCTGGACCGCCATGCAGCGCAATTACAAGCACAACGACGTCACTTATCTCACCATGATCAGAACCTTGATCGACGGCCGGCGATTTCGCCACGCCGAAAACCTAGTGGAGGAGGTCATTGCTGGCGCCTGCGACATGAGCGTCCCTCTCTATAACTACATCGTTCGGTTCTGCTGCAGCCGCAAGTTCTTGTTCAATCGTGCCTTCGACGTGTACCAGAAGATGTTAAAATCCGGTGATTGTAAGCCCACACTGGAGACTTACTCACTTTTATTCAACTCGTTGCTCAGGAGATTCAACAAATTGAATGTTTGCTATGTCTATTTGCACGCGGTTAAATCCTTGACAAAGCAAATGAAATCGTTGGGCGTAATCCCTGATTCGTTTGTTTTGAATATGATCATTAAAGCTTATGCCAAGTGTTTAGAGATTGATGAGGCCATCAGGATTTTCCGCGAATTCGGATTGTATGGATGCGAACCAAATGCTTATTCCTATGGTTATATTGTGAAGGGGTTGTGCGAGAAGGGAAGACTGGGGCAGGGTTTAGGGTTTTACAAAGAAATGAAGGGAAAAGGGTTGGTGCCCGGTGGGAGTACTTATATGACTTTGATTTGTAGTCTTGCAATGCAGAGCAGGTTTGAAGATGCTATTGAGGTTGTGTTTGATATGTTGGGTAATTCCATGGCACCGGATCTGTTGACTTATAAGACTGTCTTGGAAGGGCTGTGTCGGCAAGGGAGGGGTGATGATGCTTTGCAATTGCTCGAGGAGTGGAGGAAGATGGATAGATTGATGGGCCAGAAGATTTTCAAGACTTTGTTGAATGAGTTGCATTTCCATACTCGAGAGTAGGTTCCTGCCCAAATTGACAACCCTTTTCTTTATCACTGCTGAATAGAGAGACGGGCAGGGTAACCAGAAGCTGTAAATCAAATGCAAAAACGTCTGAATATAAGATTGATTACTGCCGGCTTGGCCGGCTCATTTTCACATATGAATGATTGATGCAGAATGGATATACTGTTTTCTGAGCCTACCAAAGATATTTTCTTCACAGTTATTGATACTAAAAGGCTGGAATTAGCACAGGGAGAGGTTTAGCTGTGGGCCTTTGTCAATTGGATATGCCTTGCTTGTGCGGGACCTCCCTGAGACTAGAAATGCAAGGACCTCCGATCATGAGTTCAGGGCCTCCTATATGATCTTTGGGTTAACTGAAAGGTGCTTACAGGTGATTTATTGAGTTATGGAGTGCTTATGAGTAACTTCTCAAGAGGATCAGGCAAGCTTGAATATTATATGCGGGATCCTGGCATTAATGTTGGACTGTATTGGCAAACGAATTCTTGCTTTTAAGACCAGATAAATAGACGGTGTTAGAGTGCTCGTTGTAGGATCTTTGTTCACCCTTGTTACTATAATTCAATACGGACAGGCTTGCGGTTGAGGGTTGGGTGTACAAACAAAAATGTTGGCCATCCTTGCCCTGACATTCATCGCCGATATTGTATACCTTTTCCAATAATTTGGAATGAAAGATGCGACGGGAGAGTTAAGGATGACTAGTTTATTCTTCCTTACGAAGGCTGAAGAACATTAATTAATGGTTAAGTAGGATTTTGTATGCTATTTCGTATCTTTGTGCACTTTGATTCAGAATGAGTAACAAGTTCGATTGTTAATTTTCTGATCAGCTGGCTCCGAGTATGTTGGTCATATTTACTACGGTAGGCCATCAGGAAATTATCAATTCACGCCTTACGGTTTCTGCGTATCTCTGGTCTGGTAATTCTTACGAGCCAATAAAAACAAAAGGCCGAAGCCCAATGTATGTTTTCTGCAGCAATCAGATCTACTGTCTTTGTTGCGCCCATGTGTAGTAGATCAATTCATGGGCTTCCCGTTAATAGGCCGTGGTTTAGGCCCAATTCCGGTGCGAAGCAAACTCTGTCCCTCGCATGTTGGCTATTGCCCGCCAATCCGACCCCCAAATATAATATAAATCACAGCCTACGGCAGCACGCGTGACATCAATCTTCCTGGAGGAGGAGGAAGAGGAAGAGGAAGAGGAAGAGGAAGAGAGACACATGTGAAGACGGAGTCGGAGAATGAGAAAGTGATAGGGATTGTTAAGATGAGTTTCAGTTTGAGAAATGCAGCGAAAGCGGCCTTCATCTTCGATCTGTTTACGCTGTCTGCACTGGGTAATTATTTGTCTTTTAGTTCGTGATATTCTCTCTCAATATTATCTATTTCCTAATCTTCTCGACCTCTAAGCTTTAATTCAATCCGCCATTTCTGTTATTCTTCAAATTTGATGTGTCCATTTTCTTCATTTAATTTCTCAGTTTCAGCGAAGAATTCGGGAGACTTAACAGAGTTGCAGATTGTTGTCAAGGTAATGGTGGGGGTGTCTTTGAATTTTATTTTCACTTGCTTGCTTTATGTTATTTTTTTTATTATTTTTATTTTTTAACGTGCATGTTCCAATCACCCCACGTTTCATACTGATGTTTCGTTTCATTTTTTTTTTCTATTTTATGATTATTATCTCTTTCTTTTTGGCAGTATAAGCCTCAATTCTGTGAGATGCAGGCGCACATGGGAGATAGAATCAACGTACATTATCGAGTAAGTGGGAACAAGAGATTAGTGCCTTAGCTGTATCTTTCACTGTAGGATGCATGGCCCTATTTAAGAAGAAAATGGACTTTTATTTACAGTTTTCATATTTTCAGTGGTACTGCGGAGTATAATTTTATCGCTTGTCGTATGGTAGAAGTTTCGTTTGTTTCGCGCGATTGTAGATTTTGAAGCCAATGATGTGGTCTGGTTTGTAATTTTATTTGAGGTGGGAGTTCTTTTTGTGATCGGTGCAGGAGTCGTTGCAAAGTGATGCAAAATTGTAAGAAGTTTGCTGGAATGTCTTGCAATCGCACTAATGATACTTTTTTAAAAGCGAGCGATAGCCACTTTTTAAGGATTTGTAATGCGAGCCTAGTTGAAGCTTTCAATACTCGCACACACGCATTGCTTTGCTGGTGACAATGTAATCAATCATTTATTCCTATACCACAAACCCGGAGGAATATTGCATTGCATTATTGTACTACCACTTAATGCTGATCTTTCGTATCCACACTGCACCTGCTTTTTCTGACCAGTGATTCAGGTTGCGAGATAAATTTTATGGTATCTGATATACCACCGTGACTTTGGTCGAATCTCCCGCATTATTGGGACATATTGTTGTGGCTCTCGAGGATCGTAGGGTTGATTTTGTTAGAGCTGTCCTCGTGAGATTAGTAGTAGGATATCCATGTCTGATGATGTTTGTTGGTTGTTCGTACGATGGCTTCCGTTATTGTGAGATGGAGTTAGCAATGCAAGATATTTCTGCTTTTTGCTTATAACCAGAGATATTAATCAACAAAGAATGATATGTGGGTCTTTGAAATTTTCGGGCGGAGCCACGCTAATGTTTGACACAGAGGTTGTTGCAGTGAACGGGAAGCCTTCAGGTGGGGTACCAGTTATGGTGAACTGTAGTTACCAGCCAGATTGAGATGTCACGGTCCGCCTGAGTTGCACTGCTTGACAAGGCTTACTAAATTTTAACCACACATTTAAAAAAAATAATAAAAAAAAAAAGGTGCAACGAGTATAAATAGTCACACGGTGGTTTTTACCTTGTACCTCCTTTCTTGGCGGCGTCTTGTAGTAGGCCAAACATTATTTTGGGCGGTAACTATAGCTTATCTGGCAACCTCAGGCAAGGCAGGCTTTTGAAGAAGATATTCCCCTCATAATTTCCGGCCACTTCAGAAGAACAAACCGGGTGGGGGGGACAGCTTCCTGACCAAAATAAATTAGTTTTGAATCCAATATGAAGAGGAAGGGAAAATCTCTCGGTCTTTTTTTTTTTTTTTTTTTGTGTGTGTGTTCTTACGGGAAATTTGTCGCGATGCTTGTTAAATCTTCGTTTTCTTGAATACCTTACACAAGGACTTTGATATAAAAACCAACGAGTAATTGATCAGAGCGATATGAAAAATATGTTTTAATCTACCTATTGTCTTTAATTCCGAAACGAAAATAGAATGAGATTAATTTAAACGGGATCATTGCCCCATTTTTATTTTAGGATACGCGTTTAGTTTTTTTTTTTTTTTTTAATATTTTATTTTCACCGTCAAAAATTGCATCACAACGATAGCGTTGCAATGAAGTTAGTTTTGAATTATGGAGTCAGCCTCTTTGTTGAACTTTAACAGAGTTCATAATATCTGATGGATTATGCTATTTTGCTTTTAGTGAAGTTAATTGGGAAGTTGCAAGATGGTACAGTATTTCTGAAGAAGGGCCATGGAGATTATGAAAAGCATATTGAGTTTAAGACAGATGAAGGTATGGACTAAGAAATTCC
Source organism: Ceriops tagal (assembly GCA_021533255.1). Taxonomy (NCBI): domain Eukaryota; kingdom Viridiplantae; phylum Streptophyta; class Magnoliopsida; order Malpighiales; family Rhizophoraceae; genus Ceriops; species Ceriops tagal. The sequence goes on from CM038603.1 coordinate 254,979, forward strand.
TGACCAGTTCTTTGATTTTTTGGCTCCTTTCAAGACGATGGATTCTGTTCTTTGAATAGAGCAAGTCATTGATGGCCTGGACAGAGCTTTGATGAAAATGAAGAAAGGTGAGGTGGCTTTGCTGACCATTGCACCAGAGTATGCCTTTGGATCAACTGAGTCATAGCAGGAGTTGGCCGTTGTCCCTCCAAACTCAACTCTATAATATGAAGTTGAGCTGGTGTCCTTTGTAAAGGAGAAGGAATCCTGGGATATGAACACCCAGGAAAAGATAGAAGGTGCTGGGAAAAAGAAAGAAGAAGGCAATGTGTTATTCAAAGCAGGGAAATATGCACGGGCATCAGACATATATGAGAAGGTACCTTATACCAGAACTATGCCTTTGTATGTTAAAAAAAAAATCTTAGCTGGCACAAGTCTTGTAGCATGAAATCACCGTTTACATCTTACCTGGGCTTTCTGCAGGCTGTCAAATTTATTGAGTATGATTCTTCCTTTGGTGAGGAGGAGAAAAAGCAAGGCAAAGAATTGAAGGCTGCTGCTTGCAAGTTGAAATTGAAAGGCTACAAGCAAGCAGAAAAGTTGTGCACTAAGGTAGCCACATTCTAGTTACGTTTTTGTAGTTTATTATCACCTGAATTTTCTGCTTTTATGATTTTTTTTGGATGTTTGTTTTTCAGTGCTGTGGAACTTTCTGAAAAGAAATTAGCTTTAATGCAGGTGTTAGAATTGGATAGTCAAAACGTTGAGGCTCTTTATAGGAGGGCTCAAGCATATATGCAACTGGCAGATTTGGATCTGGCTGAGCTTGATATTAAGAAAGCTATTGAGGTTTCATCCCATCATGATTGATGTCAGAAGAAAAACACCCTCCTAGTTTTCCGTTTTTTTGATCCATATTTTTCTTCTACCATATCAGGACACATATCGAAACAAAAATGTAATAAAATTTTTTCTTTTTTAAATAAATTTTTTTACAATGAGAATCAGTCTGTATAAGAAATTTGTCTGCTGATTCGTCGTTTTTTTGCTCATTTTCACGATTCTCGTGTCCTTGTGCCAAAGGCCATTGTTTTTTTAAATGGTATTGATAACTCAATTTCATTGTGATAGTGGTATTGAGTTGTTTGAAGAGTGGTGCATGAGTATGTGACATGATGAGTCTGATGAAGCTAGGCCTGAGGCGTCTGAGATTTCTTGTGCAATTGAGTTATTTTCATTAGCTACTTGCAGCCAGCTTGGCGCGCTTAAGCTATTGCTTTCTGCAGGTTTATTAGCGAAAAGTAGAGTCTACTGTTGGTGTTGGCAACATATCCGGCTAAGAAGTGGAAGTCTGTATTCTTTTTCATTGAATGATTGTGCATTTTAAGCGGTTCCGTCTCATTTTAGATTTTTCCTATTTGCTTGAGCCATATTGCATGAAGATAAAAATTTCATTCATGTCCATAACAGGTACTTGATTTATTCGACCCTTTGTATATGTATAAACGACATTGATCGGGTTCGAATGCGAATTTAGTTCTGAAACTCTTCAATTGGGAATGACAATTTCCTAATTGTAAACAACCGATGAAGATGAGATCAAGTGAAATTGCCGAGGTACGCATGCTAGTATGCTAGTAATGCCAATCTGGAGAAGATAAGGTCAAGCGAAGATGGATTGAAGCCTAGATTTCAGTCGAATAGCGTTTGGGTTAGCTGTGATCACGGCGACCTTGACTGTGAGTCCTGATTCGAAAGACGAACCATTATCTGCTCCTCACGGATGTTAGCCCACGAGTTTTGCAGAACTTAGACCAAGACATTATCTTCCAACTTCAAGGGAAGGTCTCTTTCTTCACGTTTTGGTTGGGTCTAACTGGAGGGCTTAAGCCCAGACAATAGAGAGAGATCCAGGCAGGGCTAGATAAGCAGAGGGCCCAGAAATCCTTCGAGAGTGAAGTTAAACTTGGACTTCTACGGTTTTTCTGCTTTCAGGATGCTGAGCTCATTAGCCATTAGGCGACCAAAAACTTTTTTGAGACGTCAGATATTCGAATCCCCTCCAGAGTCTTAACAGCTTTTTTGCATTGAGAATGTCACAGGCGCTGTGGGCCTTCGTGCACCTCACTGTAACAAAATCCAATCAAAGGTTGAGAAGTTATGAGATGGTGCGGGTGGGACCCTCGAAAAGCTCGAATCGCATAAAAAGTGGATTTGTGCCCCGTGGAAAAAGCATGGTAAAAGGCCTGGACCGAGGGTGCCACGCAGACCAAAATTGAAAAAATGTGATCTTTTGGGGGGCGTGGGGCACAATTTTTCCTCCGCCAATATGAACAAAAAATGTTAGGGAGGACGGTGACAGAACATTACAAATTGAAAAAATAAGATAGTCAGAACTGGAAAAGAAAAGGTGATTTTATGGTGAGACCTTTTGAAATGCAGAAAGATGCAAACACGCTTACAGTTGGACAGCATGAAATAATGCAGTGGTTGGTGAATATGATGGGGTGGTTATTTCAATTGCCTGTGTCAACAACCAAAGGGTAAAGAAGCAAATCAAAGACTTGACAAGGTGAAATGGGAACAACCCCCCCCCCCTCCAATGAAAAAGGGTAGAGGAGAATTGAACGGAGTGTAAGTATACCCGAATGATCACCGTAATACCCTACAAAAGAAACAACTGTCCCTGATATCTCTCCTACTCGTTCTTCTTTGTTTTTTTCTTTTTTTTTGGCATCGGTTAGGGCCACATTCTGGTGTCGTTTTGGTGAGAAAATTGCATTGTGATTCGCGGTGGCTCGAAGATTATCATTCTGTTATGCTTGGGCTGCAGGACTAGGACATTTGACCTGTAAATTCCCTATCACAGCGACAAGTAGGCTAATTGCAGTGCAAATGCGCAACGCTATACGTTTTTCCTGTTTCACTAACTCTTATTAACAGAAAATACCAGTGCTGCTGGGGAAACCAGGGCAGTATTCCAAATTAAAACATGACGAGGAAACATTTCTGACAATAAAATGATGATTAAATGTATTGATAGTAGTCAATATTATGGACCCCAAAGGGCCAAAAAATAGAAGAAAGCAAGACAAAAGCCTTGGATGCCCGGTGGTCATGCTCGTGCGGTTTGTTTCCATCAAGTCGTTTTCCCTAGTCTTGGAAATTTATTGTCCGCCAAATTTTAAATGAGCTTTTCCCATGGACTGGTAGCTTATCGAATTTCAATTTATTTATGAAACAGAGAATCTTCCCTCTGTCTGTCAAAAATCTCCGATCACAAATGTTGGGAACTCTTCCAATATTGGCGGCCAAATCGAAATATATTTTTTTCACACCCACTTAAGCTTTTGAGAGGATAAGCCAAGGAAATCATCACTCTTAAACTTGATATCAACTACAGTAAAAGCCTGGTGTGAGCATTTAATTTTTTTTATTGAGATGTGCTGTAAATATATACAGGAACCAATTGAAGTTCTTGAACACTGGATCAAATGATTATGTAATACAAGCCCTTTTCTGGAAAGAGGCAGATTAGCACGCACAACACCTTTGAATTAGGTGTTATGTCGCGCTTAAGAGACAATTATGCAAGATTCTCAAAGGTCACTGCGTGGAGTTTACGATGAATTTGGGTGCCAGAAAGGCTTAAACTGGCTAGCGCTTGTCAGGTTTATTGTCCATAGCGGACAAAATTGTCGAGTTCCTTGGGCATAATTTTAATCTGAAAGAAACCGCCCACCTAAGCATGAACAAAACATCCAAACAATTTGACAATTAGAAAGATTACAGAAAACCAATCCCTATAAAATTTTGTATTATCTTTGGCCCTTTCGAAACTTTCCGAAGACAAAGACTGCCACATGAACTCCACGATTACTAATGCAAGATAGGATGCAACTGTTCTGTGTACACCCCCCCCCATTCATTAGCATCTTTCTGATAATTAAAACACACTAAAATGCAGAACAATAATGGAGCCCTGATAAAGCAAACAACTAAAGCTGCAATTCAGAAATCTTTTATTAATCACCAGAAGCAGGATTTTACTAACAACCTCACAGAAAAAAAGATTAAACTATTTTTAAAGGGTATCTTTCCATACCTGAACTCCACTACATTAACCCCTTTTTCTATTCACAAATAAGTTAAAAAAGTGAAAGAGATTATAAAGCTCTTTGATGCATTGGGTCTAGTCAGAATCTCACCACTGCCAACCTGGGATTCTTTTGATGCTGTTACCTGTCGTTATAAAATAGAAAAGCATATTTAAAGGAGTGGTTCCAACCTCCAATATTTTCTTCATTGATTTTTGTCTGCACAGTAAAAAGGGGACAGAAGCTTCTGTATTTGGATAATCAATGAAAATTACATGAGCCCAGTGTGGTGTGCCAGAAATCATGCAAGTTTGACCCCAGCCCAACATAACCGATGTCCTAATCCGTCATTTTAGACTTTTTAGATTAAAAAAAAAAAATCTCCACAAATACAGCTGGTTGCAATACAATAAAGAATCAAAACAACATCATTTTGCGATCTACTAGCCATTAGTTGTCTGGTCCTTCGAGGAATCCAACAGAGAGAATTCCAATTGCGTGTGGAATTAAAGTAGAATGAAATCAAACCGATTCTTCATTCGTTGCACTAAAAGATGGGCACGGAAAATAGACAGCGAGGTTCTGAAATCCTTCGTTTCATTTCATTTAATTAGGCATTGTATTTCACATTTGATGCTACAAGGGCACACTATGATTATACAGTAGCTGGTAAAGAGAAACCTCCAATGAAAAGGGATAGATTCTTGGGAAAAAAAATCGAAAGATTAGTGTAAAAATAAAAGGGAAAATTATACCCTGCCTTAAACTAATAGGAAACGGCTTAGCAATTCTTGTGTTGGTCCAAAATAGTGTTTCATCTATTTGCAGCAGATTCCCGCTTCTTCTGGACCTTCATTTCCGGACCCCAAAAAAATGGTAATTAGAGTTGAATTTTCATGTGGCATGATCCCCTGAGATGAAGCTACGTTAGGCCAATTCCTGTCATCATTACGCCTTGACCTCTCTAAGGAATTTTTATTACTTTATCTCGTACCCCCAACGTCTGTCATTGCAATGTTGTTTCCAATTTCAGATTCTGGCCAAAGCCCATATGAACGATTGTTTGCAGGTCATCATCACAAAACTGCGCATAATTATAGCCACAGATTAAGCTACACGAAAAGAACAATTACCCCAAAAAGGAAAAATAGAAAAAAAAAATTACGTGATGGGAATAACGAACTGTTAAGATATCTTACCTGGGGAACACTTTGGTCGAATCCATCAAGGTGGGGTAACGGCATATTGAAGTTTTGGCGTAGTCCAATATCTAAAGGTTCCACCGAGCATTGAGTCACTGTCCTATTGCTACCAAGGAGTCCAGGGTTTTGCTGTGGTTGGTGACCGAAAATGGCCTCCGCCGAGGAATCTAATGGGAATATGGGCTGCGGCAGTGCGGTGTTTGATTGAAATGCCTGACGTACAAACAATTCAATCTGTTCCAATTAGCCGAAACATTTTGAAAATTCTTGTAGAAAAAAGGTAAACCGTCACAATTGATTAAAGAAAGAAAAAAACTCACGTCTTTTGAAACGAAGGCGTCCATGTTGAAATCTAGGCTGGTATTGACAGAGGCCAACTTCATAGAGAGGAACTGCCCAGAAAACAAATAAACAATTTAGGAACAAGAAAAGCATAATCGTTGGGCATGGGAAGCATTTGATGGTTTTTGCCCAATGCATATTACTATACCTCAACTTGGCGTTGTAGTGACTGGACATAGTTTATGATTTCATCAAGCATAAGGGCTTTCCCGGTGACCTTATTGCAACCCGGAACAAGATCTTGGAGGAGCTTCATTCGTTCGCTAATTTTCTCTCGTCGAACCTGACCACAGCATAATTAATCAGTCAATGTTAGTGCACAGTTTTGCACAGCATGATGGAAAAAGAATTTTTTAGGTGAAATTTGCTTGAAATTCTTACTCTTTCAGCAAGGCTATGGCTATCAGTAGCTTGACCCCTCCTTGCCCTGACATGAATATAGTCCTTAGGAGGTTCAGGAGGCTTTGAATTAGCTTTGGATTGTTTCTCATTCCCATTTCCTCTTACCTCTTCCTCTGCTTTAACAGCACTATTCTCATTTCCATTTCCATGTAATTCATGCGGCTTACTCCGTTTCAGACTTGGATCATCGTCAGTTTCAGCATCCTGAAATGGAAAATTTCTTCCTTTTCAGCACCCAGTATTGATTTTATGAAGTCAAAATGGGAAAATGGACAAAACTATGCTTTCTAATAATACATATTTAAATACCTTCGATGCATTTGCGGGCGGGTTTGATGATATTTCTTTTCCTTTTCCCTTTGAACCTGCCTTTCTTTTCCTGGGATTCCACTCATCGGAAGGCTTTGCACCACCTTCCCCATTTGGTACTTGTTCAGACCCAGAGGACTCCTCTCGAGAAGAATTGAATTCAGATCGATCCTGCAATGGAGAACTCTTGTCTCTTATCTGGGATCCAGGTGCCTTGAGAGAGGGGCTGCTCGAAACCCGTGGCATTTTCCCATTTCCCATTAATGAATTGCAGCTATTATGAAATTCAGAATTACTTAGCCCAAACTGGCTGGTTCTGCCGTTGAAACTCCTGCTGCCAAAGCGGGAGAACGTGGCAGCCCTACGGGCGAATCCAGGGTCAGCAGCGAACTCTGCCACACTGGAATTCAAAGGCAGAGACTTTCCCAAACTCGGGAAATTGAGTTTTTCCTTTTGGATCGGATCCATTGCCGCCAAACTCACCTTGGGTGGTGAATTCAATGGGGTACTGTAACACGAAGTGTTGGTACTGTTATTGCCAGTAGTAGTGATATATGATGCTGCCAACAAAGGCCGAGAATGCGGCAAGTACTCGGCAGAGCTGCCGCTGCCTATGTTTCCCAATTTTCCAATAAGCTCTCTGATCAAAAAGCTCTCGCCGGATATGTTAGAGTTGGAGGCTGCCGGAGAAGACGCCATTGAACTCAGGGCCGATTCAAAGTGGAGGCTCTGATCCGTCGACTTTTCCCAGCCCGGGTTGAAAATTAAATTTGGTGACTGCTCGGTTGAGCAATTGAGTTCATCAGCTTGCGTATCCATTGATGAAGAGAGAGAGTTCCAATTGGGAATTGGTGAAGTTGAGATTGGTTCAAAGTGTGTTGGAGGTGGAGGAATTCCTGCGCTCGGAAAGAACTCACTTTCCATTGTTGGAATCCAAATGGGGTGTCCTAATTTGAAGAGGAAGTCTAAATTGAAGAAATGTTACTTATGTGAAATGATTATACACTTAGACAAGCAGAGGACGAGTGTGATTCACAGCTGAAATTTGATGTCTGGGTGGAATGAGTGAATTGCTATTGCTCTCTCAAATTTATTGCATTAATAGTGGTAAGATAGGGAGAGAAGTTTGGTATGATAAAAATACAAAGAGAGAGAGAGAGAGAGAGAGAGAGAGAGGGAGCAAAACGTGTTTAGGTGAATAAAAAGCACAAATATAAGAGAGAGAGAGAGAGAGAGAGAGAGGAGGGAAGGGGGAGAGGGAAGGAGGTGATGGGTTGGCTTAAATAGAAAATGGGGGAGGGAACCAAAATAGATTATCGATTTTTATTTTTTTTTATAAAGGAAAAAGAAAATGAAATGCAACGTTCGTTTGACTTTTATATTCCTCCGCAAAAGGTGGTGAAGATGGGGGTGGGGTGGTTTTGCCGGGCCTTGGACGTCAAAGCAACTGAATATCCATTTTTCTGCTCTTGAAATACTAAACTCTTATCTTCTTGCCATGAAGAGTAACAAAAGGGACATGTCTCTCGATGCATGAAAACCACCCCACAACCCCCCCCCCCCACGCCAAAAATTTTCACCCAAGGTGAACCATGTTTCCTGTGCTTGAAAAATCACACTTCCGCTGTGCTAATAACATTAGCCATTATCATCATTCATCACACGGAGCAATAGAAAACGACCAGAAATCACCCCCTTTTTAAAAAAAAAAAAGAAAAAAAAAATTAATTAGACACAATTACAGGTGAGATTAATTTTGACATTCAAATGAATTATTTCCCCATCTATGCAAAGAAACAGAGTCAGTCAGCATGGTGAGCTTCTTGATTTTGGCATCCCCATCTCATGGTTATGGCCTCCTCGACAAGGTTAACAGTGAATCTAAGTAATTGGTAGAACCTGGAACGTCGCCGTTCAACGTTCTACGGTTGGTCATCGAGCGAGCTATTGTTAACTTTACTCCCTCCCAGCTCCCAACTACTAAGCAGTAAAGCTGGCACGCATACAGGCCCCCAGCTCCTTATCTGAAAGAGGCCCACCATTTGTTCCATCCACAAATTCAATGATAAAGAGTTACGGAACTTCCATGTGTTGACCACAGTGATGGATGGGCTACAATATTAACATCTGAACTTCAAAATCTCGACTTTGAGATATACCAATAAACTGTAGCAAAAGATAAAAATTATTTTTTGGAACAAAAAGAAAAAAAAAAAAAGGAAATAGATTTAACGTGAAAATCGCCAAGTTTTTGGAAATTCTCAGATTTTTGAAAAAATTAGAAAGAACCAAACCACGGAAAGCCTTCAATTTTATTGTTGATATGTCCGTATTATAGACACTAATTCCTTAAATTTATGGACTAGCAGCACCTTAAATTTTCTTTTCAACTGTATCATTTGGTTCACAGCATCAATTGGCGTACTAAATAACAATCTCATGTGACTGCACTTCTAATCATAAGTCATAACATTTTCGTCTAACATAGACAACTTGATTACGGGCATTAATTGTTTATCGTTTGGTTGTAACTACAACTAGCCATCATTGAATAATTTTGGGGTGGTTGCGTTTTTGCGTCCTCGTTAAGATTTGGAATTAATGGCAGGAAAAATATATATACATATATGATTAGATCAGTAAGACAAAACCCCCCCCCCAAACAGTATTAACGAGCAGTGCCGCATTTGTATGGAATGGCACAGTAATACATTTTTTAGAATTAAAGATGCGTCGTCCAAAAGGGATTTCGGTTTCCAAACCACACTAATTTAACTTCCATCAAAGCACTCTGGACCTAAAGAAGTAGAGTGTGGATTTTCTCTTTCTTGTGTTAAAATCAATGCCGAAATTTGTTTACATTTTCTTTGTCCTCCTCGGCTTTCTCATTTCCTTTCTTCAGTCCGTGACAAACGTACGCAGAATGGCGAACCTCTCTCTTCTTTCTTGTGTTAAAATCAATGTCCGAGAATTTTTCTACTTTTGTTTTACCACCTTCGGCTCTCCCGTTCCCTTCACAATTCCATTCTTTTTGGGTAATGCCCAAGAAAGCTATAGTTTCAATGTTATATATATATATATATATATATATATATATATATATAGATAGAGAGAGAGAGAGAGAGAGAGAGAGAGAACAATCATTGGAGTCAAACGAGGGTTTTGGGGCTTAGGTAATATTAGTCAAAATTAATTTAATAGGCTCTTTTACTGGCGGGTCAATTTTTTATTGGTTTCCCTTGCACAAGGGGTAGCAACGCTAGTGACATTAAGAAAGAGAGGGAAATAAAAATATTATCTAACGTGTTCGTGCATTGTCAATCATTGCATTAAATTCGCACCCCAGGCCGGCGAACCCGGGTTTGGTCGGGTGCACATACCAGACCGGATAACCTTCATTTACTCGGCTCGGCTCTCCTTGTAAGAAATTGACAAGGGCGAAGCACCGCCGCCCCCTCAAGTGCACGTCCACGTAACTGAGGTTTGCCAATATATGTGTACGTACTTTCTCACGCCTCAAACTTAAAATTTTTTGAAAGCATTATGCTTAAAAACTGTTATCTTTTAGATGTTTTTTATAATTTTTAATTTAAAAATTTATAACCACACAATTTACATTTAAAATTTCAATAATAAATACCTCTTTTCTTTATTTTTTTCTTCAAAAAAAAAAGAAAATGAAAGAAAAAGTGGAGCTATGTACAGAACATGAATCATGCATGGTACGGTTAACTAGAATTTGGCGGAGTCAGGCTTCGGTATTTTTCAGTTCACACAACATGAAGGATGAAGTGGCATGCTTGCTGACAATGTCCTTCCATTTATTCGCCTGTCCTACGTTGTACCAAACTGGCTGCAGAATCATTACCCCAAGTAATTTCTCCAATTTTCGAAAAAAATAACGATTATGATCTTATGGGATCTATCTACATTATTTCAATTATGATATTATGGGATCTAATCTACATCATTTCAATTATGATCTTATGGGATCTGTCTACATTATTTGAATTTATTAGAGCGTAGCTGACAGTCATTTTTGTCATTGTTCGCAACTAATTTCAAGCCGAAAAGTTTTTAAGCGAGTCGATGCATTCTCAAAGTGATTGCCTAGAGCTTATTATCATCAGCACGTAGTACTTTAGTAAAATTATTTGCATTTGCATGTGGCGATTCTTCCATGGATTAATTGGAATTTCCTGCAGCCTGGGTGTTTTTGGAAATGTTCAGGCCGAAGTTACATCCAATGATATGCAGGGTGGGTTCAAGTACTTCAAAAAAAAAAAAAAAAAAAAAAAGAGGGTTTAAAAGGTTTTTTTGTCTGGGTTGCTTTTTAATGTTAGTTTTTGGTAAACGCTGAAAAGAGAGGGTATTATTAACAAAAGTCACTTTGTCCCTGCTGCTCCCTCGTCAGGTGTCCAAAATTCCAGATACCTTTGCCTCCAGAGGTCGTAAGAGCCACGGGCAGCTTAAAAGCCAACTCGCTACCTTTGCCTGTCCATATCCTTGAAGTCACTGTACTTAATTTTCTGACAAACTGTAGGTAGTTGTTTGGAAATTTGTAGCCCTCAAAAGTGAGTTGAACTGCAATATTTCCTTAGAAAAGGAATCAAAACAGAAAGCAGACGGGAAGTGTTCTATCACAAGGGAAGAAGTCACAAGAAACGCAGAAGCAATATTCTCTTCGAGCTATGGTATGTATACGGACGAATGTTAAAAATTGTCGTCACCATCCTACCAATCAAGGATATAATCAGCCCTTTTAATTAATGAAAAAAAAAAGCAAAATTGATAAGGTAATGGAATAATTGTCTTTTGCATAATACTCATTAAAGCAAAAAACAAAAACAATATATCATTGTAATAATTCTTAATTAATATATATATATATATATACAAGAATTTAAAATTAGAGATATATGAGTTCAATACAGACAAGCTTTCACGTTGAGCCAAATTAGCTGAGAGCTCTCTGCCTCCTCCAGCATTATCAGGTGCGGCACAAGACGGCATGTTGGAGGAATCCATTTTTGTTGCTCTTCAATCTCTTTAGATTTTGACAGTGTTATTTTACTATATTACCCATCACCAATGTCATTATTCGTTTACGTTGCAAAAACAAAGTTTACGAATTTTGTTAATCGTCTTTTACGGTAATTTGTCTATTCCTTGTCCACTGCGCTCCCCAAAGTTAACAAGCCCTCCACATTTCAAATATGCCGAAGAACCTTTTTGTTTTTCTTCTTGGGTTCTTTTTTTTTTTTTTTGGCTCTAAGAAAAAATTGTGCTAAAAATTACAATTGAAAAGACAAAAAAAAAAAAAGGAAGCTAAAAGATAATGACAGCGGTTTGGCGAAAAGCAAGAAAAGGTTCTTATTTGTTTGAACAATTTTTGGCCTGTCATTTTCTTCAACTATATCCTCTTTGCTTCTTTGCTTTTGAATTTATTTTGAAATACAAGAAAGAACATGATATTATTACTTATCATAAATAAATAAATAAACAAACATTATTTAAATGAAAAGGTCGGCGTGCTGTCCAGAAACCAGGGTACGCAAAACCAGCGGCTAGACCGCTCAGGAAATTTTGATGGAAAAAAAAAAAAAAACAGTACTGGTGTTACAGACGAGAGAGAGAGAGAGAGAGAGAGAGAATCGGTTGGCGCTCACAGTCCAATCAAGTGTCGGTGTAAATTATATTTTAATACGGGTAAAAGCATGTTAGTGGGATACCGGAGATGATGTAACCTGTCAAGCATTCCTCAAGGCGCCGTTTTATATGACTGCCCTCTTTTCATCCTATGGAGAGGTCGTCGTTGAAACAGAAACTTCCCATACTGCTGTAGTTTATTAGTTTGACCCACGTTCTTCAAGTCAGGAATTACAGAGCCGTTTAGACCTTCCAGCTTACTATGGGGGCATAACACTTGTTTAATTACGTTCTCGCCATTAACTTAGACTAATCATAGTTTGTTGAAAAACCCCAAATGGTTTGAACATTTGAGTAAGAATAACAGTTGATCCATATCATTCCGTTTTCTTTTATTAAACCCGTCTTTAATTCAACCAAATATTACCTAAAAAAAAAAAAGGGTGGAAAGGTTGGTGGGGGGAAGGCGCAAGAATTTATACCAATTGTCTCAACCAATCGAAATCAATCCATCCAAGGTAAAAATCTAGTTTTCTCAAAATAGTAAACATTCAACAGCCCTTTTCTCGTATCCAAATGCCCTTTTAGGCATCTGTTCCAAAATTCTAATAAAGAAAACAGAGGGATTTTAACAAATTTATAGGAGATTTAATCACTTACAACGAGAAGAAAACTTTCAATTGGGCCTCTCAGGCCCTTTTAACAGTTTCTAATTTTTAAAAGACTGAGATTTCCTGCCATTGGGGCGAGAATGACTAATGGCCCAAACTGGCCCACGTATCCAGTTGACGATTATGATAGTTGTCTAAGCTGAAGAGGGGCGACAGGCAACGGTTTACAAAATGACTAGACAAAATCAATAGATAGACCAACGCCCATTAATTAATTATAACTGCCTGACAGGAGGTTTGCACAAAATTTCGACCGATCAGCAAAATTTTCTGAATCTAGCGCATAGGTTAACAATGGTATTGCATTAATTTCTTCGTCTATGATCCTTTAGTTATGTTTGTCTCTGTGAACGGGTACTTCCCCAATTTTTCTGGCGTTAATTATCAGGGAATCTTTAGCAGTCTATGGATTTAGTTGGACTTTGAATTACTAACCCATAAGCAGTTGCAGTGTCAAAAAAATAAAATAAAATTGTTGGCTTCTCTTAATTCATTGACCTTTTCTGATGCCAGATACAATGTCGAGGAAAATACACGCAATTTTAGGAAGCAATTCGAAGCCCGATGTACTAAAGATTCAGAAAATTACCCAACAATTCTCTTCTATGCACTCGATGTATGAAAGATTAAAAGCAAGTTGATGGATTGCTCCTGCTTGAAGGTTTTGTGCTACGATCATTGTCCCAACGGCATTCTAGGGAAGGATAGGATGCAAAATTTTGCAGCTTTTAGGCCATGTTTTCTTGGTTAGAAACGGCTTCTTTCTGCAGTCTATTACAGAATTTCGACCAAACATTTGCAGCGGGATTGCTTTTTAAGATAATTTGAAATGGTAGACTTGTTTTCCTACAGTGCTCACATCGTCTCAAAAGATTGTTACAATTCCGCGTCCTCTTGGGAGGGATTACAAAATTTTCAAGTCTAGAGTTGGTTTTCATGGTCAATCTCTGGATGTTGCCCCCCGCCCCCCCCCCCCCCAAAAAAAAATCTCTCTCTCTCTCTCTGTTTTTTTTTTTTTAAGAACCTTCTCTTTCTCCGAATTGGTGACGCTAAAAGAACAAATGGGCCCTTCGGATAACCTGAATATATAATAACCCATGATAACTAGGGAATCAGAAAACCCTTGGGCAAGGGCTCGAGGAGAGGGATGGAGGAGCTCAAACGATACACGGGTAGCCAACAATTACATTACGTTGATTACTTCGAAGCTGATCTTTCAATGGCAAGCTCATTTGGAGTCGTGGGGACCAAGTTGATTACTTGTCAATATCGCGCAACCTCTTCTCATTTCCCTCAAAAGAATGCCAACAGTTTGTGTTCAGTGAGACGGCCTTGGATTTTTCCTCTTTGTTGGTAACATTCGAATGCCCACCAGCGTCTGAGTCAGGTCCAGGTGAAGTAGACAGAATATATAGTTCTTCCGAGTTCACGTAGGCCTCAAATTCTTAAATTGGGTTGCCAGCATTTTTAGCCCAGTTCGTTGGTCTGTGGTAATTACGAGAGAGAGAGAGAGAGAGAGAGAGAGTGACATGCGTAAAGCATTTGAGGTAGAAATCTTAAATGCAATAGTTAAAACCAAAGGCCCAAATTTGGGGGACGTCGATTCAAACATCATCTAATTTTTGTCTGACTTAAAAATGTGAAATGGTTCATTTCTTGAGTCAACAAAATTTGACCATTGCATACTTGCATCCCAACATCAGTTGGGTAATCTTAATAATAAAATATTGCGCTTCCGCTTTTAGCCTTGGGCAAGAGAATGAAAAGAGCTGCGTATTTGTTTGGTCCATAAGCCCAGAGTGGGCCAGCAAAGAATTGGGCTTTATTAAGGATTGGTTGATCCATTCGTCTTGGCAAACCCAACAATACTGACCATGACCATGTTTTTCGTTTTTTTTTTGCTTTTTCCATGAGAGACTTTCATTAAGTTATCAACTACAAAATTAAATAATTTTATTTACCTTTTTATAAATTTAATATTTTTTTTTCTTAAAATTAGAATTCAAAATTGAAGCCTAATTTTTTTAATTATCAGAATGTCTTTGGGACGAAACTTTCCGGTTCTTCTTAAAAACCTCTCTTTTGAAGAGTAAGAAAAAGCACGGCCCATGTCTGTGACTTAAGGTTCAAAAGGAGGCCGAAGCCCAAAAACGACTAAGTCGCTCTCCGTGTTTTGACTGTCGTTCTGCAATGCATGATTAGGTTGATGGACAGAAGAATTCAATTGCATATTGGGAACAAAATAACATTGAAATAGAAACGACCAAATTGCCGACTAGGAGTAATAGAAGCGCTGAGACCAAATTAAAAGTTAGACCAAAATTTACCGACTAAATTATAGTATCGGCAATTAGACGTGTAGTTATGCATAGATATTACGAATCAATCCACCTCCTGCATAGATCTTTGTCTGCTTCGCAATGGCCTTTCTGTCAAAGATTCATTTGAATTGGAAATATGTTGGCCCATATTATATAATCAGTTGATTCGCACCTAATCTCCTCGTCATCCCCTTTATCTTTCTTTATGCCAATAAGCATCAATGCATATGGCCGGCTATAGATTATACTATTAAAATAACATAAAATAGATTTCGAAAATAATATACCGTTCCAATAGTAATTTCTTGATCGTCCCAACCACTGAGATGGGACAATATTTGAGAAGAAAGTACCCCTTTCTCGACTAACAAATAACAAAACCTTAATGCTCCCAATTGGCATTTTTATTTTGCACGGAATCTATCTTACAAATTTTCGGGTTCCTTTCAGATACCTTTTTACGCGTTTGAGCATAAGCCACGTCAATAGCCATGGGAGGGGGGGGGGAAAACCCCATATATCAGTACAAGAGGAGGAAGGATTTAATTGTCGATGCTAGGTAATGCACATCTGCAGAGCATTTTTTTTTTCTTTTTCATTTTGTTTTCTCTATATTGTAAGAAAAAGCATTAATTTTCTTATGCTGAAAGCTACTTCGCATTGCACATGGCGGTTGTTTCGTGGGTCTTCTTCCAGCAATTTCCAACAATACTGACCAGAAGTGGGTGAAATGCTCCACAAGCAATAAAATCTCGGTACCATATATGATCCAGGGGACGCAGACTGTGATTTAATTAAACAAAAGAAAGAAATCATCGGCATCCTGATCAAAATTTGATAACCCATACCAAATAATCTAGTCGAATGTGCTAAAACCAACAGAAGGGAAAGATAACGAATCATTATATAGGGCCGTAACTAACGTCGAGGCCACAACGAGCACCGAAAACGTGGGTGGCAATGTTATAGAAGATTGACGCTTCCTTTTTGGTAGGTTGTCACATGAAAATTTAAGATTCCATTCAGAATTATTGATACGATGGCCCATTTGGCATTTGGCAACACCGAAAACGACGGAGTAAGAACTCTGGCAGTTGGACATGCTGGGAATACAGAAGGAAGCCACGTGGACCACAGGGGCCCCCACTCCCACCTAGGGACAGTCTTCCAGTTGGCACATAAAAGCATCCACCTCGCACCAGTAATGCAAGGACAGTGATGGATCATCAGCGTTGATTATCACATACGGCCGAAAAACTTAAAAAAAAAAAAAAAGAGAGAGAAGTAGCAAAAAAAACCGTCTTTGCCATTTGTACAGTAAAGGCCAGGCAAACCAGAGAATGGCGACAATAGCCCGCCTTTTGGGTTCCCCATGTCCCCCGCCCAAAAAGCGTCCTGGGGACTTCTCTTTCTCGCAATGCCATTCTTTTCTGATGGTTCTCGTTGTCCCCCCTCCCCCCACCTCCTTTTTTTTTTTTTTTTTTCCTAATATTCGTGTTTCCCATTTTCGGGCTGAAGACTATGATTGTTGGCAAACTGAATTTACTAATTTCCGTGCCTAATTTCAGTCTTCAACAACATGTCTCTGCAATAAAAGCCTAATTAATCATGTGATCCATTGCCACTCTCAACCATTACGAAGGTAATGTTAAAATATGAATTCAGGTACAATTGTTAATCACAATGCTAATCAAAATGGTCTCTTGCATCTGGGTAAGGGTTCTTTTTGGTTTTCGGTTACCTTACGAGAAGAAGAAGAAGAAAAAAAAATAGACAATGGATGGTTTAGTCTAAGACATTGTTCCTAAGGATTATCTTAGGTACATATTTGTCTACAAGAATGATTATAAATCCAAACAAACGGAAGCGTAATATCTGTGCACGGGGTTTATTTATTTATTGATGAGTGACTTTATATATATATATATATATATATATTTTTTTTTTATTTTTTTTTATTTTTTTTCAATAGTGACCTCTCCTCTGGTAGTGGCGTATATTTCAGTTTAGCTCTACGAAAGTTTCATTAGATGTGTGCTTAATGTGGTTGAATTTCTAGTTTTATCACTATCGTTCATAAATTCCAACTGTTTGGACGTAATCCTGAAGTCTGGGCACTAGCTAGTAAAAACTAAATAATTTGACGTCCGAGTTTTTTTATTTTTTTATTTTTCGTTTGAAGTGATTTTCAATTCACAATTAATGTAGGTCTTAACATAATAATAATAATAATAATTAAAAAAAAAAAAAAAGAGTTCAAATGCATAACGTAATCTGGCCCAACTAAATAGCAGCCTATTGTGACATCTGACATGGAACATCGCACTTCCGTTAGAGAACAGCCCGCACCGACGTTGACTATCACTTCCATGCCCATATTCACAATACGGTACCAACTCCTCCGCCCGCGCCATGTAAAATTCGCACAGCTATTGACTGTTCTCCCCCCCCCCCCCCCCCCAAACCTCTCCTCTTCTTTCTTTCCCCCAGTAAAATGAAATTTGAGTGATGGATCATTTTCAGTAAAGTCAGAATTGGGAGGCTTAGCCTTCCATCCCTTTCTGAGAAAAATCGCTTTTTTTTTTTTTTTTCTTCTTTTAATCACGTTCCTAGAAGCAATGCAGGGGAGGAGAAACGTGTCCGACATTCTCTATTCAGCAGCCTGACACGTATATTCTAAGTATCGCGGTGGACTATTATACCGCCACAAGTAAGAGAAAAAGAATACATTTTATTATTATTATTATTATTATTATTATTTATTTTGGCCCATATACGTAAATTCCAACCAGAGGCTATTTTCAATGTCTCAGGTCTGCCCAGGGTTCTTCAACAGAACATTACTTTGTTAGTCTTCTTTTTTTTTCTCTTTTCTTTTCTTTTCTCTTTTTTTTTTTAAACCACGCGTCATGCCAGCTGTCCAGGCTTAGATTCCCTGGTTAAGTGGATTGGTCCCGTAGATTGCGAAGTTAACACCGCTTTTTCGAGTTTACATTTACCATCCTGCGTGTGTGTATATATATATATATTAACTTCCTTTTCGAAATTTTCAACGAAGGAATTTTGCTTATTTTATTATTATATTTCATGATTAAATCAGAAAAATGTTTACTTTGAGTCAATGAAATTATAGAATATCGGACACATTCCTGTTACAATTTTCTTATTCTCAAAACATGCACGAGAAACGTCACCAAATGAATAACTTCTTTACTCCAAATAAAGAAGAATAGGAAAATCCCTTTACATATTTACCTTTTTTTTCTTTTTCTTTTTTATTTTTTTGGCATGGTAAGTGGCAAATTGGCATCACACCAAATCTCACTATAGTTAAAAAGTGTCATCGCGATATATATATATATATATATATATATATAATTTTATAATTTTTTTTTGGTTTGTTTTCCTTTTACATAGTGGACCATAAGCTTTGAGCTTTGATTACCCCCTTGAACTATGGCTTTATAAGTGCCAAGATGATCGTTAAATGTCGGTGGGCATTGGGCACGCCAGAAGGAGCTAATTGGATAATAATAATAATTAATTACGCGCTCAAAGATGCGAGGCGGATTGAACAGTGCAAAAGTTATGTTCCCACACGTTGACAGGTAAACTTTTGGACTCTCATTTTTTTTTTATTTTTTTGGTTTGGTACATCGAAAGATAAAAGAGATACGTTTCAAAATCAAATCAAGATATCTAACGAGGGCGGAGCAACTCCCCCCCCCCCACCCCATGTCAGCCTACAAATCTGAGCCTAGGAGTTGCTGAGCGGAAGAGGAAGATTCCCACTTACACCGAAATGTCCACCATCACTTAAATGTCTTGATTTTCTTTCTTTCTTTTTTTGGAGTTACTTTACCTAATAAAAAAAAATAATTTAAAGAAAAGAAAATAAAATAAAATTTTACAGATTGAGATATGGATGAATTTAATAAATATTTTTTAATTTTACACATAACATAATTGATAAACATAGGGAGATTTGAGTATAATTATTATTGTTTCATTTTTTTACTTTAATTTTGAATAGAGAAAAAAAAATCCGACTGCACGCATAATATTATGTATTTACCATTTAACTATTATGATAAATTTTATTTTATACCAAAATAAATAATATACCATTATCATATGATTCCAACCTTCAACAACAACAACAACAACAGTGTTATTTTAGTGAAGCACGGAGCGACGTTTAAAACGATGGGATGGGGTGGGATGGGATGGTTTTTTTTTTGGGGGGGGGGGAGGGGAGTGTGCCTAAACGACAGGGCTAATGGCCACCTATTAAAAGCGTGCGTGTATTTGAGACAGTGAGAGAGAGAGAGCGAGAGAGAGCTGCGTCTGGGGAGGCAAAGTATTTTGTGCATCTTCTCTCTCACACGGAGTCTTGAATTACGGTAAATAGCATCCCAGAATACAAAATTTTTCCTTCTTTTTTTTTTTTTTTTAAAAAAAATATTTTTAATGTTTTTGGTTGGGAAAAATATGCAAAAAATAGCTATGGAGACAGCAGCGGGAGAATAAAGGGAAAGGGGAATGAAACAGAGCACTGTCCTTCTTGCTCTTACGCTCAGCAAGCAGCATTAACTCAAATCAAAAAAAGGGAGGTAGCGAGGGGGAACTTTCGGACAAATCAACGGCTCTGATTTCGCCCGGTCCCATGGCCAAAACCGGGTTCTTGGATTCCGATCCGACGGTGATGCCAAAGGCGATGGAACTGAAGAAAGAGCTGCAGAAGCTGGTCAAGGCCATTGTCGACGATGATGATTACCGTGTAGAAACCGTCGATCAAGCCAAGGAAGCTCTCTGCGCGTTAAAGGAACTGAAAATGGAGAACAGATCGCTTTCTCTGAAGACGCGGGACTTGATTTCCTGTCCCGAGGACTTCAAGTGCCCTTTGTCAAAGGAATTGATGAGAGATCCTGTGATTCTGTGCACTGGGCAGGTTAGTTTCGAATGATAATAATAATTGACTGGTAAAGACTTCTTCTTTTTTCTTTTTTTGGGCTCTTTTCTGTTTGGTTGCTGGGAAAATGCCGGCAGAAGCATTGGTGTTTCGTTTTCTTTTTTTTTTTCTCGATACTTTTTGTTGTTTCTTTGTTATACTTATTTTGGTTAATGGAAATGAATTTTCAATCTTTGCACAGACTTGGTTCTTACCATTCGGGCAGTCTTTTTTTTTTTTTAAAAAAAAATTACTGACATAACTTTATTCTGCTTCAGAAATTCTGGTGACTAGCTATTGTTTTAGTGGGGTGGGTGAAATTTGGATAGATGCAGTCTGAATTTTGTTATTGATTGGATTTACTTTGGTTTTTGTTGGTATTGTAATCGTGCAGACTTATGACAGACCTTTCATCCAGAAATGGCTGAAATCAGGGAACCGAACATGCCCTCTAACCCAGCAAGTGCTCTCGCACACAATCCTGACTCCTAATCACTTGATCAGGGAAATGATCTCCCATTGGTGCAAGAGCCAGGGATTGGAATTGCCGGACCCCATTTACCATCTTAATGAGGAAGGCCTGACAGAAGCTGATCGCGACCATTTTCTGTCTTTGCTTCGAAATATGTCATCATTTCCTGAACAAAAAGAAGCTGCAAAAGAACTTCGGCTGTTGACAAAGAGGATGCCCTCTTTTCGGGCACTATTTGGGGAGTCCATTGATGCTGTTCCTCAATTGCTTAGTCCGCTAATTGGTAGCAAGTCTGGAACCGCCATCCACCCCGAGCTTGAGGAAGATGTGATCACAACCCTGTTGAATCTTTCCATCCACGATAAGAACAAGAAGCTTGTTGCTGAAACACCTATGGTGATTCCACTTCTTGTTGAAGCATTAAGCACCGGAACTATCGAAACAAGAACTAATGCTGCTGCAGCCCTTTTCACATTGTCTGCTCTCGATTCCAATAAGGAACTTATTGGAAAATCAGGTGCCATGAAACCACTTCTAGACCTTTTAGAAGAGGGACATCCTTTAGCCATGAAAGACGTTGCTTCTGCAATTTTTAACCTCTGTATTATCCATGAAAACAAAGCAAGAGCTGTGAGAGATGATGCAGTTAAAGTGATTGTGTTGAAGATCATGGGCGGGGTGCATGTTGATGAGTTATTGGCTATCCTTGCAATGCTTTCTAGTCATCAGAAAGCTGTGGAAGAAATAGGAGAACTTGGAGGGGTTCCTTGCTTGCTTCGGATGATCAGAGAGAGCACTTGTGAACGCAATAAGGAAAATTGCATTGCCATTCTGCATACAATATGTTTGAATGATCGAACCAAGTGGAAGGCTATTAGGGAAGAGGAGAATGCCTATGGGACAATAACTAAGCTTGCTCAAGATGGAACTTCGAGGGCCAAGCGGAAGGCCAATGGCATTCTTGAAAGACTGAACAGGGCTAGGGCTATTAATCTTACGCATACAGCATGATGAGATCAGCTATTCACTGTCGTCAAGTTCGGCAACATGTATATTCTTCATGCACCTATTTTTAGCGCTTTTGTCTTCGATGCACCTCTAGCATATTGTCAAAACCCTCTGTACATTGTCTTCGGCGGAATTTCTGTTTCAGATTCATGAGTCGGCCATTGTGAATAAAAACACCATAAGCTTATTACAGATTTTTACTACTTTTTGCCTTGTGCATGCCTTATAATGTCAGATGATTTGGATTTTACTAGCAAGTGACTCTTGCATGTTTGTAGCACCAATTCCTGGTCCCTCCCGAATATTAACTTTGTGCGATATTTTCCCCCACTTCCGGGCTTCTATAATCCTAATAGCTTAATTAGCCTCCTGTCTCGTTTTATTTGGTTCTAGTAATTCTGCAATTGTCAACTCTAAGACACCTCTTCTCTTCTGACTTGTCCGGTCATCTACGAGTAGCCAACGTCGTTTTCTTGTAAATGCCCATTTCTCTTAGAACCTAAACCTTTGAATGCAGAGGGATACTTGATGCATGAATCCTGATCAATGGATGGCAGAGTGACGGTGTTTTCAACTGTTAAGGGGAATAACGTGCTCATATTGAATGGATCTGTTGTTTTTATGGTGCTGTGGTCCATAAAAAATGGCTTGCGTGCTGCCAGCTCTTTTTGTGAAAGTCTTCAATGGAACAGTTAGCTCCACCCAATTCCATCTTCCCTCAGCGCTAGTAAGAATTGTCAGCAATTCAAGTTACGAAAAAAACAGTAATAGTACGTGCCAACCCGGGTGGAAATTTTGTGCCTCTCCCTCTTTCCATGAATCATTATCTTGCTGTAAATATTTCAAAGTCAAATAATCTGCGCATGTCCTTGTTCAAGAATTACATGATGCACGATGAAACTTATTTGGAGAAAAGGATTCTTCCATGAATTCAAAGGGAGACGTCAAGGATGGTCCAATATCTTCAACTTGGTGCTCATTGTTAGGGTGCAAAAGGCATATTCCCATCCATCTCTACATAGAATTCGCACTTAAAATTCAATCACACAAATGGGTCTTGCCATGTGCCACTGCAGCATTGTGGGCTAACCCATTACCATCCAAGAAGCAGGTATTTGGAAAGATCTTCTTCACCTGTCAAAATAGACATATGCAAAGAAGCAAAAACACAGTAGCGGGTGTGGGAAAACAATTTTGTTGATAAGCGCGTGTTTTAGTGTCTTTGAATTATTGCACGCTGGATGGCGACGAGGGTGTATAACTGAATAATTGGACTACATGCTGTTGGAATTTTGCATGTGATGTGAGCAAAGTCCATTGATGCATCGAATTGCATGACTGGAAAGTCAGAATCTTTTCATTGGGATTTTAAAAAAGGATAGGAAAGGGAAAATTCCCTGCGAAGGAGGACCAAATCTATGCCATTGCTAGCTGAATTGTATTTTGTTTCGTGGAAAAGGGATATTCATATTCGATATACCACCCTCAGTGACAGTCCCCCCCCCCCCCGACTGCCGTGCCAATTAGACATCCAACTCAGCAATCGCAAAGACCCAGTTGCAAGAGCGACAAGAATTGATCACCCCATCTCAAGGGATTAAAAAAAAAGATTTTAACATGCAGGGAGAACAGAATCAAGATTACCTTTAATTCTCCTCTCGCTGTTTTTCTTTTCCTCTCTCTCTTCTCCCCAGCGCCCCCTCCCCACTCTCCACTCCGTCTCTTTTATCTGGGAAATCTTGTATGGATTAAAGTTTGTAGTTAATCCAATAAAATGTATAAAAACTTCAATTCTCACATGCGGTGAGCCTTCGTACAACCGTTCAATTAGTGGCGATTGATGACCGTTTAAATTTTCTTTTTACATGGGTTCTTTGCTCTTTAAAAATCCAACCACCATCAGAGACATTGTCTGGTTTGTGAGGACCACCACCATGAGAGAGAAATTAAATAGCCAATTGTGGCCGCCACAGTTTGAGGCGGACGGTGGGGGGGGGGGTTGGTTTTGATTGGACCGTTATAAGCGATAATAGAGCCATCATCTCACCGCGCTACCGGAAAAAGCGAAAGAATGACGGAGACACCAATTCAATTCTCAACTCGATGAAAAGGGAAAAGGGATCACATACGACCTTTCGAAATATGCCTAGTCGCCCCCCCCCAAAAAAAAAAAAAAAATCTTAAAAATTAAGCCGCTTGATTACACGAAGACAAATTTCATATATTTAATTATAAGGGAACAAGAAAAGAAAATTTCTACTAGATTTGGACAGACATCAATATGTCAAGACACTGGGAGTTTGTTGGATCAATTGCTCTTATAATTGGACTGTTTATCCTTTTTTTTTTTTTTTTGATCAATTGATGCGTGATCTTTCCTTTTCTTCCCCCGATTGCCTACCAAGCTAATCTTTGTTTGAATGCATCAATTCAGTAATCAATTTAATTGACCAAACAGAATTGAAGCGACTGCCATTACGACATTTTAAAACAAACAAACGGGAAAAACAATAGCGAAAAATAACTTGTCCGGACAAATGAAATTCAGGGAATCTTTTACTTTCTGAGATCTTGGTATTGGTTTCGGTTTCGGTTTCGCGTAGAGATCAGAAACTCAAATCAGATAGGTCCCATTTGTCACTAAGTTGTCGACACACTTATTTTTCTTTCTGCACGCCCAATTTACTTTAAAGAGAAAATTTTGGACGACGCCATACTTATGTGTGTGTGTGTGTGTGTGTGTATGTGTATTGTTAAATAGATTATTTGTCACTGCATATTTCGTGGCATAGTTAACCTCTTTTAGTAAATGTGAAAGTCAAACTAAGTGGGTCAAAAAAAATAATAAAAAAAATGAAGTTAAATTTCAACTAAAATATAGAAGAAATGCCTTTCTCTCCGTTTCTTTTTCCCTCATAGTCGACCCATTTTGCCAGCCATCTCTTTCCATTTTTCTTTGCTTTGGGTTGTGAGGGAAGATAAACCGTGAGTTAATCAAAACCATGGCATGATTTTTGCCGGTAGTGCCATTGAAGGCATGTGGCACCTAACAAATTGGGGAAAAGGTGCCTTTTTGAACTGGCCCCTTGGTAGAAATGGATTATCATTTGGTATGAGATTGAATAACAATTTTAAAAGTGAAAAATTACTCGACTCAACTTTAAAGGGCACAATAATAAAATAATTGATAAGACTTTTTCTTATTTATCATTATTATTATTATTATTTTTTTAACTAACCAATGGCTGCAATCAGAGCCTTCACGGACACCGCACCCCGTCTACAATGTTAAACTTTAACAATTTCTTAGTTTGAGCCAGGCAATACCATGCGGTCCCACTCGTGAATAACGAGGGCCTTATTCACGTATAGAACTTGCGTCCGCAATTGAGTAACCAATTGTTGCCCTAATTTCACCAACAAAATTGCGAGTTTCGAAGAGAAACAAAGCTTTAACCAGTTCACAAATCCTGCAAGCCACGGAAAATTCGGTGAAAAGGACATCTCTTCCCTGTAAAGGAAAATAAAAAGGGCAGTTAATGAAAATTTGGAAGTTTGGAGGAGGGAATTACAGTGGGGGGATTCTCCCCCCGCCCCGGGGGAGAGAGAATCCATGAACCAGTTCAGTAATGCTCTATATAAACAGTAATCGAACCATTTGCTGACAACACTAACTGTACAATAGCAAGGTCCTCGAATAATTCAAGTCGTCGAATCACACCTTGAAGCATACATACACTACAAAGAAAAAGAAACACACGGACATGATTGATGATACCCATAACCAAATACCAAAATGCTTAAGACAATTAGCTACGCTCGCTAGTCCATCCCACATTGAATGATGAACACCAAAATCCTCTAAACCCGTTTTATACGCCCAACATCGTTCCTCAAGATATGCCTGGACTGCTTCATTTCCCGCTAGGTTTGAAAGCTGCTAGTTCATCTCACACTGAAGAACGAATACCAACATCTCTTCCCCAGTCAACCCGAATCAACTTGAATCCGTCTTGTAAGCCCACCCATGTTTCTTCAGATATGCTTGTACTGCTTCCTTTATTGCCAAGTTCGGAACTAGTTGAGATGGATCAAGTGGTTCACGGGTGATAGGATCAAATTTACCCACCTAAATTGCATTCATGTCAATGACAAATGCAAATGGTAAACACAAATGAACAATGTCTCGTTCTGAAGGCACAAAACAAAATCACACATCACCTTTTCTAGATGGTCAAGGAGGACTCCTCTTTCATATGAAACCCCACTTGGTGTTATAACAGGATCGCGGAATATATCTAGTGTGATTTTACAACATAGGTAATCGGGCACCTGCAATTCCAACGTTATTCTCCTAAAGAATTCCAATTGTGACTAATGGACATGATGAAAATTACACAAGTCAAGCAAAACCGGAAGCCCACCTCAGTAGGCGTATCATCTTCTGCGGCTTTCTGAAACACCTGCCTTAGACTCTCTAATTGCTTCAAATGGGAAGCATTTATCTCCTCCAAAAATCCTTCTGTTTCAGAATTGTCAATGAAATGCTTTTCTATGAGAGCTGTCTCACA
Organism: Ceriops tagal; assembly: GCA_021533255.1. Taxonomy (NCBI): domain Eukaryota; kingdom Viridiplantae; phylum Streptophyta; class Magnoliopsida; order Malpighiales; family Rhizophoraceae; genus Ceriops; species Ceriops tagal. Next base: position 280,956 of record CM038603.1, read on the forward strand.
AGCATCCCTGAGACAAACAAAAGCAACGATTATGAGAAGCAAATAGCCAAAAGCCAATAAGTAGCAAAATCTTGCTCTTCAAGCACACAAATGCAGAGATCCGTTCCAACAATAGAGCTCAAACTCACTATGACTACATACTTCAATCTTTGTAGTTCCCATGAATGCTTTGTAGATGCTCGCTCCCACTCCAAATACTTTGCTTTGGCTAGCTCTTCCCAGATCTCGTCTACCATGTAGCCTGTTGGGTCTGCACCCCTACCAAGATCCAAAGCCTACAAAAGGTGATAGACAAGGACTGATTCTAAGGAACAATATCATTCCTGCAGACTCCCATTTACTAAAACGACTAGCAAAGCCACTATTCACAATAGAAGCTATATGACCAACTAAAATATAGTTGTGCAAGAAAGGCAATGCCACTTTGTGAATGCAACTTTGGAAACTACTAGGTATCTAGCTTGTTTAGCCATATTTTCCCTAAGTATAATAAAAAACCTTCAAAACACCCTCACAAAAAAGACATCACTGTTGTCTGATAATCAAATAGATATACAGAAAAATTCATGTGTGACAATGGTGTGAAATTCTGAACATCTCTGCTCAAATAAACTAGTCCCAGGGCAAAGAATCAACCCCAGTAGTTATCAACCATTATGAATCTTTGCCTAAATTATAAAACTTCAATCCTTTAAATCATATGAAACATACTGGTTCCATAGGGCCCTATTTATATACTAACTGCTGCTACTTAACTCTGGACAAGGCATGCACTTTTAATTGTACATAACATCGTGTGCATAAAAGCCTTTCAGCCTCTTCTTTATTTCTCCAGTATATTCACCACAAAAGATTCACATTCCAGCATTTGATTAAAAATGCTTACACTGATAATCTGACACACATCCATTCATGCAAGCATTTTCGCCAGGAGCTTTGCAAGGCTAAAGCCTGAGATAATAAGCAGTGAAATAAATCCCTAGAGCATGACAAGAAATATAGCTAGTGTGCATTTATTCTTAAGGTGTCGTTTGCCCTTTTGTCACTAACCACAACAGAAGTCATAGCTGGCAGCAACTCTGGGACATCAACTGTAGACAATTGAAATTTATGTCTAATCACCTACTTCCCGTGTCCATTACATTGAACCACTGGCACAATAAATAGACAACTGATCATGCTAACACAAGGAAGAGCCAATCCCTTAAAACCTAATGATTTGCAACAGTTAAATGTAGGCATATCTAACCAGAGATCGATATTATAACCAAAATTTCCCAACATTAATCTTGTGAGGCATTATACTTTGTCAACTCTAATGAAAAATAATGGGACTTATTGATAAGATATTAAGAGTATATGGTCAATCAGACGGTTGAATATCTAAATGATATCAACAACAAAGCTATGTAACAGCTAACTATCACCAAAATAACAAAAAAAATAAAGCAAGAGTATTTTCACATAAACAACAGGACCACACAAGCATAAAGAATTGTTGTATTAAAAATGCAGAAATTAGCTTTTGAAAAATGAAGGCAGTTATAGATAGAATGGATTCATACCCACAAAAAAAAAAACCACACAAGGAAAAATTAGTTTTCTAGGCACATAAATCTAAATAAATGCATAAAATGACAAACAGGAATGTTAAAAAGATATCAGAATCAGTCCTACTTTTTCCAGCTCCTTGACTCCTTCAGTGTACCGTTTCCTTTCCAATAATGCAAGTCCCAACATATAGTGACCCTGTCATGCAAGCGGAAAGGACGAAGTTGGATTGAATGACAGTAGAATATGCCTCCACAATTACACGTGAGGGAGTCTATGCAGCAGGCATGCTTTCGTGCATATCAGAATGCTACGGTATACCCATAAAATAGCTAGGATCCAAATTTAAATTCCAACCAAACTATGTTGTTTTCATCTGCAATTACATGAAGATGTTTAATTTTTTTCAACTCTTATATGGTCAGACCAAGAATTGATGATAGAGATAGTCAGTTGACTTTCTTATGCAAAAAAAAAAAAAAAAAAAAACGCAAAACCTGTAGATTGCGGTGATGAGGAGCCAGGACCCAAAGAAACAAACATAATTACAAGAAAATACTTGCATTTCCACCGTATTTAGAGGAATCCAATGGCACATTGCCTTTTTTTTGGGAAATATGAATTATTCCTAAACTACTAGCAACACGTTGAAAACCCATGGTAACAACAGGCGGGGCATCCTATCAGAAAGCCATCTAATTGGTTTACAAACTCAACAAGATTCAAGCAAACTGCAAAAAGGATTACAAAGGACCCACGTAAACAGCCCGCATAAGAACAATTAACTACCTTGACAGAGTTGAGATCGAGCTGAACGGCTCTCCGACAATCCTCTTCGACTTTCGTCCAATCACTGAATTTACAACGACAACAACCCACGACCCGAGTGAATTCCGAGAATGAAAAAGAGAATTTAAAAATTAAAAGAAGAAGAAGAAGAAGAAGAGTAGAAGCAAAAGAAAGAAAGGGGGAGGAGCGGGAAAATACTTGCGTTTCCGGTGACACAACGCGCGATTCGTCCAGTAAACGGCAACATTAGGGCATAGCGTAATTGCCTCCAATTTCAACAACAACCGAAATTAGTTTTGTTCTTTTTAAAGAAAAAGAAAAGAGAAAGAGAAGGGGTACCTCGGTATAAGCATCGATGGCAGCCCCAAATCGATTCTTGCTGAAGTAAGAGTTGCCGTTTTGCCTCGACAACTCCGCTTGTATCGCCGCCCGATTCTTCGCTTCTCCTCCTCCCATCTCTCTCTCTCTCTCTATGTAATATGGTCCTCCAATCTCCCGAGGAGCTCCCAAAAAAATACAACGGAGGAGGGAAGCGGATCCTCTCAATTTAAAATTATATATATAAAAAAAAAACCCTCTTTTTATGTCTGCTTCCTCAAGAAGTTACTAAAACACAACAATTTTCCAACTTTCCATCGGGAATTCGACTGCCATTGTACGCACTAAATGGGGTATTTTTCAGTTTTTCTTTTTTTTTTCTCTTTATTTCTTGATTTTTCTGGGAAAGAGTGCAGTGGAATGGAGTCAAATCAAGAGAGAAAGTATTAAAAGGCAAAAAGGAGGAATGATTGTTGAAGGAGCATTTCCACTGAAAGCAGCGCAACCCTTCCACGAAGGAAAGTACCCCTTCCGCGCGAAGGTTGAGCAGCCATTGGTTTACGCGTCGGGGACCCAATTATTGCTAACACCACCCTTTTTATTCCGGTGATTTAATTTTCGTGTTCATAAGGGTTTATATATATATATATATATATATATATATATATATATATATATTAATTTTTCTTTTTTGAATTTTTTATCGATGGGAAAAGTTTCGTTGGTTTGTTGATTGGTGTTTGAGGTGACTCCTTAGTGTCATCGCATTTTAATTAATTTATTTATCTTTTTATAGTTTATTTGTTATATTACTATGACATTGGTGAAACTTGGTCTTGACCCATGTTGTCTAATCCTGTCCCGTTTTGAGTCTTCTTCCCCCTTTTATTTTTTCTCTTGATCGGAGGCAAATCTGGACATGAAAGGGAGTTCTTTTGAATTTACCCATTCTTTGAACTCATTTGACCAATTTAGAAGCCTCCTGGTCCAGGTTCAGTCGATGCCTCGGCAAACTCTACAGAATCATCATTCACATCCATTTCTTGGTATGTTCTCTCACAATGAGCAAAATTAATAATAATTTTTTTCTTACAACCAAAAAAAAAAAAAAAAAGGGCAAGCAATGCATGCCTCGGTGGCCCATAAGCAATCACTTCCCTTACCCTTATGGGGAAGTATGTGTATGTGAGTCTGAAAGTTTCCGAATTGGAAGCATAAAATTAGAATAACTAGCCATGATACTTCACGCAAACAAAGAAAGTACCCTGAGAATCATGAAAACCACATTTGTTTCGTTGACCAATTGTTGCGGTTCTAAGCAGATGTGCATGCAGTGATATTGGACGCATACTTGAAATATTACCTGACCTGAAGAAGCACCGTTGTTCACCAATACATTAAATGAATGTGCATATATCCAGCATTCCAGATTCAAAAGTTCAATCGTGCGGCACTAGTTTGATTCACTCTACATTTTGCTACAATAAGATGGATGAAGCTGCTAGATATTGACCGAACAGACAGCTTACTTCACTGTTATATATCTCCCACATCGAGGGGGACAACAACAACAACAAAAAAAAAAAAAAAAGAAAGGCAAGAAAAGGGTTATCTTCCGAGAATGAAGCTCTATTTTAAATGCTCAGCAGCTGGTTTTACTTAAAACCAACATCAAGCAAAAGAAGGCGGGATGCATACGAGAACCAGTAGCTTTCATAATTGCATGTCCAATTAAAGGAACTTTATGAACACATTGCCGTTACCCCCTGCAGTTGAACAATATCCATTAAAATTTTCAGCAAGCCAATCAGTGTTCCGTAATTGCAAATGTTAAAAAAGCAGTTGGAATGGCAATATTAAGTGATTTACAAGTGACGCTGACTCCCAGTCAAGAAATCCATAGAGAACAGAAGTGACAGCATCAAGTGGAAGTTGCTTACAGACGGAGGGGCAGTTTCTGGAGAAGAAAACAGTGACTTGGGGATGATAAGAGAATGCCTGGAAAGCAAAACGAAGAAGGAGGATTTTAAATCAAATGAACAGAGTAACAATAAGAATTTTGGTGGAAAACAAATGGCGGTATCAATGTAGAACCATGAGAGATTAACATCCGAAATGGATGTCTAACTTTGGCAGCTTACTGCGCTAGCAGGTTGATGAATCTAACCAAGAGAGCACCATAGATTACATACGGAGCCTTTAAGTCAAGCAATAAGGCCTAAAGGAATGGGTCCTTTATAGAATCATTAGCAAGTTTGGCTCATCTAATCCGGCGGTGAATGCATTATATTAACCACTCTGTTCCCCCGCTCTTAAAGAGCATATACCAAAACTTGGACGACCACACAATTGTTCATACTTCATCCACACACTTAAAAAAAAAAAAAAGGTATGAATGTGCATCAATAACAGTGAAGATTGAATTAAAGCCGAGCCGAGAAAGGCATGGCCATATAGCTAACATTGATTTTGGATTTGCATCCAAAATACACAGACACGCATCATCTTCATAAAGCTGAAAGAGTTCAAGTATACGAGGAAATAGCTGAAAGTCTCCGTAGTATCCTATCGACGTGTAAATGGGGTAACTCTAACGCTAATTCAAGTAGCTTAAGAAACCTTCAATCTGAAGGGGAAATCAACTCCCCTTAAAACATGGAAAAACCAGAAGATTTGCTTTAGTTAAGACGATTGGGCCTCGATCCAACCGGGTGGAGGAGGAGGAGCAACGGGGCGGAGGTGGCAGCAAAGAATGGCGGGCCTCCATGCCTCTATTCACTGCAAAAAAAAATAAAAAATATAATAATAATAATAATAATAAGTAGAGGCCCAAGCCCATACATACATGTCTCTAATATCTACAGTGGGCCCTGAATGTGAACGAGACTTACCTTTATCCCCCTCCCACCAAATCGATGTCATCAGTTGATGATAAAAAAAATAATAAATAAATAAAAAAAGTGAAAGTCCTAATTTTAAAACGTTCCGCCACTCCCACTGGGGCCCAATCCTCCAGAGGCATACGTCGAAACTTCAACATTCCTTTCGGGGGCCTCACGGCTTCTAGAAGCGGAACGGGTCATCGCCTACCCACTTGCCCGACTATTAATTAATTCTCCCCATTTCCCAAACTACCAGCACTGGCAGACCCCGCCGCGTAATTTAAAACGAAGAAAGTGCTTACTTGTAGAACTCAAATTACATCACCCTGCGCAGTCGCCAGGAATAAAAAGCCCATCAAATAATATATATGTATATATATATATATATATATATTGGTTTTAGTGATTTGAAAATATGATTCACTTTGCTCAAGATTATGAATTACTGTATCATTTGATTTTGTTTGAACTGTTTGATTTTAAAACTTAAATAATTCGACTTGATTGAAAAACAATTATTATCTATTTTTATTTTTATATAAAAAAAGGGGAAATTTTGCTCCAAATGAAAAACCCCCTGCACCTTCACACCCCCCCCCTACAAAGGAAGTCTTCTTTATTCATTTTATTGAAGCCGAGGCACGCCCGCGGCAGGGTGTCCCACGTACAAATACAATACCCCACCCAGCGCATTTGCATCTCATCGCCAACAATTCCAAGATTACAGGATCAGCTTCGAAACAACAGAGCTTCCTCTCCAGGTTGTCGGTCACTCTCGCCATGACCAACTGCGAGAACCCACAAGACCGACAGACGGTGGTTCCAATTCTAGACCTGGAGTCCGTCAAAGTGATCTCGCCGGTTGGGCGGGGCGCCAAGGGGGTGGTGTTTCTTGTGAAGGAGGAGTTTTCCGAGGAACTGTGGGCGCTGAAGGTCATCTCGAGGGACTTGGTGGAGAGAAAGAGAAAGGAAAATGATGACGGTAATGAGTACAAGAGAATTAGCTTTGAGCAGCAGGTTTTGAGCCTTTTCGAGCACCCGCTTTTGCCCAGATTGCGCGCAGTTTTGTCCACCGAGAAGATTGTCGGCTACGCCATCGATTATTGTCCTGGCCGCGATCTCACTTGCTTGAGGAAGCAACAGAGCGAGAAGATGTTCTCTGTTGACGCTATCAGGTAAAATCCAAAATTCAATCCGACAAACTTTTGTCTTTTGTAGGTTTGTTTTTTATCTTTCGTTGTAAACAAAAGAGCGTTCCCAATTCTTCTACTGTACTGCAGGTTTTACGCCGCAGAATTAGTGATTGCCTTGGAATATCTTCACAATTTGGGAATAGCCTACAGAGATTTAAAGCCCGAAAATGTTATGATTCGGGACAATGGCCACATAATGCTCGTAGATTTCGATCTCTCCACCAAGCTTCCTCCTAAATCCAGCCAATCTTCGCCAATTTCCAAATCGGAGCCGAGGCCCAAGTCAGCTCGCAAGAAACCGTTCTTTTCATTTCGCCGACGCGGCCATTCAGGTATCTCGCCGAACTACTTGTCGGAACGCAGTCCCAATTCGGCGGCACCCGAGGTTGACACGTCCGAAAAGTCCAATTCTTTCGTGGGGACCGAGGAATACGTGGCGCCGGAGGTGATCGAGGGCCACGGCCACGATTTCTCCGTCGATTGGTGGTCCCTGGGGGTGGTTCTGTACGAGATGTTGTACGGAGTGACGCCGTTTAAAGGTGCCAACAGGAAGGAAACGTTTTACAGGATTTTAACGAAAGCGCCAGATCTAGTCGGGGAAGCGACGCCGTTGAGGGACCTGATTAGGAAATTGCTAATTAAAGACCCCAAGCAGAGGATCAGGCTGGAGGAGATCAAGTGTCATGATTTCTTCAGTGGGGTCCATTGGGATTTGACATTGGCAATCTCGCGGCCACCGTATGTTCCAGCCATAGAAATTGGGAATAATGAGGGCATTGACGGAATTGAAAATGTTGACGTGGAGTTATTTGTCCAGGGAATTTTTGCAAGCGGTGAGGGAAAAAAGCGGGCTGATGATAAGGACAAGTGGAAAGATAATGACGAAAAGAGTAACCAAAATGATGAGAAGAACAGAAATAATGGCATCTGTGTTAAAGGACTCAACAATCAACCTCATCACGAGACCGAAGATTTTCCTGCTTTCTAACTTTTTTTTTTTTTTTCCTTGGGAAAACCCTAGAGTAAGGATGCATGTAGAGAATAGAGAAGAATTATTTTTTGACCACAGTATAAATACAATATTAAGTAGTTAACTAAAGATTAATAATCTTGTGGGCTACACCGTACCTGGGTGTTAGCAGGACTAGCCAACCATCGTACCAACCTGCCACGGTCTTTGTAATTTTCTTGCTTGCCAAGCTGCTGTGGAATCTTATTGCTACAGAAAATCAAAGCGTACGAATACCAATAACCTTATTTTTATAACAACAAAGAAATAAAATAGATGCATTTTTTTTAATTCATTCAATTGGACCGGGGGGGGTGGGTCAAAAAAGGGGTGCCTCACGTTGGTTGAGACTTTAGATGTGCCACGGTACGATTAGTCCTCGTCAAAATGATGGCAGGCGTCAGGAATTGGTTGGCACTGTTGTTTACAATAATTATTAAATTTTTATTCTTTTGTCCAGCTGAGAAACTATTCTTTTGTGAGGAACCGAGTTCGTTCTAGATGTTATCAGATGAAATGGGTTCACAATTCTATTATTAAAAAAAATAATAAAAAAGAGTAAAAAACCCAAGACGGGTAGGGACGAGCGGGGGAGTTGTACGCATGGTTGTAGGGAAGGGTTAAGAGGATGGTTTTTGTGTACATGGATAAGTTTGTTTCTTTTATGGACATAAAGTTTCTTGGACACTGGTTTTTGCTACTCCTTTTCGGAACTCTCTTGCATGGATGGTTTCGAGGAGACATAATACTGTGTAATAACTAGGCACCCTCCAGGTGAATGTCCAATTTGACCTACGAATGAATGAAAATGCCGGTAAAAAAAAGAAAAGAAACTTAACACATTTGGGACAATGTCAACAATATTGTCCACAGTATCAGATGTCAAAGGCAATGGATCGAACCTTGCATGCGTCATGATATAAATGAATCATAAAAGGAACTTAAAAGTTTGGGGGCCAAGGGACCCCAACTGTCTAGAAAAATAAAAATGGGACTAACCTCTCTAAAACAAAGGGATTGGTTTCTCATAGCCATTGTCATTAATATTATTCTCTGTAATAGGACCCTAAAAAGAAATATTTTACTTTCCATGGCGAATTCAATGCATCTAACATAAAATTGTTAAAATGTACTTTAGATCCATCTAATTCACGTATACTTTTTTTTTTCTTTTCAGAAAAAAGTATACAATTAATCATTGGATACCTGCATATGAGTAAAATGCATGCCAGCATCTTTCACCATTTTAAATCATAGAACTTCAAGGTGACCTCTAACCCCTCTCACTAAATTTGTATCGTCCCTATATTGTCGTGACTCGTAACCACAAGCCTTACTTTTACCTAACTTGACAAAATTTTGAGTTTTTAAACGTGGTGTTTTCGTGTAATATAAAGTTGTTCCTTCATGGAGTAGTCACAGTTTGGGGCATAAGTAATTGACCATACCAACACTACGGAGAATGGAGACTAGAATAGCTACAGAACCGCACCCATAAACAGGCCCCGCATCAGTATCATTTGTACCTAGTATGGCGGTACTGCAAAAGGGGTGCCAGTGCAAGCCTAAAAAACGACCCTCGCGGGCCTTTTTGCTCCTTTTATTAGTGAACAAAATTAAACCTTTTTGGTCCCTTGAACTTCATAATTCCATTATGTTGGTTATTTATCACATGCTGTGATATAGCAGAAAACGCAATCGTGGGTTAGATATTTGTGTCACCTGGGGTAGGTAGAGTACTTGATATTGGTCCATTATCTTGATACGAAACCCCAATTGCCGACTACGACCGAGATTTGGCTGGATTTTATGGAGCAAGGTTCCAGAACTCCCAATTACTTCTGACATTTTGATTCCAGCCAACAAACAAGACCTTGTTGGACAAGCTAAGTATCCGTAAAGCGTGAGCTACTTCCTCCGAATCCTAACTTGTATTTGCCAGCATTAGATTTTCCATTTACAAAAAAAATAGAAAACATAAAAAAAAAAAAAAACAAATCGGTTTCATCCTGCAGTGATATCATGTCACTAACCCACTGAATTCCGCAAAATTTTTCATACTGGGTAGCAGCTAATTGTGTATCGGCTTACCCTTCAAGTCCATTCAAGACCCAGTATCAATTAGTAAGCCGAAAATAGCAGGGTGCTTTGAAAATCAACTCCAACAGAGTTCTGGCATCGTTGACAGGTTACGGATTCCACATAAACTTCGCCCGTGAGGTGAACCACCATCTTCGAAAGTAAATGATGTGGTGGAGTTACTTTTGCAAAATAACACGACACGCAAATATTTGAATAACAGTAAAGCAAGATAACAGAAAGGCAAGCTTTAACAAATAATGTAAGGCAAAAATTTAATAATTGACATCCTATCTGCTAAAGTAGTAACCAGATTAAAATCAGAAGTAAACACTTGCAAAGCGCTGAAACTGCCTACAACCAAACAGACAAAATCAACATTCGAGTGCCAATGCTCACTCATCTTCCTGGCTGCGCAACCTGGCCAATTTGTTGGTAACGACAATATCCAACTGTGCTGCACGTTCCACAATTTCCTTTCTCTTCCGGGTTGACACATCATGTGCAATTTCAGCACAGTAAGTCCTAAAATTAACTCAAACAGTGGGTAAAAATAAACAAAAATTGTGGAGCGTCATAGGATAAATATGAACAATGATAAACATATGAGGAAGAAAAGAGTCGCGTACCTGTTGTGCATCATTAGCACTTCCAGCTCCTTAACATTGCGCACAACAAATTTCTTAAATCCATTGGGGAGATAGTGGCGTGTTTTCTTATTGGAACCATAACCAATGTTGGGCATCAGGGTACATCCTTTGAACTTTCTCCTGACCCTCGAATCAATACCCTTAGGCCTCCTCCAGTTTGGCTGCCAAAAAAGAAGAACATGCAACCAGCACAGCCTCATAATAACAAGAAGCAGCCTAAGAAATCTGGTCAAAAGCATCCAACGAAGAATGGCACCCTAAAGAGAGAATAAAGGCAATGGGAGCAATGTGGGTCAGAACCAGGCCCCCAAAGCAAGCATCCAAGAGGGACATCGGAGGGAGCAGACCTATAAAATTCAATTTCTGTGCACCTTACCATGCTACCTTCATTGTTTACATAATCCAGAGCATCGGCTTATTGTACACGTAAGTGTGAAAATTTGTGGAAAAATCTCTTACATAAACAAATTTGTGAACAAAGAATGATTGATACATTTGCTAACCAAGTTCTTTAGACAACCTTAAGTGCAGTCCACAGACTTGTCAAAACAGGAATAACAGGACAAAGTGAAGAATATCAACCGAGCCGTCGAGCATTAAAAGATATAATTCAACAAGTGTGCACCTTTACAGCAATCTTTCGGTCACTTTGAGGCCTCTTAAATTTCTTGACGCGCTTCTTCACAATCTTCTTGCTGAGCAACGGAACAGCCATTGTCTATACGGAATAGACAAGAGTGGCAGGGAGGAAACTCATGAGCATTGGTACGTGGGACATAAAGCGAGGAAGAAAAAGGGGGTTTAGATATATGAGGAAAGAAACGCAGGACAACCACATTATAAAATGAGAACCATCGAGCAAACAGAGTTAGAGGAAACGGAAGACAATCCTAGATTCTACGAGAGATGCATACATAGAAGCCATGAATGAGAACTATAGTTTCGGTCAATTCTCCATTTACAAAGACAGGGCAACAAGTAGATCAACTAAATCACGAGTCACAGAATTTAACTAAAGATCAAAGGAGTTTCAGAGATTATCAGGGCAAGGGGCAATCGAAATGAAACGAAGAACTGGGCATGGTACCTGTTCGAACGGCTGTGCGGCTGCCACTCCCGTTGTACAACCCCGCTTGGGTGGGAGAGGGTACGCAGGGGACTCGGGACTCCTAGGGCTTTTCTATAAAGAGGAACTTTGGGTTGGTGTTTTTTTTTTTTTTTTTTTTTGCGGTAAGCAGGAACCCTAAGTTCCATCTTTCTCGGCTGTTAAACGGTGGGTCGATGACGGCCCATCACACTAACCTGATTCGCCATGGGACAGTCTCGTTGATAACATGTCATACCGCTGTGCACCTCGGCATTCGATGACGGCCCATCAAAAGCCCGATTCACCCTGGGCTAGCTCATTGATAAAAACGTCGTGTAAGGCTGTGCAACGCGGCTTTGCAGGAGAAGTCCGCAGATGATCCTTTTAAATTCTTTTATTTCTCTTTCTCTCTCTGTGAGCTTTTTTTTTTTTTTATAAGAACAAAAGGAAAAGAAATTAAGAAGCCCATGGATGACGTTTGTTTGATGCACTGCTTGCCAATTAACAAGAGTTTGCTTGTACAAACCCATAATAAAAAAAAGAAGGCGGGGGGGAAAAAAACAAGGGTTTGCTTGTTGAAAATCAGATGAAAGTCTAGTAAAAGGGTAAGTGAACGGTGTGACGTACACTGCAATTCTCTGGACATGGTAATGCATCATCAGTAGGTCTATTGATCACGAAATGGATGAAATCTGAAGTCTGACACCAACGCTAAGACGCCTTTTAAAGAGAGACTTGGTGGCCAACTTCACCCGGCCGATTGCATCATATCCAATACATAAATTTGCAGTCAATTATTCTTCTCGTTAGATAAACTGAAACACCCCCCCCTGGCCGGGGCCCCCCTACAAAAAAAAATAAAATTGCGTGTTTAAGGAAACCTTTTCAGGTTCTCACTCAACAAATTATTCAACTCAAGGGGAGAAAATGATAAAAACACAATTGATGTAAAGAAATTAGTGACGAAGCTGACTTACGGCTAATATCGTTGGTTGAATAGTCGCAGGGTTGGTAAGATATTAAGTGAACATCCAGAATTGGGTTCGGAGTCAATTATTGCAACCAAGTCCAGAAACACTGTTCTCGCATTTTTGATGGACTTTTCTTGAGTTTTAGCCTTTTTTTTTTTTTTCCTCATAAACATATCATCTCAGTTTGGCGACAATTCTCACTAGGTTGATCTGAGACATTTTCTCTTACATTAAAATGAGGACAGCCCAGATGGAGTGAACTCCACATGAAACCTTTTCGCATGCAACTAAAGTCTTACATAAATAAACATTTCTCTTACGTTAAACCTTTTTCAACAAAAATGACGATGTTACAAACTATAAATAATTTTTTCTTTTCAACCACAATCGAGAGACTAATACTAGATTTCAACAGCCTGTTGTTTTCAGTTTCTAGTTAGAAAAGGGATGAGATTTTTCTGAAAACGTGGTTTCCAATTACCAAGCAATAAATCCTTGGCAATTTCCCTGCAAGCTGCGTAGCCGGAGAAAGGGCCTTTCAAAAATCTGAAAAAGAGCCAAACTCCACATCTCCTCTTCAACTGCCAAATGCACGGTATCTGTTTCCGAGTAATATATTATTGTAGATCATGTCACCCATGCAGGTTCTAAGTGGTTAGTCCCAACCATAATGTATATATTCTACCATACATTTGGCACCTGCATGGGTGACATGATCTACAATAATATATATATATATATACAAACAAAATATATTATATACACGAGGTGTAATCAAATAAATAAATACTACGAATATAATATATGCAAAAAAAAAAAAGCATAAAAAATGCAAGCAAAGTTATATTTTATAATTTTACATTTTTTATTAATTTTCATTCACATTTAATTTGATCTATATGCATGTTTTATTAAGCTTCATGCATCATATAATAATAATAATAATAATAATAATAATAATAATAATAATAATAATAATAATAATACCACATCCGTGTCAGGGGCGGGGGCGACGGATTCAATATCTCCAAATTCTCCAATCGAATGGCGTGGTCCACGGTTCACCCTAGGCGACCAAAATTTCCAAGGCCGCATTTACTGCTGACCCTTACATTTGATTATTTTTATAAAGTGCTTCGCAGCTGACTTCGGTAAGCCCTTTCACTCCCTATTTATATTCTTCCAAATCTATGAAGAGGATGAGAATCTCACACTCTTAAGCTCCAATTTACAAGGCTCTCTCTGATCTCATCCGTCTCTCTCTTTCTCTCGCCCATGGCTCCTCTTTCCTTTGTTCCTTCTCCAGCTCTTTTTCTAGCTCTTTCCTTTTGGGCTCTGCTCGTCTCTCCCTCCCACTCGCTCAACTGTACGTCACAGAAGTTCAGCAACAAGCTGTATGCTAACTGCACAGACCTCCCCTCGCTCAACGCCTCCCTTCATTACACCTACGACTCCTCCAATTCCTCCCTGTCCATTGCATACGTGGCAGCTCCGGCCAAATCCGATGGCTGGGTCGGGTGGGGGATCAACCTCAAAAGTACCGGAATGGTCGGCGGCCAGGCTTTGATTGCTTTCCAATCCAACGGCAAGTTAGTGGTCAAAACATACAACCTCAGTTCCTACCAAGGCATCCAGGAGTCCAAGCTGTCTTTCGACGTGTGGAACCCAAGTGCCGAGACAGACGGCAAGAGCGGGAACTTTGTGATCTTCGCGTCGCTTAAGGTACAGGACAACGCCAAGAAGCTTAACCAGATTTGGCAGGTGGGCCCGTCGGTGACCAATGGGATGCCTGCGAGGCACGAGATTGCACCGGCCAATCTGAACGCTAAGGGGACGCTGGAGTTGGTGGCTTCTTCGCCGACCGGGAGCGGCGGCGGGGGCAACGGTACTACCATCGGGAGCAATAGCACGAGTGGTGCTGGTTATAGGAAGAAGGGGTTCCGTTTCGGTTTCTACTTCGGGCTGTTCGTTTTTCTGGGCAATTTAATTGGTATCTAATTACAATCTTAGTTCCGGTTTGGGAGAGTTGTGGGGTAGCTGTTGCGGTACCTGTTTTAAAAATTTGCAGCATTTAGGGGTTAGAAAGGAATAAGATCTCTCTCTTTTTGTTTTTTCTCAGCGTTCTGTTTAGTTTAATAAAATTTTGATTGCCTGTATGGTCCCACAAACCATACTGCTGGTGGCCGCAGTTTCTTTGAAATGGCGTGTGTATTGGACACTGTTTATATCTTTTTATTTTCCTCGGCTTGGATGACTAGAAGTCCGGACCCCCAATTAGGCCGGTTAGAGTCTCTGCGCCCGAAATGGGCAAATATTGCTACTTTTATGACTTTTACGCCATGTCACTTTAATAAACTGGTACTGCCCACTAACTTTTTTCACTTTACCTTGTCCCCACAGCCACTCTGAAATTATGACAAGGTTCCCTTACAGCCAATCGTGGCCCCTTAAAGTTCCAGCTGGTACCTAAAAAAAGGCTCCTCCCACCAACTTCGGAGATGGAGCCCGCTGATCGGAAACTGTTTCAGTGATGCAACTCTTTTCGGGATTAAAACCTCTAATATTCTAACCTTTTACCATTGAGTTGCCCTGCTAGATCTTAATATGAAAATGGTATTGCTGGATTCGGAAGATACGCCGATGAGAACCCCAATCCATTCTTTATCCTCCAAGGAAAACCATATCAGCCACAACAGCAAGTAGAACAAAAGATGATTCAACATTTGCAAAAGTAGATAACTCTGCAGCAATTGCTCCCTAAAAAAGCAACTTCAAGCGATCTTGTTTGTAGTCTTTGGTCTTTGCTTACTAGTTGCTGCTGCATTTCCGCAAAAGTGGGAAAAATAAAAGAGAGAATCCAATTCAGCAAAGCCGCGGTACATACACGTGAACACAAATCGGGATGCCTGCCCCATTTGGTAAGTCGTATGTAAGAATAGTCCAAAAATGAGAATGGTGACCGAGTCTAGAATCTTTTGTTTGGCTATGAGGCGGGTTTGCAGAAACTATGCCGGTAATGTTATCCAATTGGATTAAATAAATCGAACAGAGGTACATCCGCTTGGTCAATGGCAGAAACGGAAATCGAATCCAGTTGCATCAGACGTTGCCACATATCCTCTCCTATCCCGCAGCTTGTGCAGTTTCTTGCATTCGGGTCTTACTCACACCACAGATGATAAATTCTGATCCCGCACACCGAGAATGAGAGACCCACCGCATAGAGCTCTCAATTGCGATCAGAATTACAATGGCCTCGTCTGGTTTTCTCTTTCATGCTCTGTTCCTTGCTCTGTTTGCTCTCCTAACATTCCCTTCCCACTCACTCAAGTGCACATCCCAGAAATTCAAAGGTAACAATATCTTCGCCAACTGCACGGACCTGCCCGAACTCGATGCCTATCTACACTTCACCTACAATGCATCAAATTCCTCTCTTTCGATCGCCTTTATTGCTTCTCCGACCAAACCGGACGGTTGGGTCGCATGGGCCATCAACCCGACAACAACAGGGATGGTGGGATCGCAGGCCTTGATAGCATTCAAATCCAGCGGATCTTTAACCGTCAAGACATACAACGTTAGCTCCTACAGCTCGATCAAGGAATCCAAGCTGTCGTTCGACGCGTGGGACATGAGAGCGGAGACCGATGGACAGAACATTGTTATACATGCGTCGGTGAAGGTGCCGGAGAAGGCGGAGACGGTGAACCAGGTCTGGCAGACGGGGCCGTCCGTGACAGGCGGTAGGCCCGACAAGCATGATTTTGGAGGTTCTCACCTCA
Source organism: Ceriops tagal (assembly GCA_021533255.1). Classification (NCBI taxonomy): domain Eukaryota; kingdom Viridiplantae; phylum Streptophyta; class Magnoliopsida; order Malpighiales; family Rhizophoraceae; genus Ceriops; species Ceriops tagal. The sequence continues at coordinate 297,270 of CM038603.1, forward strand.
ACTCTAAGGGCGTTTTGAAGTTGGCTGGGGAGTCCCCAGATGTCGAGCCGGCTCCGGCTTCTCCTCCCCCTGTTTCTCCTTCTGAAGGGCCACCTGCTGATCCGAATGGTCGGGCTCCCGGGACTGGAATGCGGCATTCAGCCTTCTTTACAGGGTTGGGTGTTTTGATCGGTAGCTTTGTTGGATTTTAACTCTGGTGATTGGCGTTTTTTTTTTTTTTTCAAAAAAAGAATCAAGGCCCAGAATTTTAAACAATTCTTGTTGCATTCCAAGTGTGAAGATTTCTCTACCATTTTATCATTTACGTAGTTCATGACTTTTTGTTCCTCTTTTTCTTCGCGTGTTTGTTTGTTTTTTTTTTTTTTTGGTGACAAGAGATCTTGCTCTCAATACTTAAAGCTATAAAAAATAAATAAAATAATCAAAATTGCAAGAAAAGAAATGGATTTAACACATCATTAATTGAAATATTAGGCAATCAACTTATTTCGAAATTAAAAAAATTTACCGAAGGACAAGAACGAGCAATTTGAGATACGAGGGTAATTAAGATATTTGCATGATTGAAGTTGCCGGCTATGATTTTGTTTTGTTTTAACCGCGTGCCTCGATCCATCGGTGGGATGTAAAGACCCAAAAAGGGCTGTACACTTTATAGATTGCTTTCTCTTTTTCGGAAGATGTATAAGAAAGAAAAAAAGAAAAAAAAAAAAAAAACAGGGCTTCCCCATCAGGCGGGGCTTCTGGTCCCTTTACTTCATTTTATTTTTATTATTTCTTTTCTTCTTCCGTTTCTTTTCTTTTCGTAAAATGAAAGGGTCCAAAAGGGACGAAGCCAAATCATAATTAGCTTAACGGCTTGGATTGTTATTTTTGTATAGAGGCCATTCAGTTGTACTATGAAAAATAAAAAAAAATAGAAATGCAATTAATAGGTTACTTTTTATACCTTCAAAAGCCCAGGCTGTAATTGATCTGTTAAAAACCTAAAACTCGAGTAAAACGCAAACCCCTCTTGACCGGAGTAAATAAGGGGGCAGTCATCGATCGGTTGACTCAGTAACTTACCCGTCAATTATTAAGAGCGAGGAAAAATCGACGGTTAATATAATACGTACGCGTCAGCTCGCTGGGGCGGGGCTCAAAATTCTCAGATCATGATTCATGATTAAAAAAAAAAAAAGAAGGAATGCCATAATTACGTTTTTCCCACTCATTCCCTGGGCGTGACCGCAACGGATGCCATAACAGCCCCACAACAACAAGAGGCGAACCCGCGAGCGCCACCTACACCGGGCCTTGGCCTTTACACGTTGTGGTTCGTGGTTGGCGTTATGTGCCTCGCCCGCCCCCCCCCTCCTCCTCCTATATGTAGCTTTTGGTCTGTGTCGGGCATACATTCTGCCAGAACTAACTCAAGTGCCTTCTCGTTCGTGTCCAAACTTTATATATACATATGTGCATATATTTATCAGCTTGAGAGAGAAACCTCCAGCAATGGCTTCCCTCCGGTACTCGTCTGCTATGTTTCTGGGGTTTTACCTGTGGTTTTCTCTAATGTCACCTGCGCATTCACAAACCTGCACCTCTCAAAAATTCACCAACGACAATCTATATGCTCACTGCTTGGACCTTCCTTCGCTGACTTCATATCTCCATTTTATGTATGATTCGACGAATTCCACCCTCTCTATTGCCTTTATTGCTTCGCCTTCCAAACCAGACGGCTGGATTTCGTGGGCTCTTAATCCTATGGCCGCAAAGATGTCCGGGTCACAGGCTCTGGTGGCGTACAAGGACTCTAAGGGTGAGGTCATTGTGAAGACGTACAACATCAGCGGGTCCTCTCTGGCCACGGTGGTGCAATCGAAGCTGGCGTTCGACGTATGGGACACGCGCGGGGAGGTGCAGAGTGGGGCGATGAGGATTTTCGCCAAAATTAAGGTCCCATCGGATTTGGCGGCCAAGGGGACGATCAACCATGTTTGGCAGGTGGGTCCGAGCGTCAAAGCCAATGGCTTGTTGACGCCGCATGAAATGAGCGGACCGAACATGAACTCCGTTGGAATCTTGGATTTCAAATCTGGACAGAGTAGTGGCGCTGCTGGCGGAGATGACTCCAGGGCTCAGAAGAAAAATGTACGTTTTTTCATTCTCTAGTTTGATTCTTGTCCTCTTTCCTTCTTTAATTTATTTTGGCTTTTTTTTTTTTTCGTTTAATAATTTCCTTTGGTTATGCAGTAAAAGTCTCAACTTTGTTCTGTCCGGGTATCCCACGAAATCTGGTCTTTGATGTTTCAATTTTTCAAGCTAATTAAGGACTTTCTTTGATGTTTGTGAAATCGGGGGACTTCTGATTACCTTCTTTCTTCTCTTTTACGTTTAGAAATGCAAGCGGGGGACTTAGGAGTGCCTTTGTTTCTCAGGACAAATTAGTTAAGAGCAGAATAATTTACTCTTTCTTAAAATTCCATTTATGTTCCTTCCAGTTTTCAAAGGTTTCTTTACGTTGACTACTTTCCTTTATACAAATTGAAGTGTGATTCTTTTATTGTATATATATGTTTTTTCTTTCTTTTTATGTATAACTGGAATTGGTGATCAGGTGTGAAGCGATTTGAATTTGGAGTTACTTGTCCTACCAGTTTGACCAAATAAAATACTTGTTGGCATTTTGTTTTTCATGTCAGATTCACGGGATATTGAATGCTGTGAGTTGGGGATTTCTGTTCCCACTTGGTATTATAATGGCGCGATACCTTAGGACCTTCCAGTCTGCGGATCCGGCCTGGTTTTATCTCCATGTTTCCTGCCAGGTCTCTGGCTATGTTATTGGGGTTGCCGGGTGGGGAACTGGCATGAAGCTCGGAAGTGGCTCTGGCATGCAGTTTTCCGGCCATCGCAATATCGGAATTGCTCTTTTCGTCTTTGCAACATTGCAGGTACATCAATGAGTTGCCCAATTTAGTCCATGTTTAGGTAAAGGTCAGGAGAAAATAGAAAGTGAATGAATAAAGGCTCTGGTTTTAGATTGATTTAGTCTTATGGCAAACTTCTTTATTCTTGCTATTTCAGATTTTTGCTTTATTCTTGAGACCGAATAAGGATCACAAATACAGATTCTACTGGAATATCTACCATCACAGCATTGGGTACACCATTCTCGTCCTTGGCATCATAAATGTGTTCAAAGGCCTTGACATTTTGCAACCTGCACAAAAGTGGAAGTCAATTTATGTTGTCTTGATTGTTGCCTTGGGCGCAATCGCGGCCTTCCTGGAAATAATTACTTGGATTGTGGTTTTGAGGAGGAGGTCCAGCAAGTCCCCCAAGCCTTATGATGGATACGATGGTCGTGGCAGACAACCATTCTCTGCGTGATGATCAACCTGATTTGTGCTGGTCTCGCCCCAGTATGCGGTTCTGTAATACCGTCGTCCACCAAGCCCTCACTGGTTCGGCGTATGTTGTGAGGCTTATCTGTATATGTTATCTTAGATGATTTATTATTATTTTTTTAAATAACTATTTCATTTCACATTTTGTACAATGGTTTGGCTTGTCACTGTATGGTACTTTGAGTACATATTGCTGTCTTCTGGCTAAATTTGTATGTTTCTTGTCTTTTTAGTTAGGATGCAATTTCAGTGAATGTTTCTGGTATTAACCACAGATAATGGCAGAAACTTACTAGTGGATTTTTCACTTGATTTTTTCCTGTTCTTTCTTTCAACTATCTCACGACCCACCCCAAACCCAACTGAATCCCAGCACCATGAAGACGAACTGTCTATTTGTGGCTTCTATTCAGTTTCTTCCTGGTGCCGAAGTTTACCGATACTGAATCTGAGAATAAAGTCGATGTGCAAGGTTGCGGCCAGAAAAACGGGAAAATTTTACAGATAGCACAATTTTAGGGGGAGAAAAGCTATTTGGTTATAATCTTAAAAGGTTACAAGAGTCGCAAATAAAAAATAATTAGTAAGAAAATTTTTGTTTTCATATATCTTTAAAATAATCAATCAGAATTATTAAAACATTATTATTTTTATATGTACTCTTCTAAGTGACATCCGTCTCACTGAACTTTGAACTTTTGTTGTCAACTTAAGCAATATAAGTTGATTTTCTGTCTGACAGCAACGATCTAGGGGGTTTATTAGGGAATGCCGCACTTGCAATCAGCAACCCAAAACCCACTATTTTCAGCAATTATTCACCAAAAGTAAACCTGCTCGAATTGAGACTTACCTTGACTTCTTCAAGTCTCGTAGGCCCCGTCCCCTTTCTCCCCCAGGGCCCCCTACGTTTAGCTTTAGCTTTTGTTAGCTTTTTCCTAACGCCTGTGCTTGCTTAAGAATTCCAATATATTCGTTGCTTTGGGAGAAGATGCCAGGCCCTTTTCCTTGCAGAGTGGTTGGCTTGTCTAGTCACTGGCAAAATTCAAAGTTGCTTAAGCAGCAAAAGGCCCCTTTCTGTGCAGAAGCAGTTGGCTTGTCTAGTCATTGACAAAATTCAAAGTTTACTTAAGCGCGGCACCCTGCTTCGACGATATGATCCTAATCTTATATTCTTACAGTAAAAATGGGTGACAATAGTACATTTCATTTTATTTATGTTTTAATAATATCATGCCATGTGCGTATAATTGATCATTTAAATTTCATTATTTTAGTAATAATCATTTTTACTTAAATTTAATATTTTGTTTTACATAATCCCCTTTTATCATTCTACATCGTCAAATATATATATATATATATATGTATGTATGCATATACTACAGGTGTCGGAGCCACTGTAAAACGCTAAACATATTGCAACGCTCCAAATGAGGTGAGCCGGTCATCCCGTTTGAGCCAACGCATGTTTTAACGTATTTTGGTTTGCATCATATTAGTATATTAAATGCAACATTTTTTTAGTTAATATCATATTAAATACATTAATAATACATGAAATTAACTATTAAAAATACCAAAATGTTAAATGTCATATATACGAATCACTTTGTAATTCAGACCAATTATTTAAATGTGACGATGCTCTCAATACATAATTGAAATTATTTGGCGGAAAATCATAAAGAAAAGATAGCGTCCAAAACGATGTGCAACTGAGGTAAAAATAATCATGTGAATCCATAAAAATTAATATTCTCAAATTGTTTCGGGGAAAAAAAAATTGTAAAGTAGGAGTGATTTCAAGCCTAGAAAACCTCGGAATATATAGACTTGGGGGGGGTGGTGGGGAGGGATTCATTCTTCACTTCAAATTATTCGTCTAGAACATAAAATATCCATCGGCTTTTTGGAACCTTTTTGGCCATTTTGGAAAAGACGCACATGCATCGGCCATCAATTGCGATCCACTAATTTCATGAGTATTTTCCCCATTGAAAGCGACCTGATTTTCCCAGTCCAACAACGATAACGCACCGCAAGGGGTTCCAATGTCATCGTGACGCCAGGATGACCAAATAAAATAAAATAGGGTGATTTCAGTAATAAAGTGAACAGCATTATTGACGGCCATCTGACGTCATTAATTCGTCAGTTTCCCCTTCGTATTCTTTCTACACCCCCCAATTTTTTGAACGATTGTTTATTAATATATATATATATATATATTAAAAAATAAATTGAGTTCAGATAGACGATGACTCGTAGTATAAATTTAAGTTATTTTGAAATAACGTAGCTGAAACGTCAATGCACTAGAGGCAACGACCCCCACACTTGGGGGAACTCGTTACTCACATTTTGTACTTAACGCGCCACTCCCAAGCAAAGAATGATATCGATTATTGTCCCCCCCCCCCCACCACTGACAATCACGAGAGTTGCTAGTTGCCATGAAATGCTTCCATCTATTATTATTATTATTATGGGCCGCTGGGAAGATATTGCTTCATCACTGAACAAAAACAAAATAGGAATTAAGATAACGGGACACCTTATCATCTCTTGCCAATTTACGATGCTATCAAATGGCCTACAAAGATCTGGGAGGCTTAGCCTGCACTTCTAGATTGATGTTCTGAGAGTCTAAGATTGAGGAATTGAGCCGGGGGGGGGGGGGGCATGCATCAAATACTTTTTCATTTTACATATGTGACGGGAAGCCCCACTGCAACTTACTCACATCACTTTACCCATCAAGCTGCAGCCAGACCACATATGATTGGGCTCCCTCCGATCACTTCCAGTTGGGGAACCTTTTGGGCAGGGGAAAATGCTTATAAATCCTACGGACCATCCTCCTGGGCACCCAACCCCAATAGATCTGGCCGGACGGATTATTAGTTGTATTGCCACCATGACATGCAGGAATCACAAAAGTATCCCAATTCTGTTAGACCACAGGCAGGGATCCTTTGCGACTCTTATAGCAGCTGCGAAGCTTGTTTGGTAGTCGTTATCCATTTTACTTTCCCCTTGATCACAGGAATTCCATGGTTAATACTTAGATGGTTATAGCTTACCCAAATTGTTGTTTGCAGGCTATGTCCACAGCAGCTTGTTTGAAGAAAGCCCATTTGCCATAGTTTCATTTTCAACCAACAAATTGTTTTATTTACATTAGATGATCGAAGCATTTACAATCATGGGCTATTCATTCAGCAAGGTGTGCTTTCACATGTAACTACATTTCTCCAGTTTTTATCTGGGCCCGAAGGACAGTGAATTTCCTTGTATGACTCTTCTCGGCGAGACCTGGTTAGTTATAGGCTTTGCCGAAGCTTCTGGGAAAGGGAATTGCATCTCTGACATCAGCAAGCCCGGTGGTAAAGAGAACCATGAGATCAAAACGAAGACTGAACCCAGAGTGTTTGACTGTTCCATGCCTTCTAAGATCCGAATACCATTCGTACTGCTCTCTAGACAAGCCAACTTCCTTAATCCTTCAAGCAAGCATTTAAATCACAAAATCGCAAAGTAAGTTCTTACGAAGGACAATGATATTTGACAATTGTTTGTGGTGTTTAGATGTCAGGCAAACATTTCAATATGCCAATTTGCCGTTTGTATCAGTTTGTCGTACTTTGGTTTGCCGAGCTATAGGACATATGACCATTTCAACTTGATAAACTATTGGTAGAACGCGGAGACTAACCAGGATATCATAGAGAATGGTCAGAAGAACAAGAAAAGTCAGCCTTACCTCGCATTCAGCACATCAATTCGTTCCTCACTTTGGCTACCAGAGATTAATGTTCCAACCTGCAACCGTAGCCCATCTTGCTTTAAAACTGGACTAAGTAATCAAACAAGAATTCGCAACAGGTTGCACAATACCATATGCAGGGGTATTAAGCTAACCTTGGGCATGACCATTTCAAATGCTGCAACTGTATTTCCATCATCATTCAGGCGTACGTAAAATGGCTTAACTCGTTTTGGATGATTGTATACGATGACAGGCCGCTTATACATCTCGTCAGCTAAATAGCTGCAATTGAATAATAAAAATTGTGAATGCCCATGCTTATCAACTCCCATCCTTTTGGACAATCACTTTTGCTACAAATAATGTCAGAACGCAAGTACCTTAGATGTTCTGCTGTTAGAGCAATGCCCCACTCAAGTTTAGTTTCAAATACTTTATCTGTAACCTGGTCACCAAAAGTCAGGAACGCATGTGAAATTAGCTTCTTTGGACTGCACATGTTCAATCAGCTATCCAATGGACATATATATACATATATATATATATATATATTATAGCTACCTTTTTCAATATATCCACTGCCTCCCTGTAGGATATCTTTTCAAAAGAGCATGCTACCAGTGATTGGAGACGATCAATGCTGGTTTTGTCAATACGTTTTGCAATAAATTTCATGTCTCCAGAACAATTGTCCAAAACCCATTTACAGAGGAATTTTAAGCAGTCTTCTGCAGAATTCATGGCATCCTGAAGACCCCAAAAAATTATTAGAACAGGAATCAAAGCAAGTTATACAAAGCTGTTCTTGCAGATATTTTTATTGAAAGATCTCAAGAGAATGCCACAAGGAGAGCAGATGGATGCCCCAGAATTTGTTATATACGGGACTCTCCTAATAACAGAACCATTGATTGCCATACCTCTAATTGAGAAAAGGCCATTTGGACCTCAAGCATCCACATCTCTGCCACATTTTTTGGAGATTCCTTTCGATCTGCTCGAAATCTAGGTCCAAAAGCGTAGACATTTCCAAGAGCACATGCATAACTCTCAAGATGAAAGAGACCAGAAGTTGTCAGATAAGTTTTGCGAGAGAAAAAATCTTCAGAAAGCGTGGGTTTGTCAGCCTTCACTGTAAATCCTGATTTTGATTTTGCTTCCAATTGTGATGCTAGCAGATTTGTCTTGTGCAGATCTTGAATTGCAGCAGTCAATGCCTCCCTATTGCTTTCAGTTCTTTTGAGTTCTTCAACGGCCTTACTTTTCTCTTTTATAGCACCCTTAACAACTTCAAGGTCGAGGCTTTCAGTATCCTTCGCACGGTTTGACTCTTCTTTTTTATCAACTTCGCTGAAAAGGGCAGTAACCTGAAACTTCTTGCTGAATCCTTCACAATCTGTGGTTGTGATAATGGGCACTTGCACGGAGAGAAAGCCGTTATTTTGAAAGAATGTCTCAGTTGCGAAAGCCAGGGCACTACGGATGCGCATGACAGATGCCACCTACATACACAATGCAAATAATCTTAAATTAAACAACGGCACAGGTGAGACTAATGCCAAGTCACGGTTAATGGGAATACAAAACATCTGAGAAATTTCTTGTAGACCAGCACTGTTTACCCGCAATTCTATCATGATCTTGCTGCACTTTAATAGCCATGAACTCAAATGACACAGGCTGAAATTATGGAATGAAAATGATCGTGCAACTTACTGTAGTCGTCCGATGCCGAAAATGAGAGCAGTCTCTCAATGTCTCTAAGGGCACTCGTTTCTTTGATAATGGATATTTTGCATCATCCACAGCCCCTATGTGAAGAATTTTATCTGCTTCGAGCTCAATACTGTGCTTTCCCGGGACTGTTGCCTGCTTTAGAACGCCTTGGGCTAATATACAAGTTCCAACAGGGAGTAACCTGCTGGGGGAAGCTAAAGAGGAGTCCACCATAACCTGAGAATTTTTAACCCATAAGAAGCCTCACTAAATAAACGAGGCACGCTCGATTAAGTCGTGGGGAATTTCAGGTTAGCTAATGCTAAAAATGGGTGTACCTGAAGACTTTCAGCACAGGAACCATCATTAACAAGCAGGTAAACTTCCGAAGCCGGTGGTGGCCTTGCAATAACTGCCTCCACCTTCTCGCGAGCTGGATAATCGCCAGCCTGGCGCCTGCAACGGACACCCAAAATCTTGATTATTGGCCTCAATAAGGGCATTCGAGATTGAAGAATTTCCTTGCAGCTCATGTCTTTAGGCCCTGGAGACCCATCACGCGGCTTATCCTTGGCCTGTGGATGTGGAAGCGGCGCGGCTTCTCTCCTCAGCTCTTTGGAAGACTTAACCCACCCTCCTACCACCAGTCTCTCGCCCACCAACCCCTTCCCACCGTCACTTCTTTCTAATACGGCTTTTAAGAGCACCCGATTGGAGTACTTATGTGGCAGAACTAGCGAGGTGGACATGGTGGTGGTTGCAGGTCCTTGAGAAGGCATTTTGGTTTCTTGAATTGCCATTGCAGGATCTTTTGCTGCCACGACTGCTTTTGTTCAAAAGAAGAAAAGCCAAAAAAGAAAAAAAAACGAAAAATAAAAAAAAATAAAAAAAGGACAGACGAAACAAGAAACCAAAGACACAATCTTTTGGATTGTTGAATTGAAAAAGTTTTTAAGAATGGTGATGGTTCCATGGTGGTGATATAGAAGAAGATGGGATGCTTTGCTTTGGGAAGTTAATTCTTTTTGAGGTCAGGAGATGTTGGCCGAGAAGGAAAGGGATCGTTTCACAAATTTGACATCAAATATGTGGCATCCATCGACAGAGAGGTGCAGGCGGGAAGGTTTGGTATTCTTCAAGGTAGGATATTCGCGGGGAGCCCAATCCTTCCAACCGACATCCCATTCCAGACGTGGATAGAGTTGACCAAGCAAAATTCCATAAGTGAAGGCAACGACCGACGACGGGGCATCAACGTTCCCTGCGTTTGTCTGTCTTTATGGGCTCGATCCACCTCACATGCGGCCCCAGTATATTAGCTTCTCCTTTGGACCCACGGATCAAACAAGTCGCTCGCTTATTAACTAATAAATTAACTCATTTCAGAATGTTATTGTCAGATCAATTTTTAAGTTACTGTTAATTTTGGCTTTTTAAGTCAGAGCAGTTCTCGCCAACAATTAGGTTTTTGACTGTGAATTCTTTTACTCAATGCTATCTTTTTTAATCAATCGTCTGCTAGATACTTCGACGAGATAAAGATATGCACGGATGTACACTCCATCTAACATATCAGCCCATCTATTTGTAATGTCGGCAGGAAAATCTCACACGCAACAGCCATTTTTGTTTTTTTTTTTTCATGGGACCAAATCCATTGATATATACTAGACAGTGCGATAAGATTAGCGGAAAATGGGAACAAAAAATTCTACCGGAGTAATCGAAGGTAATTTTGAAACGGGTTTCCAACCTCAACAAACTGTAACTCATTTTCCCATCTCGCTCTGGTAGAAGCGTTGGTCAGGGCAAAAGGTGCCCGTGCATCGTTCCACAGTTTTGAGAACAATACTTCCCAAAATCTTGCAAAAGAACACACCGGCGTTTTGTTGTTCGCATGCTCTGTGAATTTTTAATGAGTTAGACAACAAAAATGAAAAACCGAAGAAAGCGGCAAGAATATCAATGCCACCGTCTGGCGGCAACCGTTGTTATCTGATTTCGTGTAATGTTAACGAACATATTAGCATCGACGGGGAGCATTTGATGCACTTTTAGTTTTGTTATTTGGCGATACACACCATCGACAACTGCTTTGAATTTAAAGGTCGATCGAGGTCACATTCATTGTTCACATTTAGCCCAATTTAAGTGAAGACAAAGAAACGGAGGGAAACAATGATCAAGTTAAATGGTAACGACAGTATTTGTCGCTTGGCATATGTCAATCGCCCCTCCCCGCCCACCCTTCTCCTCTCCCCGAAAAAAAAAGGAAGAAAAAAAGCCCCGAAAAAGGAGCGCCGTCCAGTGGGGCCTTACATCATAAATTTCATGTGAATCGAGAGAAGAAGAAGAGGGTATATGCTCGGACTGCTCAACGACGTTTTCCCTTCAATCCCGCTATGCACTCAAAGACGGAAAACCCAAATACGCTTCTTGTCGTTGGGTTAAAATCGAAATGGATGCGTTAAGTGAAAACAATGGATATGCTGGCATGGTGTGGAGACGAGTTCAGTAAATAATAAGCCACCCGTATCAGAACATTTTTGTCAGCATTTTTTGTCCCTTTTGCAATCTAATTTTTCGTACATTAAATCGAAACAAAAATTAAAAAAAAAAAAAAGAGAGCATATTATAAACATATGCATCCACTTAACAACCAGATCAATCCTCCGGGTCTTTTCCAACTAACGTGTTGGATAATGTTTCTGCTACTGCTGTTACTGCTACTACAACTATTTTTTAATTTCTTAACCCCGAAAAGGAGAGAGTTTTTTTTTTATTAAAAAAAAAAAAAAGACAAAGAGGGAGGAAAGAAAAGGGGGCGGGGGGAAGAAACCTCCCAGTCTTGGGCCAATGAGAAACGAAGGGAAGAGCGTCTGGTGACCCCACAAAAGCACTGACACGTGTACTTGTGCATGTTGTGTAAGAAAAGGCCCACTAGTCCGTCCAGTGCGATATGAACTGCCCCCAGCTGGGAATAGCCCGAGACCTTCCCTGCCCCTTTGGGGTGGGGGGACACTTTTGGCCTACCCAAAAAAAAAAAAAAAAACGGGGGCGGCGCAACCCAAACTTGTAATGAAACAACAACAATTAAATACTTTTTCATAACCGAAACATCCCTAAATTTCCTCTAAAGCGCCACTTTTGTCTCTCGGTTTCTCTGTTGCTTTGGTTCGCTTTAAATACGTTGCATACAGAGCACAGGGCCTCTTAAAAACCTGTACACGGCCACCTTCTTTTGTTGGCTTGTGTCTCTCAGTCTTATCTCTTGCTCTCCGATCTTGCCACTTCGTCTCGAGAAGCAGAAGGATGGCCGGGGCATCAGAAGAAGAAACTGTATCCCTTGATCTTCTCAGGGACAAAATGGCTGAGTTTGCTAAGGAGAGGGACTGGGATCAGTTTCACAGCCCCAGGAACCTGCTATTGGCTCTGGTATATGTCTTTCTTTTTTAAAAAATAAATAAGTAAATAAATAAAATAAATATTCCTTTGGATGTATGTATCACCTCGTTGTCGTTCTATTTGCCTTATGATTCTTGTGGGTTCTTTCTGTCCCTTTGTCCTGTCTTTTTCTTTTTTTTTTTCTTCCTTTTGTTCTGTTCAATCAATACCGTTTTGTTTTGTTTTGTTTTTTTTTTTTCCTTTTCCTTTGGTTTTTGAGGATAGGGAATATGGGCAGTGGAATTAATTATGTGGTTGTGTATGTTTCTTTCTGTTTTTGGGCGAGGTTTTCAGGATTTGACCATATGAATTCAGCTTAGACCAGTTGGATGACCTGAATAACTTTTGGACTTTGGCTTTCTCTTTTTAACCTCCTTTTTACGTACGGAGGACTAACCTCTAATTGGGTCATTTTAGTCAAGTAAAAACTGTAATGACTGCAGCGATGCTTTCTTAAATAGTCAACTGTAATGACTGTTGTTGTGGCTTGTTTACCTAAAATAACGATTTAAAAAAAAAAAAAACAGGTGGGCGAAGTGGGAGAATTATCAGAGATATTTCAGTGGAAAGGAGAGGTCCCAAAGGGGCTGCCCGATTGGAAAGAAGAGGACAAAGTGCACCTTGGTGAGGAGCTATCGGATGTGTTGCTCTACCTTGTCAGGCTCTCCGATATGTGTGGCATTGACCTGGGGAAAGCTGCTCTTCGGAAAGTTCAACTCAATGCTATTAAGTACCCAGTTGGGGTGTGCCAAGGCTCTTCGAAAGAAACCCAACAGCAGTAACAATAATGGCACCGCTGAGAGTGTTTGGATAACTGGCTAATTTCAAACTCACCCATCAAGGCCTTTTTGAACCTTTTGCTAAAGTTTGTGCTATATATGGGATAAATGCCGTTGTGTTAGCCTATTTAGTTGTTGCAAGGTTTTGACGGATAGGTCTTAGAATAGAATAAAGCTATAGCTAGCATTAGTAGAGGTGGGTGGGGGTCGCTTCTTCATTGCATGGCGATGGTAGTATCGGTGGCTGTATTTTGGCATTTGTTCTCACAGATTTGCATACTGTTTCTCTGACAGATATGTTGATGCATGGTGTGGTGATAATATCATTGGCTCTTTTTTGTTTTTTTTTTTTCTTGCTTCACTTTTGGTCTTCATTTCTTTGATCCCAATGATATTTTGCTTTCCAAAGCTCTTTGGATGTCAAGCGATTAATCTTTCTTTTTAGAGAAGTGAAATCAAAAATTCCAAGCCGTTTATACTCTTGTTGTCCAAGTGGGCTAATGGACGAATGAATGCTTGATGGGCTGGAACTGTAGTTACCGCTGCCAATTTGGCTTCTCCGGCACCGGTGAAAATGATGTGTAAGGCGTGGCAATAGCTTTTTGCTTCACTTTTCATTTTCCTTTTCAACTAACTGAGAATAGCTCCATGTCGCAAGCTTTTGAACATGGTGAATCGCATAACGTATTCGGGCATTAGGTGGTGTCAAATTCCTTTAAAGAATCAAATATTTGTCACGTCAGAGGTGGGAAGCTAAACATAGTGATTAGCCATCCTACGCCATAACAGTGACCCACATTCTCTGGAAAATTTGTAGCTTCCACGTGGAACGAGTTTGGTTGCATTTTGTAAGTACGCTTGATTAGTGCAGCATATAATGATTTTGTTGGGGGCGTCGGCTTGCTATTATTATTATTATTTTCTTTTGGTTTTTTATTTTATTCGTATTAAGTTCATCGTTCAAATAGGGATGAAGCTCTAAGATACATCCGAGCACGACGTCAGCACCCAACTGCTGCATCCGCATTGGCTATCGGATTGGATAGATACCAAATTGGCCCATATGAAGACTTGGCGATTGACATCCACTGGGATTTGTAGCTGTGGGATCTCACCTCCACTCGGTACAATAAAGTAACCCTTTGGCACTGTAACGGAAACATCTGATTCTCGTTTATGCTGTCTGAGAAAAGCAACCTTCTCTCCCCCCCCCCCTCTCTCTCTCTCTCTTTTTATTCACCTTATTTCAGTAGGAAATCCCATGATCAGGGAATCATATCAATTTTCTTTCCCATCTAATCAATTGCTGAAATCCAGCTCCGAAACAACTTGGAATTACCATTCCATTTTTTCGATTTTATCTCCTCTTGTTCCAATTTGATAGATACCGAAGGGGAATAAGACACGTGTTTTGATTGAATACTCCCCATGTTTTCCAGCGTGGCCCGGCTGTAGCAATTAAAAGCGAAGATTGGGAACCAAAAAAAAAAGAAAAGAAAAGAAAAAACTTGATTTCCAAATCAACATCCTCAAAATCCCAAGTATCATGTCATATTTGTTTATGTTTTAAGCGTTGGCATTTGTGGTGACATCCGTGTTTTTTTTTTTTTTTGGTTGTTGTTTTTTTAATATATTGTTTAGATAGCCTCAAAATAAAAATAAGACTAAATAATTTGACTCTTCCTGGAATTCACGGTGTGAGTTTAGGAGCAGTATGAAAGTTTAAAAATATGGTAATATTTTGCTCAAATTTGTGGAGATCATAAATGAACTTAAAACTAAAAATTTGAGTGAGTCTATTAAATAAGAATGAGCTTATATATATATATAAGAAATCTGGTGTGCATCCCTTTAGAGGCCAGAATATTAATGATTGGCTTTGCGATAGTGGGTCGAACTTTAGAATCTAATCAATGGAACTCCGCTCCAAGCGAACCAGACTAGGCCCTATCAATCCAACTTAATTAAATAAATAGGCCCATTATAGATGCTATTGTTCTTTTTCTTTTGTTTTCCCCCACTGGTAATTACATATATTATATATAAGCTGCCTAGGCCACAATGGGAGTCGGTGGCTTATTGCTGCCGACTGCTGTCTTGTCTTAAGAGTAGAAAAAGAAAATGGAGGAAAAGGCAGCGGGAAGAGAATAAAACTTTGGCAGATGCGTTGAGAAATAAATCAATCATTGGGTTTCCGTAAAACTAAACTAACATTCCTGTGGGCAAGAGGATAGTAGTAACAATGGTAAACAATAATGAGCGGTACAAAAATAAGAAGGCAAAATTAATATGAAGGTTAATTTCGTTGTCCACGGGAGGAAAAATCTTGGGAGGTTGTTGAGGCCATCAAACATGCTTAGCCCTTCGGCCTTTCGCTTCCTCGTTGCTTCTTTCTGGCGACTGGCATTTCTTTCTCCCCATGATGTTCGAGACCATCTTCTCTCTGTTTTTTAACATTGCTTTGCATGATGTCCGAAATGAAGGTCAAGCAACAACATTTTTATTTCACATACCAGGTCCTATCATGTTAAAATGGTATAATTGGATTCCAGGGTGATCCATCCACCTCGCCAACAGGCTTTTATTTTATTTTTTTTAATAAAAAAATTCATTCTTTTTAGTTTTATATTGGAAGCAGCCCATACCTTTAATCATGGCTACCACATGGCTTGAAGTAGAAAAAACAGACGCCCACGCCCAGCGCACTGGCAATATTCAATTGGGACGCTCGCATTAGGCCCCGAAATAATAAAAGCTTATGATGATCGTCATGATTAACACTTAGAGATCCACTTTTAACACCCAACTATAAAAACGGATTAAGAAAAGAAAAGGGACAAAGCACCCTGAGCAGGCACCTCGCTGCAGCAATATGCTTAGAAGGGGTGCTATTACCATATCCATTCTATCAAATTCCAGAGTCTTAGTGGGGTGGTGCCGACGAGCACGTGGACGGCCGAGGAGGCGGAGGTGCAGCACTATAAGGCTGGGGAATAAGCGGCGGCGAGGGTTCTTCCTAGGATCGAGCCGGATGGTGAAATGGGAGGTCGTGGTGGCACCTTTCAGGATGCTTAAGACGATCATCATGGATATGACACCTGACGCTCGGCTCGTAGAGTCATACTATTCGTCTCTGCCATTCCTACGTCCCCAGATATTTCCCCTGTGTTAATAATGCTGACGCTATATTAACAGCATTTTCTTCGGTGTTTCTGCTATTTTTCTCATGGACTTCTCTCCATCTTTGATGTTTGTGACAAGGAGGATAAAACCATCTATGAACAACAGAGGACTGTTGGTTGCACATTTTGTAAAGTAGAACTACTAAACGATTGCAACTGTAATGAAGGCAAATTCATGTTTTTATCGATGGGGGGCTTCAGAAGTGAAGGTAATCTCAGCAAGTCATCAATTAAGTAATGCTGGATAATGATATTTGCTTGAAACAGTTAAAAAAAGAAAAGAAAAGAAAAGAAAAAGAATTTATTTCTCTCCAAAACGAAAGTTAAGAATTAGACCATGCCAATTGAGAATTTCCATAATGGAGCCTCGTTAAACTTAGCACACAAAAATTTCTCCAAATGAGAGTGGAAGATGGGACCTCAAAAACTAAAGCGCCATTCTCCCTCGTGTTTTGGGGCTAGGCAGGCTTCGGCAGGCCCTGTGCGACTGGCCCCATTGGTCTCTTCCATTATCCGCCGCCCCCCCCCCCCGGGGCCGCATTCTAAAACTTGTACTCGCCTCTCAAACCTGGCTTAGGAACACTAGTTCTGTTCACCGCTGTGGGGATGTGTACTGGTGGGTTGCTACCCTTCAACTCTTTTAAGCGTAAGTTATTTTATTTTCTTTTATTCAAGTGTAAGGAAATATTATTTATTTTCTTTTATTTTTATAAAAGCGTAATATATATATATCACAAAAGAAAACGAAAAAACCGTAATCCGCCACAACTCTAAAAAGGCTAAAAAAAGGGGGGGGGTCCTTTCTTTTACGCCATATCAGCCGCCCTCCTCCAGCCCCCACCTCCTCCAATTTGATTCGACAAAGACAAAGCCCCAACTAAACAAGCATGACGCTTCTCCCGCTCCCTTCTCATTCTGGAACTCTCCTTCGCGGCCTACTTCTTCTCCCCTACTCCGAGCGCTCCTTCGCTCCTCGTCCTCGTCAATTGACCGCCGCCTCCGCCACCACTGCCGCGGCTTCCCTCTCGTTCCCACCACGAAAATCCCTGTCCCCGCTCTCTTTGTCCCTAAACGCCACCAGAACGCACCTAATTTTCAATATCCCGGGGACAAAACCTAGTTTCGATGTTTCGGCCTCAATATCCTCGCAGACACCCACCGAGTCGGAGCCCCCACTAACTGGATCGACTCGAACCGTCGCCAGTATCGTAACTCTAGGGTTTTTCGTATCGCGCCCATTTTTCAATTCCCTGCAAAATTTTGCTCAAAGAACTTTGAATTTCCCCAATCCCAATCAACTAGTGGCAATTCGTGCTCTGCAATACAATTTGGCCCACTCGCTGGGCCCGCTCTTCTTCGCGGCGCTCACGGACCGACCGAGTGGCCGCCTGAACACTCCCTTGACGGTGGTGATGGCGGCTGGCTTGGCCAAGTGGCTGGAGATATACAGCGGGGTTTTGATGGTCAGGGTTTTGCTTAGCTGGTTTCCCAACATTCCTTGGCGCCGCCAGCCCTTCTCGGCTATAAGGGATCTTTGCGATCCATATCTGAACCTGTTTAGGAACATTATTCCTCTAGTTTTCAGTACGATTGACGTGAGCCCGATTCTGGCGTTTGCGGTTTTGGGTACGCTCGGGTCGATTCTCCAGAGCAGCGGCGGCAGGTATTAAAGACGAAATGGTGAGAACTTGGTAAATTGAATGCGATTACATCCCGTAAGCGATAATTTAGAGCTCGCGCTGGCCTTTGCTGATCGTTCTGTCTATTGGGTTCAGCGGTGTTAGTGGATGTAATACTATAATAGATGAATTTTGCTTCGGATGTATATTTTTTTTTTCTTTTAAATTTCTTTTTTTAATGTTAGACTGGCATTTTATTTTATTTTTATAGTGGGTTACTGCTTATTTTCATTGCCGTTGGTAAAAGTTGTGGTTACTGCTTATTTCTATGTCATTGGCTGTATGCTTGCTTGATTGTGCATTGCATGTTCTTACCTTATTCTAGATTTATTTTTTTTTTTTGGAAGTTCTTGACTGCTTGTTTGTTCTTTATTTGCTCGAGTGCCAGTTGAAGTATGATGAATGTGATGAGGAGGGAATGGGATGTTTTGGGGATCCCATGACTTCTGAGTTAAGGAAAGCCTATATTCTTGAACTCTCTGTGGGCGGTGAATCCTTGGTCTGGCCCCTTGACAAGCAAGCTCCTTTTCAATGGTTCATTGTACCCTTGTGTTTATCTGCTTCATTAATAGCGTCAATAAAGTTTACTATATATATAGAGACAGAGACATTTAGGAGCCCTGACGGAGGACGGGCATGAAAATATTATCATGGTGGATGAAACTGTGGAACACTGCTGGTCATGTTTTTTGTTGGATGAAGGCGGGAGAGCATTGTGTTGTACTACGAGCTTTACTCTTTGGCCATTTTCTTTGTGTTTTTTTTCATGGTTTTATATTTGGAATTGGCATAGTTTGGGGTTGCCTAATGGTATTTTCAATCCATATTAAATTGTGCTGCAATTCTCAAGTTAATGCACTGGTTTTTCAAATCGTAGAAGAGCACCATAGGGTCAACAGGTGATGGAGGAAGCATAATTATTACTGAGTACCGATAAACATTGTTCGTGAGAAACAGAGGGTGGGGAAATGATGAGCGGTGGTGCTTTCTCTGGAACTGAGGTGTCACCATCCAAAGGTGCATCTGGTTGGATTATCTGTTACCATGAATTGGAATGTGTTCGGCCGAGCGAAATGGCTGCCCCTAATTTGCCAGCGGTGGTACAACATGGAAGGCCCTTTTTGGTAATTTGGGTACAACCGATGAAAATCCCGCTGACGCATTGTTGGCTGCATGGTCGGGAAGCACAAAAATGCTACAAAGCCGACTCCTCATACGCAAATGCCTTTTGTGATGCCGGAAATTTGAGTTGAGTTACCCGAAAATCAATCGGGCAGGAGGCTGAATGGAGCAGAATCACCCTCGAGCTTTGATTAATCGCAGAATAGAATAGAAACTCGCAGAGAAGGAGAGAGGGAGAGGGAGAGGGAGAGGTGACGGTTTTACTGAGTAATTAATTGGTAATCGGTGTCACACGCTGTTCACCCTTTTTTTCCCCGTTTCTAATCCTATATATATATATATATACCTTTTTTTCCCCGTTTCTAATCCTATATATATATATATATATATATATATATATATATATATATCTATACATACATACATACATACATACATACATATATATCTATACACATACACACACATATGGATTCAGTTACGGGGTTCTAGAACCAAACAGGGTCAAAGTGGAATTAAAAAAAACAAACGGGCCAAATGGAAATACAATAATAATAATAATAATAATAATAATAATGGGGCAAACTGAAAATAAAAAAATTAACCGGGGAGTGATGGTAACATTTTTTGTTTTCTGGATATTGATTTCGCGAGATACTAATGTCAAAGCTATAATCAAAATTCTATGTTATGGACTGAACATAACATAGAATTTTCGCCCGCATTCTTTTTCATCCTTTATGATTGGGTCCAAAGGAAGGAGTGAGATTTGAAGCAGACTGAGTAATTACCATTGTGGACAGGTTCGCCGCCCGGGCCCGGGGCGGGGGGGAGCAAAGCGAAAGCACGTCGTGTCGTTGGGCTAATATAAAGCATAATGCTAATTCAAGAAAAAGACATTAATTGAAGCATTCAGATCCAGCAGTTATTCGAAGAACCCACCCGGTTTACTCGCTTCGATTCCTTGTTGTGACCCGAGGGCCCCGCCCCCCCCCCTCTCTCTCTCTCCCTCTCCCAACCCCTAAATCCCCCCCCCCCCCCCACCACCGCGCTGGTCTCATGTACTTCCTCTTCAGACGACTCCAGACCTTAAACCCATGCCTCCGTTCCACTGCCTCCCTGCTCCGTTCAGTAAGAACGGAATCCGGTCCAAACAGGCGGCGCTCCAAATCGCGGCCGGCCTTTGCCAAGAATAAAACTGAAGAGAAATCGGAGTGGTGGATAGTCGACGGCGAAATGCACGAGATCGGGGACCACGTGCCTCCACGTGAGCGCTTCGTTATCCCCAGAGATAACATCCCAAACAGGCATCGGAAGCGGCTCCGAGAGCAGTTCATGCGCCGCACTCGCCTCGTTCTCAAAGAATCGGTGAGTTCGCATTTCTCTGTTCCATCTATTGTTTGATTTTTCCTTTCGGTTTCCCGGAATTTGTTTATTGTTTATTGTTTAATGCTGATTTTCACTTTTAGAATCTACGGTTTTGTTTGTAGTATTGTATTGATTTATATTACTTGTTATTCCATGCTGACATTGATCAGAATCTGAATAAGTTATCAATTACTTGCATCCTTCCAAACTTCTTACTAATTTGGCGGACATTACTCGGGGCTAGTATAAATCAATTATTTTGGAGGATGCTTATGCGTGCTGTACTCTTGATTTTGAACCGTAATTTGTTGGTTTCCTAATATGTTTGCCGTATTCAAAAGGAGCATGAGCCTTGGTGCAAAAGATATATGGAACTGTACAATGAACTTAGAGAGAACTGGGAACGTTTGTACTGGGACGAGGGTTATTCGAAGAAAATTGCTCAAGATCATGCAAACTATGAGTCTGCTGAGGATGATGATCAAGATTTTAATCCATTCAGGTTAGTTCATGCCATATATGTCGTGTGATGTGACTATTTCCCCCATAGTGTTCTTGATTTTCCAACTTGTATACTTTAGAAAATACATGTTTTGATTCAGAATATGGAAAAACAGATATCTATATCTATATCTATATCTATCTATATATATAATCATTTGTGCCATTGGAGTTAACGTTGATATAATCCTTGTCTCTGTGAGATTAGTGGGCAGTCAATAAACTTTGAAACTTAGACATGACATCTCTCTGATCACTTGCTACACTTTGATTAGTTAGGTGCACCAACTAGGATTGTTGACATGGTGGTCCTGGACCGTTGGACAGTTACTCCTGAACATGATTTTCATTTATGGGAAATATTATCCACAGAAAATAGTTATCTTAGTGACTATATTTTGGGCAATAAATGTGAATCTTGATGAGATTTCAGTTCAAACATGACATCTCATTGGGGATAACTCATATACCTTCTTTCACATGTTTACCTCTTTGTTTATTTCAATTCTTGTATTATTAATGCACAAGTGAGTTTTGTTGTATGTTAACAAGATGATGTGACTTTGTCTAGTGATGACTAATGTACTGATCTTTTGTTTTGCTTACAGGAGTAGGCGACCTGAGCAGATGAAGGTATGAATATGAGTGATAATTAAAAGATAAGGGCAAAACACATAAACTCTTGTTGTTTAATTCGTCACAGCACTTTGTGATGCGTTTTGACTTTGTGTTTTTGTGATTTTCAGTGTTTGCAAATTTGCATTTGAGTGTGTGAGAGACAAAGAGTGGGGGGGAGAGAGGCAATTTCATTTCCAGTAGATTTTTGTTTGACAAGCACCAAACCATTGGGCATATCTATGTATTTTACCTTAAATATAACTATCACTATTTCTGTGACTGTGTAATGGTATTCTCATTAATCTTTTGTTGATAGACTTCTAAGCTTGTGTTCTGATACTTTGCATTCTTGCACATGGGAATTGCCTGCATTCCTGAGTGTTTTGTATTTGCTCTCCTCTAATATTAACAAGAATATGTTTGATATGGAAGCTTTATGACTAACTTCTGGCTGCAGGACAAGGTTTTTGGAAGAAGTAAGCCCAGTGATACATGGGAAAAAGTCAATCAAATTCGAGATAAATTTGAATATGATAGAGAGAGAAGAATGAGGGAGAAAGGTAGGTTTGAAGTTTCTGGATTATCCTATGTTACATTTTATCTGCAGAATTAGATTCCATGGGCCAAATTGATTGAACAGCCATTCCAATAGGGTTTTGTGAGCAACTGAAACAGTTCATAATGTCCTGACCTTTTTTCTTTTCATGTTGTTTCATCTAGGCAGTCCAACGTTAATTCTGTGTCTTCACTTTTTTTCCTGCCAAAATTTCTGAGCCTGAGCCTGAGCCTGTGTTTTTATGAGCTTGTCCCAGGTGGCCTTATGGTTGCATCGGTGTAATATAAATATGCGTGTGAATGTCACTTGTGTCTGAGTACTTGCTGGCGTTTGGAGCCACCTTTTGATCTATGCAATTTTATTTGATTGAATGGTTTCTTATATTTCTTTTCGATGTGTTTTTGGTTTGCAGCATTTGCGCCAATGAATGGAGGAACTCATTCAGATTTACCCAGTGCAAAATCCAGGTTCCCGTCATTCGACACGCAAAGATACTTCCCTAATGAAAGGGACTACGAATGAATGCTAGTAAAAGAAACTTTGTCATGGTAGTTTGATGCCAAGATCCCAAAAGCCATCAGGGAGTGGCATGTTATGCAGAAAGGCTTTTAGCCCTCGGACATCCCGGCCGCATAGCAAAGGCCCAAACAGAGTAATCGCGACCCTTTCTGTGCTTTGTCTCTACAAGAACAATGTAACTAGTGATTTGCATGGCAATTCCATGTGGATGAATTGAAGCTCACGTTCAAGAAATAAAAATTGGGAGGATTTTATGTTTAAATTCCAACGGTGCCTTAATTTTCTTTTTCTTTTTCAATAGCACCAAATGAAGGCCCTCCGTTCTTTTGTCTCCGCCTTTTATTGAAGGGTGCTTTCCTATTTTTCCATTTATTTTCAAATTGGAAGGCACAATAAAAAAGCGGCCAAACGGGGGTTTCGACGGCAAGGTACGACAAAGCTAGAAAAAAGCGTAAAAACAACTGCGAAGAGACGAGACAATGTTTTCATGGAGAATTCAAAGACATGCAGAACCTCCTCTCATTAACTTCTGGTGAGGTTTCAATGAAATTAAACATTTGGACTGATGTTTTAAATTGATGCTCAAGTCCTCTGAAAAAAAGGCATTGTGGTGGAGAGGAATCCCATCCTTCCCGCGATTCTTCTGTATTTTAATCTGCCATGTTTGTTCCTGCAACATCTGTTGCCTTTGTAGCCATTAATGAAGGAGCTTGATAAAATGGAAAACAAGGTACGTGTTAAATGCTCTTCACTCGGGCTACTTACCAAAAAGCAAGAGAAAAATTCTCCTTACCTTAGCCCGTCTTCCGTTTACAATCATGTGCGACATGTACTGCTCGATCCACTTTATGCATTGGAAGAAGGCATTTGGTGGGTCATGAGAGTTTGTATTATAAAGAAAATAACATTGAATGTGGACCGAAAAATCGATGATGAAATGTTACAGAACATGCAAGCTCTGGCCGTTTGCACGGATCAAAAAGTCAATTAGATTGGCGAGCCGAGCCAGCTCCACCGAACTTCAACAACAACTGAGGTTTACAATCAAAGTATTTGAATTTCACGGAGTCAGATTTTGCACCGTTTCCTATATCACCACAACCCGCTAAAGAGCATGGCGCATTTGGTACCAAGCTGGTTCTGTGGAGATGGCACCTAAAGGAGCCAACATGACTGGTTGGAGAGCAAATGCAGATCTTTTTGGCGGCTGCGCACGGCTTGCTTTCAGTCATATTCCTCCCCGACGTCTTCTTTGCCAATTTCTCTGCGTGACTTCCCGGGCTCTTCCACCTCCTAAGCCTGAAAATATCGTCCATTTCAATGTGTTCAAGGATACATGTGTACTGAAGAACTAAAAAATCGTGTGGCGAAGGGTGATCGGGAACATAGTCGGTCGTATTCATAGGCCTCGGTTTCACCACTACAGAAAAAGGTCATTTTGAATCCCACTCCCCATCAGCCCCACCGCGGCCAAAAAGAACAATAAATCAGACAAGGAGATGGTTAATTAATTTACTAATAATAACTGGGAAAGTATTTAAATATATATATATATAAAAACTGAAATTCCCATTGAATGGGAATTCGTTTACATGATATTATGATAAATTTACAAATGTAGGAAAGGAACACGGTTTTAGTTTAAGGAATTTAGGATAATGCGCAACAACAATTGATATACCGCAAAAACCAGAATCGAACGTACCACAAAGTCATGGAAAGTGCTGGGCTGAGAAAGTTCGGAGTTGTGCAGCTCAGCAGCAGGCATTGTTATGGCTTGGTATTCAAACTGAAAATGAATCCGAGGATATACCTATGCATATCTGTAAAACAACGAACGAATGAGATAGCCAGATATAGCTAGAACGTAAGAAGGGCTCAGAGCTTAAGGGTCCAAGTAAAATTATCATATAATAAGCCTGGCGTGGATGTAGTGTTTCGTGTCCAACTAGATGGGTTCGCATTAGATTTGGACTGAAAACAGCAAGTCAGTAAATCTCAATCGCACCAATTTAGAGAATTTGATCAGAGGGGAATTGGATCCAATGAATTGCACAGCGCGCTCCTGCATGCAAAGAATGCGGAGAGCAACACCTCTATATATATAAATAAAAAGAAAGAAAACCCTATGGCAGTCGACCGATTGAAAAAGAGTTAAAAAAAAAAAAAAGGAAAAATACATTTGATAAGCAACAGACACGCACCGAACACACGAAAAGAAAGAAAGAGTCGTTGAGAGAGGATTTTACCAAACGAGAATTCGGAAGTCTTAACTTACCTAATTTAATTGTTCGAATGTTCAAAAATACGGGGTATCATAAGAGTAAGTTCAGTTTGTGAGGACAGAAATTCCCCTTTGACAAGATGAACCGACGCCTAAGGGACAATACGTTGGTTTTAATTGCTTCCATAAATTACCCGTTTCAATTGAGTCTAATGTGCATTTTCACGTTTTTAATACACGCCTATTCACGGGCTGCAATGAAAAACATTAAATCCCTAACTTAATTGCTATTCACATGCGGCGAAGTTCACTCTACGGATTAATTTTATGGCAGGGTTTTAAATGAATATGCCTGTAGGTTAGACTGAGAAAGAGTAAAATGAATTTCAAACCGTCCGTGAGAGGGCGAAATACAATCTCGATCCGCCCCTGAATAACGAGTACAATTCTAAAAGATTTGGAGCTCTCTTGATGCGCTCCATTTTCCGAGGCCCTACATGGCACGGACAACATGCGGCTGGCCTGGACGGGCAAAAGACTATCGAAGACTTCAATCCTTCCGCCCTTCCCCTTCACAACTAGGCCCGTTTGCTACTTTTGGTGCCAGCCGTTTGGAGTCGTCCGGTCCCCCCACCCCCCAGGGGCTGTGATCCCGACATGGAATCCTGCCCAGAGCAAGGGATTCTTCCATACATGAAATGATGCGTAGCATAAGGGACCCAATTGATGATCTATCATTTTTTTTTATTTTTTACATAGCTGGATTTGTATTTTGGTGCAAAGGGGAGCAATAGTTAGAGAAATCTCACCTAAATGAAGCCTACTGACAGGTATGGAGGCTCCACTCACGAAATTATGACAAATTTGCTTTGAGTCACATGAAATATTTGAAATTTAACAGATGTTCAAGTATACGAAAATATCTCTGGAAGAACTCCAAACCACTCTCCTATATTCGTAACTTAAACAGTGCGCTGATGAGATAATCAAACTTGCGCTTTTCTGACCTGTTATAAGTGTTGTCTTATTCTTTTCCAAGGAAATGGGGGGCAGCAGCCAAGTACAAGGCAACCCCACAAAGTATATAATCCCAGAGGAAAATCCCTAAACTTTCCTAATCACAACGCGTTTAAAACCACCCGTACCCTCTATCATGCCATGTGCGAATCTTTCTTCACCTTAATTAAACTATGAAGACCTTAATGGGAACTTCAACAAGGTAGTTGAGCCCAAAACGTCTTCCGGATGAACCAATCGCATGAGCCCTTGGAGTAGTTCATTATTTCAAAATTCTCTACCACCAAAAGCCTTCCAAAGATGGTTTAATATCAACCCACATGCGATTATTATTATTTTTTTTAATAAAAAATAGAAAGAAATGTCAGTCATTCACATGCACATACATCTGTCGGCTGCATATATGATGTCAGAAGAATGAATCATCTTTCAATGAAATTATGATTAAAAGAAAGACCGTATTATTCCTTCCTATCCATTCACGACATTTTATCATTGCATTATTGCCCACGAGAAGAAAACAAATCAGCCAATATAATGCTGAAGAATGGAAAAAGTAGGCCCCGTGATCTTGAATCCTGCCAATTCTTATTCACGGGTCATTATTAAAACTTATCATTACTCTGGCTCTCTATAAAAGGAGAGACGCAGCGGCAGCATAGAAATATGGTAACAGAAAAAAAAAAAAAAAAACAGAAGAAAGAAAAAAAACTTTGGATACCTGGAATCCGGGACGATGGAGATGACTACGACGAGAGGGCTGATGTTGTTGTTAGCGCTGCTGATGGTTGCTTTGTTTGAGGGCTCAAGCGCATTGAGCTTTTGTAACATGAGTGAAGATGGACTTCTGGCCTGCAAGCCATCTGTGACAAAACCTAACCCGGTTGACCCACCACCACTAGAATGCTGCCAGGCTCTTTCAGGGGCTGAGTTAGCATGCCTGTGTTCTAACAGGAATTCGCCAATGTTGCCCCGTCTTGGAATCGATCCTGACCTTGCCATCGATTTGCCTGCCAAATGCAACCTCAATCCTCCTTCCAATTGCTAAGGTTTGTTAATGTAACTAAACACCTTCCTCCTATACATGAAACATCAATTAACTGGTCCTTTAATCAATGTATGGATCTGTTTTACTTGGGTATATTGATCTGTTGAAGTGAGGCAAATATTCAAAAGTACGAACGGCCATGTAGTACATGTAAAGAGAAATCAATGATTAATGATTAGAAGGTTGTGACTGGAATGAATTCTGTGTATTTTCCAACTTTCACCTTCCAAAGACGTACGAAGAGTTATTCAGAAGACACATTCATTGTTGCCTCTCGTCAACTAACCATGTTGGCCCACTGTTTGTCGCTTATAATCTATTGGTTTAAGGATACAACTAAATTAGCAGTATTTTGCACCAATTTTTACATAAAAAGTTCTTACGCTATACGCTAATACACAAGTTCATGTCTCACATTGTCTTGGTTGATTGAACGCTCACACTTAACTTTTTATGCAAGAATTAATGCATGGTGCTACGAATTCATAAGAGTAATAATGATTCATAAGAATCATAATAAGTGATGTATTGTTTTCTCTTCGTCTCTTTCTTCAATTCTAACTTGTCAATATCCCCATCACAAATCTAACTTAGTGAACTATGATGTTTCGATTTGTCAAATGAGATAAAATATGTGTTCTTCACCATGGTCTTATTCAAGGTTCCATAATCTACACACATCCCTACGGAGCCATTGTACTTTTTTAGATTAATATTAGAACAACGTAAGGCGCTTTGGAAGGTTGAATTAGGCCAACATTTAATAATTCTATCAATTGCTACCTCAATTTAGCTAATTCCCAAAAAAGTGACTCAAAAAATCTTTAATGCTTTTTTGGAATAGAGGAACACATCCTCATGAGATAGTAGGGGTACTCTAAAAAGGGCGTCTCATTATATATGATTAGTTTGACAGTCAAATTATATGTGATGAAGAAAAGGTTCAAATTATTATAAAATGATTATTTCTTACTAAAGTGATAGAATTGTAATTTTTTCTTAACTTGTTTACGTAGGATCACTCCAAAAATGTGTCCCCAACTTACTCAAGTGTGAAAAATTCAATTGAAATTAAATGCCACTTAGTGCCATGAGATAAAAAAATTCGAGTAAAATTTGGTGGCATGACAGTTACCATGAAAGAGTCATATGACCCAAGACTGGAGCTGCCGTATATATAGATATTAATTTTATTTTTTTTCCGAAGAAACAATATTTGCTCGACACAAACACAAAGAAAATAAATAAATAAATAAATAAATATTTTGGCTTGAATTTATATCGTATGGAAGGCTTTAATCAGACCGACCAGTTGGCCTTTCTCTTCTTTCAGGTCTGTGGCTTGCAGACACAAAGCAAAGAATGTTGACTAAGAACCAGTTTTATTTCGGAATCGGAAATTACCTCCACTCCGGTGCTCCTGGCGTAGTAGTTGTGATCGTTGTTGGCAAAGAGATAAATCCAATATATATGCTATGTTTTGAAATATTCTTGCATCAGAGGACTCTAATGCCCATTTAGCAGTTTTTGTTGTTGAGTCGAAAAATCACATTGGCTGATAGTACCAATATAACATGGAAGTCCAGTTTGGCAGGTTCACCAATAAGCAATAACTTGATTGCTGCCTTTAACGGTCAGTCTCAGGGTGAAGCCGTGAAGGACAGCCATGGGATCCAATTGCCCGACTACCACCACCTTCCTCCGAATCCAATTTAAGTTCCACTCGTCTTGTGTCGGCGTTTTTCATCTACAATTCTTTTTCTGTTTTTGAGTTCATTTCCAATGATTTTTTTTTTTATAACAGGCCCTCGCAAATAACTTTTGACAATAGACCCTCGGCCATTAGCCTATTATCATCTCATTTGACGAAAACGTTAAAAATGGAGGATATTGCATCTGCATCTTTTGGATGCCCTGTTCAAAGATCCTCGTTCGGATAGACACCAGATGATAGACAATGGTTGCTTACGAGGGAAAGGAGCATTAAATTTGCCAAAACCTCGACAAACTTTTAAGTGGTGGCATGGGACGAGAATTGAGAGATAATGTACCACTCAAATTCCCCCAAATGCTGCTGCACGCGAAGACAGTCACGAAACAATCAGATTCTGGGCCAGATTTTTTGGGACCACAGATCCCCACTAACCCCACTGACCCCAAATGCCTTGCTGCTCTCACACCACGTTAATGGGTCCATCCAAATTTTATGGTGTAATGCTATCTCTATCCAGGTATCTAATAGAGCAGCTGCTTTGAAAAACGGTATAGACAAATCGGCATGCTCCTCCTAACGAACAAGTTCCTTTGGCGAGACTGCAAAGGCAACTCAGCAATTCCAGCCCATTCGGCTATTACTCAACGGCCATCAACGAACACGATTAAGCATATTATGATAAATACGAAAAATTAAAAAGATCAGATAGCAATATAGGAATAGGATGGTCAAGATGATGACAGGATCCAGGCCGGTTGTGGTTGAAGTTGCAAAGATAGCCAACCATCACCGCAGTAGTATTCTGATTCTAGGGCCCAAGCCTACCCGCCGGCCTATATAATCCTAGGAGAATGAAACCTTTGGGGGTCTCACCACTTCATTTTAACAGAAAAAGCATCACTAGAGAGTTTCTCCGATGTGAAAACAGAGATCAGGTTCAAGTTGAGGAAAGATCATCGGTATCAGATCAGATCCGGCGGCCTCTAGTCTAGGCTTCCGCATCGGCACAGGACTTTTTGGCTGGGGAGCAAATGAACCAGACGAAACCGTAAGGATCCTTGACCTTGCCCACGCGGTCACAACCGACGCACGCGCCCCCATCCACAGTGATCTCCCCCTCTGCAACAGCTCCGGCGGCCACCGCCTTGGAGATGGCACCTTCGACGTCTTGGGTCTCCAAGCAGAGAGTGATTTCAGCCACGTCAGTCTTCACTCTGGTCAAACTCAGTCAAAACATTCACGGTATCAACGCCCATCCAAATGCGAATACCAACAAATGAAAAAGGATCAAAGACGGTGTCTCTCGATGGAAGGCAAAATCGCGAAGGGGGGGAATGGAACGGATGACCAAATGCACCGAGGACGTGAGTGGAATTTCACCCGAAAAATTGTCCACAAAAAAAAAACAAAAAAAAAAAGGGACCACTGGCCACGAACAATGATCACAACCGAACCCACAAAAACAAGGAAATCATATGTGGACAAATTATGGCCCCCTCCCCCCCCCCCCACCCCAAAACAAAAATCCGGAGAAACAGAAACCGACTAGTCTCAAAGCAAAGAAAGCAAGAGTAGAAGACCCAAAAACTAAACAAAGGGACTAAAACAGGCGACAGTCAAGAACCAAAACGACTGCGCCAAACAAAAAAAAAAAAAAAACAATGGAAAACGAAGCACTAGCCATTCACACGCGGATTATCTAAGTTAAAAAACAATTATTATCGCTCTTATGACCAAAATAGTAGCATCCAGTACATTGACACGATATATATATATATGTGTGTGTGTGTGTGTGTGTGTGGAAAAATAACTAATTAAAGCCGTCGAAAACAACCAACCAACATAAAATAAAAAGACTATATTGTACCTCCATCGTTGATAGATCTGAGAAAACAGAAGCACGTATACACAATAAATTTTGCGGCGAGTGCGCGCGTTTGGGCCTCTGTGTGTGTGTGCGCGTGCGTGTGTGTGTGTGTGTGTGTGTGTGTGTGTGTGTGTGAGAGAGAGAGAGAGAGAGAGAGAGAGAGAGAAAGAGACAGACAGACGCATACTTAGGAGAGTCCTCGGCGAGGTCAGCGACGAGAATGGTGGAGCCAGCGAGCTGGAGCTGAACAGAGATGACATGAGGGAGCTGCTGGTCGGCCTTCCGCTTGGGCTGAGTGATACGGCCAGTCTCCACGGCACCGAAGGCAGTCTTGTAGAACTGCACGGCGTCGCTGGCCTTGGGAGCCTCCACGAGCAGCTTCGGCTTCACGGCGGTGAAAGCCACCTCAACGTCTGCCTTCTGCGAGCCTCCGTTCTTGTCTTCCTGCTGTGCCATTGAAGGTTTTAGAGAGAGATGGAGAGAAAGACCTACAGAAGTTATTTAGAGAGAGAAAAGGCCAGAACCCATGTGAGAGAATGTCACAGAAATGGATGACGCTGATTGGGGTAGTTTGAGGGGGTAGGGGGGGCTTTGGGGCCACTCAAGCATGCTTAATTTACAGATTTTGCCATAATCTATTACCAGAATGCCCTTGGCGTAACCTGGCATTCAAATGGCAATTTTTAACTTTCTTCCAGGCCATTTCCTAACAAATAAATAATAACAGACACGGAAGAAAGAAATGCACTTTTACTTGTTGTAACGGCCGTTGCATTCACCGTTAGTTGCTTGCTTACAACCTTAAGCCTTTCTACTGTGCAAATTATCACTCTTTTTTTTTTTTTAATAATAAAAAAATTGTTGGAATGGGGTTTTATTACATTGGACCGATTTAATGGAGTGACGTGAGGGTATTGGACGTTAAATTTGAATTTTAAATCTCACTTCAAATAGAACACAGACTTCATAATAATAATAATAATAATAATAATAACAATAATAATAAAAGGGACAATCAAATAGAACACAGACTTCATAATAATAATAATAATAACAATAATAATAAAAGGGACAATCGGCTGTTTCTTTTTCTTTTTTTGCTTTTTTATTTTTTCTGTGGATAAACTTTTCATAAAAAGGACAATTTGCATTGGTTGCCTAAACAACATTTACATAATAGGACCGTCCGACTAGGGGTTTGTTCGAGTTATTTATTGACATTATATATTTGACGAGTCACTTGTTGAGGGGGGGGGTGTGTGTGTGTGTTACTGCTGATTGTTTCAGTAAATTTTGTCCTCTAAATTTACGCACGCTTTGTCTTTTTGCAAGTGATTACTTTCCTTTAATGAGAGAAGTGATAAAAGAAAGAAAGAAAGAAAAGAGACGTGAGAAGGACTGCCGCCATAAAACATTTGAAGCAAGGTGCTCAACCCAAACTATTTTAAACCCAAAAGAAAATTATTAGAGGCAATAACCGTGGACTTAAAAAATTAAATCAAAGAATGGAGAGAGATGTTTTACCACCAAATCAAAATGTGAAAACAAAAACACACACACACACACCTTAAGACCAGGAACTCTGGTGGGTGGGATTAGGTCCAAGGAGAAAATGTACTACACAATAAATTATTATAAATTTAACATTATACTCAAGCCGTCTTAGCTCAGCCGGTAGAGCGCACGGCTTTTAACCGTGTGGTCGTGGGTTCGATTCCCACAGACGGCGTTAGGGTTTTGCTTTATGCACCCAACAAGAATGGGATGGGACCCACAGATCGGGGTGCTTTCTTACTCTCAAAGGAGGTGAACTGGTACTGGTCACACCTCCTTCAAACACACTTAGAATAGAAGGCAACTCCGGGAAGAAAATTTTGGGATTTTTAGAATTGATTTATTATCGAAGCAGTAATTTTTTTTACTTTTAGCAACCCGAATTTTGAAAGGAGTAGGAGATTGTACACCGGCTACTTTGTTTCTTTCTCCGTCTTGTTTTTTTGAACCATTGACTTGCAGATACAAACCAAGGCTGATGTTGGCCGATGGTCCCCGCACCTTCAATTTGTATTCTCTAGTGTTCGTTTGTTTGCTCTCTCGAGTGTTGCAAACAATCTTGAATCTGTCAAAAAGAGCATTTCAACGCCTTTTTCTCACCTTACTGCTTTGTATTGCTCCGTGGGCTTGAACTTGACATCTTCTGAGAAAAAGTGAAATATATTTGGCTGATCCATAATAAGAACTGGGAGCCTCTGGGGGACGAGAGATTATGATGATGGGTTTTACAATCATTTCTCGCCTGATTTTTACAGGATTCCCCAATCAACCTTTTTCTTTCATTTCTTCGATTCAAGAATCCTGTGACGCTGGAGGAACTTGGATTGTTTTCCCAGCAAATTTTGCTTGAATAAAAATCATTATGTGTATAGCTTCTCTCGTGTTGTCGCCATTTTAATTTTTTGATCAATCAACAACTTTTGCTTTCTTGCCGCCCCTGCACAATTTGTCGACTGTTTTGGAGTCGGCCTATTTTCTTGCCTGGCTGGCCCAGTTATTTCAGCGTTTAGTGAGGCGTTAACTCAAGGCCCCAAACTAACTGAAGCCGGCTTTTCACGCAACCGTCACCCTTCAGATACCACCATCAACCCAAACCTGATACACAACCCAATAACGCAATCAGCCCAAAGCAACCCCACTGGTTGCATTACAACCCTCTTACCAAACGCACACAGCGACAGGGATGCTGAACGAAGTAGTTAATTTCGTTACTTATTGAAACGCACAATATATATATTTATTAAAATCTTCCTATTTCTTGATAATATAACAATTGAGTAGTGTGTACTCGTTACATTCTCATACACCAAATTCATCGATGATCTCGTCAATGTTTTTGGACATGCACCGAACCGAGTTCTCAGTATTCCGTACCAAGTCGAAGGTCCCACAACAAATATATCTGATATCACTTATTACGAGGTCATTACTTTTTTTCTAAATACCTTTTTTATAAAAGATAACCGTTGAGTACATAATATTCACATTTATACAGGTTAAAATTTTTCTCTTTCTTAATAATATAAAAGTTGGGTAGGATCCTTAATAATGTAAGAGTTTGGCGGTGTATATTCCTTACATAATGCTCTTTCTAGCTTTGCTCTCTCATTGTTACTGGGTCTCCGCATACTCTTCGGCGCCCACCGTTGGGAATTCAGTTCACCTGGGATCAGGATATGTATGAGTTGTATTGGCCACGGCTGATGATGACCTGTAATGTTTTTTTTTTTTTTTGGGTTTTTAAGGCTTATAGCCACCCTTAGGACAAAAAGAAAATTAAAAATTAATTTTTTAAAAAATAATAATAATAAACATGCCCACAGCAGCCAGCATTCCCTAAACCACCGCCCGCCGGGTCATGCACTCAGCCCTAAGATTCTTGAAACAAACGCCAAAAACATGGCTAGTTAGGTTAATTAACATTCTCTATACGTGTCAATAGCAAACCAGGAGCTCGTTTTCATTTAGTATGACACCCCTTGCTGAGTCGGGCGCCAATTAAGTAGGGCCACTTGCATACCTGTCACTTTGTATTGTTTTCCCTTTTTAAAATGATTTCCGCACAAAATATCATGAAAGAGCAACGGTAATTGGTTCCACCCAAAACTTCTAAACAAGAAACACGAAATATTATAATTTCCATAAATTGATTAGTGGAAAGATGCTGGCTAGCTGGAGAACATGTTATGCGCAGGGGGAATTAGTCTAATAAAAGTTTAAGCAAATTGGATGCCACCAAGAAAATAGCTAGTGGCTCTCCACTTTCTTAGAGTAAACCGATATTTTCATTAATTGGCGGGACCGAAAGTTTGATTTAATAGTTACAGTAGGGTCTGTAAGACCGAAAGTTCCAAATTAAAGACCCCCATTTTACATCTAAAAAGAAAAGAAAAAGAAAAAGAAAAAGAAAAGAAAAAGAAAAAGAAAAGAAAAGAAAAAAATATATATATTTAATGACTTTATCACATACATAGCGTTGACTACTTTTTGTTTTTATACGGATCTCGTCTTCCAAACTTATAAGTGAATTTTGATATGGCACATGTCATAATTAACAAAATATTTTAGGACTAGAGCTTTAACCTAATGACTAAAGTTGAAACTTCGAGACCAAAATGTTCGGGTTTAAATCCCATCCTTCATCCATGGAGAAAAATACAAAATGTGTCAATTTCGGTCAAGAATTAATGGAACGGTACAAAATTACTCGCCTCTTTACGGGAGTAACCGATAAACAGGGCATAAACCGCTGTTTTGCAAAATTCCTTCCCCCCTTTTTTACTCATTTAATAATTTTCTTTTCTCCTTTCATTTCCCTTCTAATCCCTATCCTTGCCCATCGTTTTCCTTCCCT
This sequence comes from Ceriops tagal, assembly GCA_021533255.1. Classification (NCBI taxonomy): domain Eukaryota; kingdom Viridiplantae; phylum Streptophyta; class Magnoliopsida; order Malpighiales; family Rhizophoraceae; genus Ceriops; species Ceriops tagal. The sequence goes on from CM038603.1 coordinate 332,202, forward strand.
TATAATATAGCCAAGCACTTCTACCCTCTATTATTATACCTTTCTCTCCTCAATTAATAAAGACAGGGTATGTGCATGTGATGCAAAAAGCTGATAAAACTCCAGTGGATATGGTGGAAGAAGGGTACTATAATAAAACCAAACGAGTGAACTTAAAACTAAATTCTTCTCCAAGCTGTCATTAACTGAAATTTGGTTTTCAAATTTGTGACTTCCTTCCTAACGCATGCCGCTTGGGTCCCTGTGCTGCCATGGGAAAAGGAACGGACGGCTACTCCCTCAAGGAAATAAATAATTAGTGATGTCTCCTGGCCGACGGGTAATTAGGGACTCAGCCTACACATGTACACATATTGGTTGAACTGTCCACGTTAATTAATGTCGCTTAAAACAAACATAGATTTGGCAATTAGCTTAGTAGATGCCTATAAAGGTTCAAAAATATTATACTTGATATTAAACAATATATATTTTTGTCTGTGCTATCACCTGGGGGCAATTTTGTGCACCTTTGACAAAACCGAGAATGGATAATTAATACGGCATTTATAAATTAATTGATGGTTCCGGGTAATTAACAATGATTTCATTTAAAATTAAAAACGGAAAGGAAGATGCCTAAACTAATAGCATTACGTAGCCTATTATTGATGCCCAATTATGAGGTGCCAACTATTAATTGACAATAATTTTAGTAGACCTGTCACAACAATGGAGGACAGGACGGTATCTCGTCTTTATTCTTCAATACTAGACGAAGACCACGTTAGGGAATCGATGGCGGAAGAGCTAATATTAAACAGTAGTCTGTTTTAGAAGACTGCCGACTGTACTATCCATGTGGGTTATGATCACAATAATAGTCTCTCGCCGCCCAGCAACCACCTATCACCATCGTCATCGCCACACAGGCACGCCCAAATCGTCAATAACATCTGGTAAATGGCCCAAAAGAAGGCGACACGCGAATGATGTCAATTTGAAGAATATTATAAAACGAAATAAGACTTAGAAAAGAAAAAAAAGAAAAGAAAAAGGAGCCAACTTGCCAAGAGAAGGCCCGTTTGCACGTAACCTAAAAAAATGGAAAACAAAAAAAAAAAAAGGAGAATGGGAAAGAGGAGGAAGAGACCGGAATGCAGTGTGGGGACTGGGGAGAGAGAAAATGAGGGGAGGACCCATGTGGGAAAACGGAACCATGTGCGATCATATGGTGGTTAGCCTCTTGCAGGCCCACGAAGCTCCCTTTTCCATCTCCAAACACCCTTCCTACCGAAAATGAAAGATGAAACGTATACTTCCCCTATAATAATAAGTCCCTTTTTTCCAATAATAATTACTATAATAATAATAATAATTTATTGTTATTATTATTATTATTATCTGAAGTGAAAATAAAAAGCTTTTGATTCCCCCAAGGCCCCTTCCTCTTTACACCTCCCATTCTCAATCCCTTATTTCTCTCAACTATTCATTCCTTTCACTTGTTCTCTGCTCTTGGAATTAGCCTGCCCCCCCCCCCTTCTCTCTCTCTCCCACCCTCTTGTTTTCTTGGTTGGCGTTGTATTATAGATTCTGTGTCAGAGAAGGCAGAACTACATTCTCCTTTGTCCTTCTGGTCATCTCTGAACAAGAGAGGCCCCCCTTCTGTCAGAAACAAAATCTAATTCTAGCCCCAAGGAGCTCTTGTTTGTTTGTTTGTTTTTTTTTCTTTTTTTTTGCCCTATATATCTATCGTTAAAAAAGCTAAGCAAAGAGCACAACAGTTGGCTTAAAAGTCTGCATAGGCAACTCCACTGCCCCCAGAAACCCTAATTTCGACCAGAAATATTCAGCTTAACTTCTGGCCTCAATGAATCCTCAGAACTTGCCTCCAAACCATAGTTCGACCAAATTAAGGTTTGCTTGGAAGTTTCTTCGGGCTCTGGCAAGAATGGGGGGCCCCAGACCCTCTACTTCATCTTCTTGTGGCAGTCCTAGAGAGATCTTTCAAAGATACCATAGGATTAAAACTGCGGCCGATAAATCCCTGGTCTTTGCTGTTGGGTCGAGGAGAGCCTGGAGCCGGGCAATGCTTTGCAGGATTCGAAACCGGAGGGGTGGTGCTTTAGCGAGTAGAAGGAGAATCAAAATCAATAAAAAATTCGCGATGACGAAGGTTGATGCAAAGGAGAAGAAGAATGACAATCAGGAAGATGGGTTTGCTCAGGCCAAGGAGCTTAAAAGGCTCGTGCCCGGTGGCGAAACTATGGATTTATGCCGTTTATTGGAGGAGGCTGCACATTACGTTAAGTGCCTTAATTCCCAGGTAGAGGTGATGAGAAGCATATCTAATTTCTACTCTGCTTAAGAGAAGTACACACGCTTTCCATAAGTACATGTTAAGAAGAGAAACGAGAAATCCAAATCAATAGAAGGAAGGGGACGGAGGAGAAAAGGGAGAAGGAAAAATGAGGTGGTCGTTCCATGGTGATTAAATAAAATGTATAGGAAAATATTTTTAAAATTAAAAAAAAAAGTATTTCTATTTTACGAAATAATTTTAACTAGATAATAATAAAGTGAAAAGCGTGTTAAGATGTACAATCTATCGAACAGTTTATATATATATATATATATATATATATACTTTTTAATTTAATGAATTATCTTTAATTGCATTGTGATGTGGCACACTTATCGTATTATTTTCACTCGATTATTGTTAATTTTTTTTAATATTTTAATAGTTGCATGGCTGGAGCAAGCTACTCGCTGTGAACATGGATATCTGTTGCGTGATCTGTATATATGCTTCCTTACATCTTACCATTATTATTGCTTCCTAATTAATTAATAGTCCAATTTGTTACTCCTTTCTGCTGTTAGCTTGGCTTGGATTTAAAGCCTCCACTCCTTCCCCTTTGTTGTGAGAAGTACTGAAAGTGTTGATGAGCTCAGTGTTGAGGTCTATATGGAATTCAAGATCTATATATTAAGGTACGACTAGGCGAATGATTTTCAGCACTTTTTCACATATTTCCCAAGAGGGGATGATAGACTTCTGAGTTCTTAGAAACAGGTTAGAGTGATTTAAGGAAAACCTTGAACTTTGCACTCTTTTTTTCAGCGGAAAAAAGGGGTATCTGTTGGTAGAGACAGATGGGTCCAGCTAACTCATAATTGTGCTTCCTCCCCTCACGAAAATCCACATGACCCGTGCACATTTCTGTGGTTCTCAAAGGTTTTAGGGTTGTCACCCAGTTGCTTGAAAAGTGCTGACCGAATCATTCCTTTCCCACTCTTGCCCCCCCCCCCACACCGTTCTCATATTTGTTTCTCTTGCAGATAGAGTCTAGTTTTTTATTGGTGAACGAAAACGAAATGTAGAGATTTACATGAAGAAAACTTGGTTAGTGATCCAAGATGACAAGCCTACTCTAATTTTCAAGTCAATTTTTAGAATCCCAAATATATATTAAAAACACCATGAAACAAATTTGCATGTACTAAATCCAATGCTCGCGATATTGGAGGTATCCCTCATCCCAAGACAAACACACAGCATGAACCATAAGTATATTTCGATCAAACCTTTCTTGCAACTTCCAACACATTCTGCACACCACAAACTAGAAATTATAGCATCAGGGTTCACTGATGCCTCCTTCATCAATACAGATTTCTGAATCATCTTCAAAACTTCTACATTTCCTTTCATTAACCCATCCATTGACGCCCCATTCCCACCGAAATCACATACACCTCATTCCCTGCAAATTACTTCCACTCTTGAATAATGGATTTAGCCAAATTCCAGCGGAGTTTTTTGGCCAACCCGGCCTTGCTTATGGTGTTTCAAATTAGTTTTTTTTTTCGTTCTTTTTCCTTTGAAGGAATAATGGCATAACCGTTTATCTTCTTGATGTGCGTATCTCTAATGAGAAAAATCATAGACTTTTGTATTTTCTGCTACGTGATATAATATCAAACAAGAGACAAAACACCAATAAAGAAACACATAAAAAAAAAAAAAAGGATAACATGCTAATGAGTACAAACTAAAAAGAGAAGCAGATAATATAGAACTAAAAAACATAGGTGAATTTGGATTCTCCAAGTGAATAATACAGAAATTGTACAGACAGCAACATAACAAGTAGATGAACGCTGGAAAGAGAAGTTAATTATATATATACATGACTATGGATTCTTATCAATAATCACAATTTTCATTTTGGACTTTATAAAATTGTCACGGGCAGAGGACTAGAATTTCTATTTCTAGAGACTACATATAAGATCAAATAATGGCAAATCCCAGTATAGTTGGTGTACTAATTATGGAACTTCAAAATTAAAGCATTTTTTTTTTCATATTTGTATAAAACTCTAATAGATAAGAGAAAGAGACAGAATTTTTAACTAATCATTTCGGATAAAATTTACCAGTAGGATACTTGGGACCTTTAAATTTCAGTTTAACCTTTTTAGTCACTTGATTGTTTTATTCTAGATTTCTTCTTTGTTCTTTTTTATGTCCAATTGAGCTGAATAAAGAAAAACGCTTGTATCAGGTTTAGTCGGCAATTTTAATTTTAGTTTCATTTTGTTTGGTTGAAGACAAATTTTCAAGTTTTAATCTTACTATTCATAATATGAAGAATTACAATGTCGAGTTACAATCAGAGCTGTTCGAATTTGTGATTCTTAATTCTCGCTATTACAAATTAACATTTCTGCACAGAGAGAGACCTCGGATTTGACTTTAATTCACAGAACTAGAATTAGATGGTTGACATCTCAATCAATGAAGACGATAGCCAAACTGCAGTTAGACAGCCAACTTGATGATCAGGGCACTCAATTGGTGATGCTCAATCTCTCCTAACCTTGCTTTTGGCACCAAACTAAAACATCTTGTCTACAAACATCAATTCACCTATCACGTGGCTTCCTTGTATCGTGAAGTCAGATGACACTATTGATGTTCTCTTTGTATTGTCTTATCACCTACATAATTAGAAAGCATCCGTGTTTAGATTTATTTATCTCTGTATGCATTTTCCATCTCTCTCTCTAGCTCTGCCATTTCATTTTACCTTGTCAAACATAATAAAGTAGCTATATAAAATCTTTCTTGAGGATCTTACAGTCAAAACATAGCTTCCAATATACTGTTTATGCTCATTATACAGTAGGAGTCAATGTAGTTTATTGCATTTGTCAGTGTTCTTACGGAGTAGGATCGTGCATTTATGTAGCCATCGATGGGAAAATAGCAATTTCCATATGTTAGATCTATGACGTAATAGAGGGCTCTCTCTGATTCCTGATGGGATATTTCTTTTGTTCTCAATCAACCATGACAAATGGTTTCCATATTTCTTGAAAATTTGAGAAACCCTAACTACGAAGAAAAAGCGCGACGCTCTTTTTTTTTTTTTTTTTTTTAATATATATATCGTTGTAGAGATGCTTACGAACTTGAAGAATTTGACCTCGAGATCTAAGACTAATCCGAGGCCTCATTGTCAGGACTTAAGAGGCTAGCTAGACCGCTCTTGGGAGGAAAAATTGGGTTTGCAAAATGCTAATCAGTTGGAGGCAGCAAAAACAGTAGAGAGGTGACCGGTGAAAATTGTGGTATCACATAAAATAGATAGAAGCACAGAAATGTGTCACTGGAAGCCTACTAACCGAAACTCCAAAGCATCATGGCGTTTGGCTTCCGGCTGAAATAATCATCCTTATACGCCCGTGCTCTCCGGCTTTTTGCTTTCTTGAGGGGATCTCCCAGTTCGCATTTTACTTTAGAAACCCATCACCAGGAACCACCTCAATTAAAGTGGGTTGTTTCCAAGAATCTTGATTTGGTTCATGGAGTAGTATTTCGCTTGTTCAATGCTACTGGGTACCTGAGCGATAAATGGCTGTGCATGATAATTAATACTAATAGACTCTTAAAAAATAATAATAAAAGAATAAAGGGCTTTCACTCCCGGCTATTGTGTGGCGGTCTTTCATGAAACGAAGCCGCCCCAAACAGTGCTCTACGATCCACATTTGTGGCCTATAATTGCGCTTCAAATTGTCATGGAAAGGGAATTCAACTCCATGTCTCCTGGACGATGTGTTTCACACGGGTGCATATGCTTGGAGATGGGTCAATCGTCATGTCTCCACGCTTAGGCCATGGGCCCCATGGAATCCAGATATTGGTTTATGACATCTAAGCAGCCCAATCATCATCATCATCGAGAGGAAAAGTCAGCCCAGTCTGGATATGAGAACATGGATAAGAAAACGTCATTGGACTTTGGCGTTGGGCTCCTTTAGTTTTCGGTTCAGCTTTCCTTAGAAATTACTTCAGCCACAAGTGTTTTGCAGCCGCGAGCCGACTAAGAGAGACATTGGGCCACTCGGGTCAACGGGAATGGCAAATTTGTACCGAAACATCGTCATACAGTCCACTTCTCCATTATCAAATTTTCTTTTTTCCTATTCATCTACCCAACGTCTCTATAAACCGTTGAAGCATGGAATAACAAATCTTGGAGTTTCTCCTCCACATGGGTACGGACGATCAGATTTTCGTTACTTATTTTCTTAAGCCTCCTGTCTTTGTATTTTACAAGTACTAAAATGGCTGCTTTTAGAGTCATCGCGGACGCAAGAGAGCATAAAATGTCGCATCACGGTGCAATTTGCTTGGAAATGTAGACAGGAAATTCTTCATTATCTATGGGCTAAAACCCCTTTTCCACGAGCGCGATGCAAGCAAAAGCTATGGTGGATGGAAAGCAGGACAACCAATTGAGAAAGCTATAAGAAGTATGGAGACTGACATGGGAGAAACTGAGCCGACTTACCCGACAAACGCCAAACAGATATAATCTGAAAAAACTGGCATGCCACGACACATGAATAAACAAGTACCGGCATCATGTTAGATTCAACTGTGAAGCTGTATACAAATCACGGGGCCATCTTATCTTGACCTCAATTGGAGATAAAAAAAAAAAAAAAGAAAAAGCTACGCAGTTTAATCCAGCTAATCCTTTAGGATATAAAAGGAAGCAGATTTACAAATGATTGGCATTGACCAAGGGTGGGCTCATACAAATGTGCGGCTGGGCACAGCCTATGTATTATTATTCACATGGTCACATCTTATCTCACGGGCATAAAACAGTGTCTACCAAACAATGATACAAAGAAACAGGTCCTCTGGCACGTGCAATCCCAGTTAACGAAATTTTGACCATGCTTCTACGTCACGTGGAAGGCTTTAGGATCAAGGATGCGTGCTGCTTGTGCCCTCCCATATCCAACCCACCCCTTCATCCCAGCCCGTCTGCATTAAACAGGGATATCATGTCGGATCCAATAAGTGGTCTGTTGTCTTCCAAGGCATACCTTACACAGAAGTTGCCCGGCAAGGAGTCAACTAGTCAATTTTGTCCTGAACGAACCCCTGTTAGTGGTGGTTGCAACTGTGTACACTTTACATGTCCCTGAGATCCTCTTTTTGAAGTAAGAAGACTGCTTCAACGAAACCATCAATAATTGCTTCACACAATTTCGCTCTGTTACACTTACCATTCCGTGGACATAAGAAGGCATGGTACTCCATTTTCCTTAGATCCCTCCATCCAATAATGGGAAGTATTTCAATGAGCACACCGAAGGCGCACTCGAATAACAGCCTCCGATGTGCGCGCTATGGTGTCTAAAAGGGGTAACCATTTCAACAGGCAATCGAAGCCGGGAAGCGTGAAACTAAGCCACAACTTTTCCCCAAAACTATAAAATACAAAAATCCAAACCCAACCCTCCCCCACACCCCCGTCGCACAAAAAAAAAAAAAAAAAAAGAAAAAGATCCTGCTAAGCCAGTGCACTGAACTTCTCATTAGACTGTCTAAACAAGTTCATCTTCTCATACAACAATCTCCACGTGCGACAGAAATTTCAGGACTCAAATTACCTCTGCATTAATTTGTGCTGTTGTCCTAAATGAAAGAAGGGGAAAAGCCACAATTCTAAAACAACATTCTAATTGACGATCATGCCTGTTCTCGGGTATTCCACGAAAAGAATTGCAAAGAAAAATTACAGGAAAAATAAAAGGAAACAGAAGGAAAATTAGCAACAAATTCTTTATCCTTGAAATTTTGTATGATGAATGTATGCATCCCTCAAAAATCTAACTTATACTACAAAAAGTGACTCGATGTGGCAACCATATTTTATAACTATAGTACAACAAATGAACAGAACTTTTCTCCTATTTATCACCTGAAATCACCTCAACTGAATGCTCCTGTATTAAATTATCTTCCATGGGAATTTTAACCAATCACCAATCATAGCACTGCCTTGTTAAGTTTCCCTTTCAACCGCATCCACAAGGCACCACGGCTGGGACTGGCTCATCGAACTTGCATATTCTGTACCATATGGGCAAAAGAACGCAAAGCAAACACACTGGATAGAAACATTCAACCTGTAAAAGCAGGGTCTTGGAAACAATTTACAAGAGGTAACGCAGAACTCAAGGCGCCGGTTGAGCTATAGACATCTGAAATGGCTCTATCTTGCACCCTTCACACAACGTTTCGCCCAAAATTTTCCTGATCAAGTCGATATCTCAATTCCCCGGATTGACTCTGCATAGAGAGTGGCAAATTAGACCATCAAACACATACAATTTGATAGCATCAGCCTTTCTAAAATTTATTGTTCTGATCGAGCAAACACTCGGTTTCAAAGGTCATAAAATCTCCTGACAACAAATCAACCAAGCAAATTGTTCGAGTTTCCCTTGATTAGATATCACCGACCAAAACCCAGAGAATCAGAAAGGATACTTCTTTACCCTCCCACTGTTCAAGTATTCATTCAACTAAACTTAGCTTAGCACACGCGAAAACAGAGAATTGAAGAAAAAAAAAAAATAAATAAATAAAGTAAATAAGTGCAGATTATGTCTTGTAAATATAAATGATAGAAATGAAGAAAAAACCTTGGAGAGGGCCTGAGCTATAAGCCTCCCACTGTCCAACTCCTCTGCCGTCCAATCGCCAACAGTCATACATTCCCTAGGCGTTTCGAACAGGGAGAGCGAAAACTGCTTGCGAACAACGCCGACGTCGAAATATATAAGCCCCGAGCTCGGTACATCCACCTGAATCCCTCTCACCGGAAGCCAGAGGAACAGCTCCTGCGCCGAAATCCCCGCCAGCTTCTTGATTCGTCCGTAGCTTAGCGTCCCCGAAACGTTCCTATCGTAGTGCAATTCACTCTCGAACTTGGCGTTGCAGGCCTGATCCAGATGGACCTCGAACCGGCCCGCCTCGTCGACGGTGAATTCCTCGACGCCCTTGGGCAGCAGGCCCATGGGCAGCCCGTGGTCCTTCAGGACGTCGTAGATTGAATCTCTCTGTTTTGAACGAACATCTCCTGGAAATGAGATGGCCAGATAGAGAATAAACCAAAACAGAGGTATTACAGGAAACATGTTCCTCTCTCTCTCCTTTGCTTTTTTTTTTTTTCTTTTTTTCCCCTTCTTTTTGGCTTTTTACTTTTGTTGATTTTGTGGCTGTTTGCTATGAATTAATGAAGCAAAATTTCAGCAGCGTGATTATATACATTGTGCTAAAATTAGGATTAGGGTTTTAGGGACTGATAAATAATGGAAGGGAAGTGGAGTCAGAGCCAAAACTGGTGAGGCAAGAAGGAGACAGTTTGCGCCAGCTTGAGCACAGCTACGGGAGGGAGAGGAGAGTGATCAATTATTGATGGTGAATGTGGGGTCCCCTCTTTATTTTCCAGTCAATTCCTCACCACCACCACCACCACCACCCCCCCCCCCTCAAAAAGAAAAAAAAAAGAAAAAGAAAAAAATCTTCCTCAACTCAATCCTCATAACGAATTTTTTTAAATATATTGTTTTAAATCTTAATTGAACTATTTATCTGTGTATCATTATTTTTAATTTTATATCATATAATTTTATTTTAAATAAATTTAGAATTTTATATAAAATAAAATTATAAATAAGTTATGTCAGATTTTTGCGGAGCAGGTGATTTGGCATGCCAAGGGAAGGAAGGAGGTGGGGGCAGGCCATTGTGGGGCCGATTGGTAGCTGTGCTACAAAACCACCGAACAAAAAAAAAAAATCTCGGAGGTTTTGGCACGTGGGGTGCGGGCAAACGGTGATTTTGAATTTTGGCGAGGGAATAAAGGGTGCTAGATTTACGCGCTCAGGACGAGCGTGAAGAAGCTAAAATATCATGCTGCTAAACATCTGCACGAGGGAAGCGCGTGAGAAATGCCAGGTAAAAAATTAGTTATTATATTAAAAGCAGCTGTGAAAGGAAAGGGGGAGAGAGACTTTTAGGATTTGTTTTGGGGGGGCGTGGGTATGATGATTATGATATTGTCTTCCCATAAAATAATATAATAGACAATAATAATAATAATTTCCAGCCGGCACCACACTTCATATTTAGTGGTGGTGGTGGTCTTATTACCCCTTACGCATGTTTCCGTGAATAATGGTTGTATTTATTTATTTATTTTTTTTGTTGAGTAGTTCAGCCATACCATCATTTTTACCCCCCCCCACCACCACCTTTTATTTTTAAATGAATTTAATTCTGCATCATTGACATCCGTACCGGTGAACGTCGGGTTCCTTCCGCCGGAGAGGGGAGGACATCATCCACTTTTTCATCACAATTAAATATGGAAGGAACTCGGTAGAAATAAGAAGTATTATTACAGTAAGTTATACAATAAAAGGTGGCTCTTCGTATTTATGCATATTTTATATCTCATTCTCAGAGTTAAAATTTTTATATCTTTAAAATAAAAATCTAAAAATTATAATTATTAAGATGTTGCGTGAGGAAATAAGGTGACAAACTTTTGAACAATATATATATATATAAAAAAAAAAAAGATTGATCCTACATAATAAATGCGAAAAAAAAAAAATATTCATTCTTGTGTCGTGACGTGGCCCATGACTTGACTGCTCAAGTCTGCCACTGCTTGAAGCCCAAAAAACAGTCAGTCTTGAAGGCCTTAACAGATCGCGGCAAGTTTCGGAAGCGCGAAACAGCTAGGCGCCAACGCTGTTCTCGTTAGAACAGAGGAGAAAAAATAAATTTTAAAAAAAAGAATATGGAAAAGATAAGATGGCGGATCCCAAGGCAGCCTGTCGGTCAAAAATATCCAGCCCACTTCCATTTTTTCTGCCAACCTTTTCCATTCATTCATTTGGGCAACTTTTTTGGACCCACCCTCGCCCCCCCCCCGGGTCTGTTTCACAATTAATTGTTATTATTTTTGTTTTCACAATTAAACAATATTGCATTTTGTTGTCAATTCAATAGTTTTTAAAAATAAGTAAACACATTTTTTTTGTTCTAAGCATAATACAATTTAATTGTTTATTTTTTTTATAAAAAAAATCAGGGTATATTTGCTTGCCTGAGTAGAAAGGACTCCTGCATGTGGCACTTAGCTTTTGTCCTAATACGATAATTTAATGTAAAGAACGAGAAAAGGTTGTCAATTGTCACGTATTTGTTAAAAAAAATTATCAGTTAGCATTATTGTTAATTTGACTTTGAGGTTTGGACTAGATGAATTGGTGGGACAGGACTCCCCCCAACAACAAGGTCCAGTTACGTGGACTGAAGTGATGGAGACATGATATTAATAGGACATGTGGATCCTGTGTTTAAAAACTCAAATTGTTATATATTTTTATATTATTTATGACATCTTATATATTTCTTTTTATACATCTTAATTTTTAAAAAATAATAAAAAAATACTTTTTTTTTTTTTTTTAATTTGCGTTGTCGGCGTCCCTTTTTTGGGTCTCGGTCTACCGAACATGTTCGTGATGTGTTGTGTTTTATTTCTGTTAAGAAAACGAACTGGCGCTTTCAGAAGCGTCGCGCGCCCCCCTTCCAATCTATCTGTCCGCACTGCAACGCCGAACGCAGCCCTTTCTCTCTCTCTCTCTCTCTCTCTCTCTCTTTACACACTCGCATTCCACGTGAATTTCTTTCGCCGTCTAATACACTGCCCCCTTGTCACTCACTCTCACTCTCTCTCTCTCTCTCTCTCTCTCTCTAGCCAAATTTACCAAAGCCAAGCATCTAGATTAGTGGAGACGGAGGATAAGGTGGGGAGGAGGGAGAGCCGGAGAGGAGAGAGAGAGAGAGAGAGAGAGAGAGAGAGAGAGGAGGAGAGGTGGATCCAATGCTCTGTGCTGCACTGTGTCACCGCCGCGTCTCTTTTTTTTCTCTACTCGCGGCGGTGTGTTTGTTAACTGGAGGCTCTTGGGCTGATGATCCGTACTTGTTCTATGACTGGACGGTTTCTTATCTGACGGGCTCTCCCATTGGTGTTAGGCAGCAGGTCCTCTTTCTCTTCTCTTCTCTTCTTTCCTGCTCTCTTCTCTCTGCGTGTAATTCACTAATGCAGATTATGTAGAACGAACTTCTATCTTCTTTCCTGCTCTCTTGTCTCTGCGTGTAATTCACTAATGCACATTATGCAGAACGAACTTCTATCTCCCCCTTTTGTTAAGTAAATTGCTTCTTCTACGCTTAGGACTCGGTGCGACTATTTTGAAAGAAGGGATAAGAAGATTTTAGTCAGACTTGTGTTGTTTAGATGTTTTTTGAACTGTAATTCTAGTACATCAGACCCGCGAGGCGTGAGACTTCCGTGCACTGACGCGTTTATTTTTAGTTTTTGAATTTTGGAAATTCAAGCTCAAATTATTGAACAATTATGCCGCACACGATTTCATTATTGGCGTTTTTTTAATTATTTTTTTCTACTTATTTCCTTTTTTTTTGTTTTAGTGCCGGCGAGTTGTACAGTGAATCTTTTTAGTCTCTTTGACAGTTAATAGGCATCAACGGGCAATTTCCAGGTCCAACTTTGAATGTTACTACAAATTGGAACGTCGTAATCAATGTCAAGAACAGACTCGATGAGCCATTGCTTCTCACCTGGTAAATTGACAAAAGTTTTACCGTTTGAAAGTCAAAACAAAGTCTAGTCACCGAAAGAACATTTGATTCTAATGTTAATGTTGCTTGCCTCGATTTAGGGATGGCTTACAACATAGGAAAAACTCCTGGCAAGATGGTGTTTCGGGAACTAATTGTCCAATTCCTGCCGGATGGAATTGGACCTATCAATTCCAAGTCAAAGACCAGATAGGAAGCTTCTTTTACTTCCCTTCTCTCAACTTTCAAAGAGCAGCAGGTGGATATGGAGGACTTATAGTAAACAATAGAGATGTTATACCCTTACCGTTTGCAGTGCCAGATGGAGATATGATTCTCTTTATTAGTGACTGGTATACTAAGAGTCATAAGGTCAGTATAGATGGTGTCAGCTCATTGCTTGTGGTGAATTTGGCCTACTTTATACGTTATTCATGGTTGACGAATGTTTATGGAGAAGCAGAAACTGAGGAAGGATGTTGAGAATGGGAAGGATCTAGGAGTTCCTGAGGGTATCCTCATTAATGGTTTTGGCCCGTACAGATATGACGAGACGCTCATCCCAGGAGGCATTAATTACCAAATAATCAATGTCGATGCAGGTACACGTGGGATGCATAATTGATGTCAGTGTGCTCTTGTTTCTGTTTGTCAATTGACTGACTCTTCTTGGGAGAAATTCATTATATCATTATATGACCAATTTCATGAGATTCCAATACTTTATTTTGATGGTTGGCGAGATATGCAACATTGTTTACCCCAATTAATCTGTTTAAATTAGATAATCAGGAAAGACTTTGATTCCTTAGGATATGTGAAAAATGCCTGTAGGAAATCCTATGGGGATTGACTAATTAGACGCTTGAGTTTGTTTTTCCTTCAACCTAGGATCTATAACCTGTCTAGCAGTACACTACTAGGCCCTCTAAAGACAGCCTGGTTCTATGAGATTGAGACTGTGCATCGAGCGTTTTCTGGTAACACGATCTACTTGCGTAACCCTGTTATACTCCCCTTTTTTGTTATTTTTAATAGACAATGCTTCATGCTTTATTTCCATTGTCATACAGGCAAGACATATCGCCTCTGTGTGCATAATGTGGGTATTTCAACCAGCCTCAATTTCAGAATACAAAACCATAACTTACTTCTTGTTGAGACAGAAGGATCATATACAGTTCAGCAGAACTATGATAACATGGATATTCATGTGGGCCAGTCATACTCATTCTTGGTTACGATGGATCAAAATGCTAGCAGTGACTATTACATTGTTGCCAGTCCCCGCTATGTCAATTCATCTGCTTGGTCTAAAGCTTCAGGAGTTGCTATATTGCACTATTCCAATTCCCAGGGGCCTGCTGCAGGTCCTCTTCCTGATCCACCTAATGAAGATGATAGCTCTTTCTCGATGAATCAAGCAAGATCCATAAGGTTATGATTAATCATACGTCTTTTGGATTATGCTGAACATATTGTTAGCCTGCACAATGTTGAGCAGTTTAAAAATTGCTTTACCTTTTGTCTAGTATTGGTTGTCACTGGTTGATTCTTTAATCTGTGGCTAGTTTCTCTTGCAACTTCATGGCAACCAATTCTTGTAAAGGGATGTCTGATTACCAATTAAAGTCACGGAGCCTATCATCTGCTTCTCAATCCATTTCATTTTCTTTGAACATTTCTATGCGACTGATTTTTATTTTCATAGATGGTGGGTTGCTTGCTGATAGTTTTTTGTAATGTTGGTGCTTTTCCAGGTGGAATGTATCTGCTGGTGCTGCTCGGCCAAATCCTCAAGGATCTTTCCAATATGGTCAGATTACAGTGACAGATGTGTACATGATCCTCAACAGACCTGTGGAGCTTGTAAATGGGAAGTGGCGTGCCACTCTGAATGGCATTTCATATTTACCGCCTTCAACTCCCCTAAAGCTTGCACAGGAATACAAGATCCCTGGGGTTTACAAACTTGACTTCCCCAACAAATGGATGGACAGACCTCCCAAAGTTGATACTTCTCTAATCAACGGAACTTTCAAAAGTTTCACAGAAATTATCTTTCAGAACAATGATACCACTGTCCAGACCTACCATATGGATGGATATGCATTTTTTGTTGTGGGGTGAGCTCTTTTGCTCATATGCTTATTGTCTTTATTTCACATGAATGGAACTGAATCATTTTGAAACTAAAATTTCCACTTTCTTGTGTGCACTTTAGCATGGATTTCGGAGTGTGGACAGAGAATAGTAGAGGGACATACAACAAATGGGATGGTGTTGCTCGCTGCTCCACTCAGGTGTTGCTTTCATTTCTCTTGTATGGTTCCCTGCTCAAGAGATTGTGAATTTAAAAGCTGAGAGAGTATGAGAGACACTGAAAGCCACAGAAAACCACATGCTATTCATATTTTTGGAAAAGAAAAAAAAGACTTCCCCAAGAAAATATCATTATCAAAAAGAAAACCAAATCTTTTCTTCGATAAATTAGCCACAGATAAACATATGTTGTGCTGTTGTAAACCTTCATGAAAGACATTCTGCATGCATAAATGGAGTGAAGGCATGTATCTGAACTAACCAGGATGCACTTGAAGATAAATATATGTTGTGCTGTTGTAAACCTTCATGAAAGTCATTCTGTCTGCATAAATGGAGTGAAGGCATATATCTGAACTAACCAGGATGAACTTTAACACAAAATGGAAAATATTTCCAAGTTTTGTGGTCGATTTGGTGCATGAACTGTGATGTCTGTTGATGGTTTCTAGTGAAATAAGTCATTCCAACTGCTTATTTTACATGTTATTTGAAGGAAAGCAGAAGAGACAACTTACTGGTCTTCAAGGAATTAAGTAGACTTTGCCACTGCAGTCAGGGAACTGGAATTAAAAAGAAAAAAGGAACAAATAAATTTAAAAATAAGGTAAAAGAAGGAATTCCGACTGAAGTTTCTGAAAGTTATTCGACAGTGATATCTCATCACTTTCCTTTAGTGATTAGAAAAACAGTAATTTGAAGATCTAGCCAGATAAAAAAGGCCAATCATTTTTAGAAACTAGTGTCTATGAGATGTCCAGAGCAAAGGCCATCACAGTTGGATACTATTGTTTCTCATCTAATGGCAGGTCTTTCCTGGAGCTTGGACAGCTATCTTAGTTTACCTTGATAATTCTGGCATGTGGAATCTCCGTGCGGAAAATCTGAACTCCTGGTATCTGGGGCAGGAAGTTTATGTGAGCGTTGCGAATCCTGAGCTAGACAAATCTGAAGCACCTTTGCCTGATAATAGTATATATTGTGGTGAATTGTCATCCTTGCAGAAGTAAGATCTCAGTGCATAACATGCTTACTCTTCTCTTAGCAGTCTCAATGGAAATTGCTCTGGGTAGTTGGAAAAAATTCTAGCCTTGACCTTTGATGTTGAAACTTTATTTTGGTTGATTTGTTAGCCGTGTTTGTGAATCTTCCGGATTATTGCACTTTATGAAGTTGGATTCTTATGATTCTGCTTTGAGTAAACACTCTTGCAAACATGGTTTATTTTAATGGCCTATCTAATTATTATAATCCGTCATTTAGCCATTTTGCTAAAGCTCTAATTGTAACCTTCTTTTCCCTCTTTGCAGAGATCAGGCTCAGAGATTCAAATTTTCTGATGCACCATCTCTTTCCAATGTGAGAACGTGTTTGATTGTGTTATTAATGACCTTATGTGGAACTTTAACGAGGTAACTAAGTGAAAATATTGCAAATTCAAGATCTTGACCGAATAACTGATCTAGCAACAGTACTTTTCTAGTGCAAATGGCCTATTAATCTCTGAATTGGTTGGACTCAGTTTCCATAAACATTTTATGTCCAATTTGAGCCACTGAAGAGGCATTATTTTAGATTTCCTTTTAAAATTCTAAAATCAGGTGGAAGTTAGGCCAAGTCCGAAACAACATGCATGGTGAGCCAATATCAGATGAAGAGTTCTCTGTTGATGAAAGGCTTGTATCGTAGGTTGGGTAACATTTACTGTTGTATTTTACGTATCGACAATATTATTTATGTTGTTTATGTGATTGAAATTGGTCATTGGTAGAGTGATCAAACTCCATTCTTAGTTGTACAAATTTATGTTCTCATGAAAGACGCCCCCCGCCATTTTTATTAGTTACGGTACTGGTTAACTGGACGTCGGCTTTCAGCCTAAATGAATGGTGTCGGGGGTTATGAAATTATGATACTGGTTATGTGTCAGTTTTGATTCTAGAACCGGCCCCCTTGTGCTTCCGTCAAATTGTTTCCAATAAGATTGGCTCGGTTTGCTGTGTATGTTTCGGCCTTGCTCTCCGTGAGCTCAT
Organism: Ceriops tagal; assembly: GCA_021533255.1. Taxonomy (NCBI): domain Eukaryota; kingdom Viridiplantae; phylum Streptophyta; class Magnoliopsida; order Malpighiales; family Rhizophoraceae; genus Ceriops; species Ceriops tagal. Next base: position 349,584 of record CM038603.1, read on the forward strand.
GTTTCTTTTTCTTTACTCTCTGACGTAAAAAGTGTTTTATAACCTTATTAATAAAGTCATCTATTTTAACCAGTCCATTTTTGGGGATCGATGACTGGGCGTTTTTGGTGGTTGGTACCTTATCTGTTAATGTTCCCCTTGGCCTTTTTTCCCCGTTTGGGTTGCACGGTCTGGGAGCACGATGAACTTTGCCGATTGTTCCATTATGGGTTATTTGCCTATTTTCCATCGTAGTAGTTATGACGGAAAATTTGTGGAGTCAAAACTTATTGGCTCCTTTAGAACAACCACTTATTGAAGATTTTGAATGGTTGATTGTCTGCCTCTTGGACTTCTACGAGAATGGTTGTGTTATCAGTCTGGTGTTAATGGTGACCCATGAGCTGGGAAAAGCAGAGTCTTATTCTTGCCAACGGCGTGGTTGATAGGGAAGTAAGTCTAGTGGGGTACCAAGTAAATTGATTCGCCGATGACTTTACCTATTTAATTCAGTGCCTACGCCGGTGTGCCCCCTCAGACAAGTTTTTGGACTTTGAGGTCTTCTGATTTCGCAAATCCTTTGAATTGAATGATTGCGCATCAAAACGCAGCCCAAATAATCTATGAGCGACTTGTGCCCGTCTGTAATAGTGAACTGAACTAAACAGCCCTTCTTAATATGATTGTGTGCACCCTATACAGTTCGATTTGATTTTTTTTTTTTTTTTAAAGATCGTTTTTACACTATAGACGGAGCAATAACAAGATGGCTTGCCGACTTATCGCGTCGATGCATTCACATTTCTTCTTGGCTTAGAGCGGGGGGGTCTCTTGCATTTCTTGTTTTCATCACATGGTACAATGTTGCCATTCGTTGCACGGTCGGTCCTGACCTGCCACCTCGAAACCTTGTCCTTGCCGCCACTCTAAAACTGCCGACAGCCCCAACTGAAACAGTTGATGAAGACACCATAATTGTAACAACAACGACAATAATGATCTGAAACTGAAATATTTTTAAGTTTGGATCACACAAGATAGATGCAATTGATCTTATAAATAATGCCTCCATGCGTAATTACCAAAATTAGCTGGTGCTAACGCCCGGGTAGTTGGACTTGTTCAAACAAACTTCTCAACGCGTTTTGGACACTTGAAAATATAAAATAATAATAATCATAAAAAAAGTAGCAGTGGAGAGATGACCACTCGTAATTATCAACAGAAAGTAACGGTTTAAGCTACATCCTTACGAAGCCCATTTTTAGTCAGCTGCTAACCTCCGACCCTGAACAGTTTTCTGTTAAAGATCCGTCTCCTTATTAGCAGCCTTCTTATTGCATGCGCACCTTTCTTTTGTCTTCCACCATAGCCTGTTGTTCCTATGTAACCTTATCAAGATTTTATCATCACCCACCCTCTTAATTCCCATTTCCCCTTCGGCATTGAAATACTTCTTTCTTCGTCTGGAAATTAGGACTGCAGGTTTTGCCATACGGTGTTTTGTTTCGTTTGCTTCTTTTTCTATTTTCTTGTATGGATCCAGCGGAGCTACGCCGGGTTTTCCAAATGTTTGATAGGAATGGAGATGGCAAGATTACAACGAAAGAGCTAAGTGACTCGCTGCAGAATTTAGGTATCTATATACCCGACAAAGATTTGATCCAAATGATCGAAAAGATAGACGCCAACGGAGACGGGTTCGTGGATATCGAAGAATTCGGGGCATTGTATCAAACGATAATGGACGAGAGGGACGAGGAGGAGGACATGAGAGAAGCGTTCAATGTGTTCGATCAAAATGGAGATGGGTTTATCACCGTTGAGGAATTGAGGTCGGTTTTGTCTTCCCTGGGGCTGAAGCAAGGAAGAACCCTGGAGGATTGCAAGAAGATGATAAATAAGGTGGACGTGGATGGAGATGGCATGGTCAACTTCAAGGAGTTTAAGCAGATGATGAGAGGTGGTGGGTTTGCCGCTCTAGGTTCGGGTTAACTGGTGTTAATTAGAGAGGATGTATTGATTAGAGAGGGTATGTTAATTCATTTGTTTCGATAATTTTGGATTATAATGCAGAATCAAGGAGGCCCTCTTCAGGAGACCCAATTTTTATCACTTACTCCATTCAAAAAGAATATACAATAAGTGTCATTTCTTAGTAGATATCTTCTGGATTTAAATTTCCCTTAACACGAATTTGGTGTAAGTTATGTGATAATATCATGATCATTGATTACATGTTTATAGTTCATATCATTCATAAATGTGTACTCATCAAGTGAAACATAGATGGACTGCCAAAAAACGTAGAGAAGGTTGGATGGGCGATTGGGCATAAGCTGCGGTGTCATGTGCTGCAGCAGTTGGGAAGATTTCAAATCAATATATCTTTTTATATTATAAAACTTTGGCAGGTGCGTGCATGTATTTACCTATTAAGGAAGTAGAGGGGAAAAAAAACCACAAAATCTCTAAAATTTGTGTGGTCTTAAGTAATGAAACATCAATATAATTGATGTACTGCGTGTGCATAATAAAATAGAGAGAACATATGAGCAAAGAGGGGGCCCGGGGGGAGGGAGAGAGAGAGAGAGAGAGAGAGAGGGAGAACTTTCGTTACAAAAATTTACTTTGTCGCTTTCACCGAATTTAAGTACAGCCCAACTTTTACCGTTTCAGTTATAACCTTCCTCATTTGAGGATGTTTCTGCTAGATTTGCATCAGATTCTGAAGAACTGCCAGATATGTTAGAGACCGACCCTGATACAGAAGAATAAGAAGACGGCTCAACCTCTTCTTTGTTGGGATGAGCTCGAAAATTTCCCAGTGTTGTCTCATCGCCTTTTAAGCCTTTTGGGTACAACCAGTGAAGAGCATGTTTGAATCTTAGACCCTAACCGTCGACATGGTTCACTTAATGTGTTGGATTAATAGCAGCCCTTGTTCAGTGCCCTGCTCTCCGTTCGATCCATATAAGCAGAACTGAAATAAAATGATCTCCACACATCTGAATGATTCAACCAGCCAAAAGCCCTACTTAATTCCATCCATCTAATATGCATGGCATTCATTGCCAACGATTCAAGTTTGTCAGAGGAAATAGTGAGATTAGCGGACAGACAAATAGTAGATTTTTTTTTTTTTGAAAAAAAAACGAAGTTTTAGACATATTTGCAATCTGAATCAACTCGCCGCTCGCTTTCAAGTTCTTTTACGTTATTTACAATAGCTTGAACTTTATTTGACAAGTGACTGGTATGTTCCTCAACATAAGCCAGCACCATGCGCAACTGTTCCTTGTAAGCAGCACAACGGCGTTTACATCTTTGTCTCTCATTGTTTAGCTCAATGGTCAGTTCTCGTATTCTCTGATCCTTCGCATCCTGCAGAAACCAGCATTAAAATGTGAGAAAAGCAATACTGATGAAAATATGCATAAATCATAAATTATCCTTACACTCATCATCACCATGGCTCGAAGGAAAAGTACAATAGCTTGGGATTCAAGTTCAACATTCATGTTCAGTGTTCCACCACAATATCAGGCAGATTTGAAGGTTATTTACTTCAACAGCATCTATGGCCTATATATTGACCGTCCCTCCGGCTCTACATATAAAAAGATTATCCATCATCTTTGTCATTGCTACACCCATAACAAAGCACTATTTTGGGACCTCTAACAAACAGAATACCGAGCATGCCCCAATTCCTTCTTAATTTGTGTGCTGTTTTCTGGGGTGGTAACCAATGTTCTTAACATAGCCAATCAACCATATTTAACTTGACGGGATATCATTTCAAACTAGTAAACTCCCACTTTGGTTAGGTCAACAGCGAAAACAATCAATGAATACTATCAATCAAAGGTATCTTCGTATCCTTTAACATAGAAAACATTACATACCTCACTAACCGAGCTTTTTGCTGACCCTCGCCAAGGTACTTTACCAGGAGACATCAATGCGTGATTGTGCTCTTTAACAAATTTGGTAACAACCCACTTGACTCCATCTCTTAGAGCCATCCTCAACATTGCAGGGCATCCTTCTCGGGTTATAGGTGGTGGAGGAAGAACCCTATCTTTCCGGTATACATATTTTTTTTCACGAAAACCCTCTTTAGAACAGACAAAATCCTGACCAATAACCAGATTGTTTATTCGAGAACGCCGGTTATGATGGATACGGACAGTAAAACCAGTGCGCCTGCCATAAGCAATATAAAATTCTCGAGCATCGTCCCTTGACTTGAACTCCATACCAATGTACGGTTCCATGACAGCATCACCACCTGTGAAAGGCAAACATTCACTAGATTGCTCTACTAGGATCTTGTCGTCTTCAACGAGACATAAATCAACACTTCTGTAGAGCTCGTCATCCCCGAATTCGTGCTCGTTGTAGTTTCCAACTTGGAAAAACCTTTCACTCTCGTCAGAATCAAATGTTTGAATAGAGGTACTCTCCATTATGCTCTCTTAATGCAGATTTAGACAAGAAGCTGGTCATACCCGTCACAACCGCTGTAAGCAAGAAAGGGACAAAAGCGCATTAGAGAGACACAATCCCAACCATGATCCGCCAAATTCTAAACGAACTGAAACTAACAAAAAATTCCCATTAAAACCAAAGTTGTTTCTTCCCATAAAGTCCATAAATCGAATGTAATTTGACTAAAAAATTTGGTAGAGAGTGATTGGCATTAGAATGAAACTAGTAGCCCCATTTTCTCATCAAACTTTTTTATTATTATTATTATTTTATTTTTTTAGGCAAACAAACGAGTGTGTTTGAACTTTGTTATTTTCCAGCGCCAAAGCAGCGAAAAGGAAAACAAAAGGAAAATAAATAAACTTGATTGGTTGTGGTGTGGTGGGGAGTTGGGGGCGATGAGCGTACCAGATCCAGCAGCAGTAAAAACCCTAGGATTGCAGTGTGGGTTGAAGCGGCAGCAACAACATGATGGACCGGAGATGTAGACTATCACATCATCTTTTTAATTTGCGGGCATTTGGGTCCACTGACTTGCTTTCTTCGTCTTTTCTTCTTTAACGGCAAGTCGTTTCATTTAGAACCACTAAGCCCAAGCCCAATAAGTCGAACCTGGGCCTAAAATGATTTTGTGGTGAGGCCGAACCTGAATCTCAAATGAACCCAGGTTCGAGACGTCAACTCATTTTTCCTTCTTAATTCAATGCCAGAAGTCTCGAGTTTAAATTTTAATTGAAATTAAATAAATGATAATAACAAAAGAGAGATTAAAGCCTGGGCGGCCACAGCCACGTTGTGGCCGTTCGACATAAAACGGGCACGACGGAGGGTTGCCTGCTTAAGCCAATGAGGCGGGGGCCTATGTCAAACATGGGGAGATGGGTGATTAAAGGGATGTTTAATAGGATCATAGACGTTCTTTAGATGTTCGTTCTTGACAGCCCTTGTATAAACAGTGTACGCCCGACCGATCAGGACCGTCCGTTGGGCTGCGGGCAAAAGGAAACAAAATCGGAGAAGCTGCCCGGCTCCGCCGCATTCCTTTGCTTTTTCCATATATTCGTTCCTCAGCCATGTGGCGTTATTGTGACCAAAATTGATAAAGCGAGACAGATAGAGAGGCACAAGGTTGCCCTTGTATTGTATCTAACGAATAATGTTACATTTTCGCTGAATGCTAGAACATGTGGGCTAAAAAAATGATGGCGCAGGCCGTGAATCACTTCCAGCACAATAAACATGCAAGGCTACTAGAGGCTATCTATGGTGGGAGGATTTGTTTTGCACATCAGACTCAACTTTTTTCACATTGTCTACTATCGCTTGAATTTTTGAAGACAGTTCTTCAGTTTGCTCCTCAACATTATTGATGAAGCTTAGCAATTTTTCTCGGTAGACTGCACACAGTTGCTCTTGATGCCCCAATTCATTGGTGAGTTCTTCAATCTTCTTGTCCTTGTCACCCTACAAGTAAACCAAATTGCTTACAGACAAGACTAACACAAATAACACACAACTCAAGAGACCGTTCAATCCATATCCTTCTGTTCAATAAATTCAAGATACTTTTCTCCATTGAAGAGAGCATGCCAATTCTGTGGCTCCCGTTCACATAACAATTATGTCACCAATCAGGATATATTCATAATTCAGTATAAACCTAAATAACCGATCCTATTCTGAAACTGCACAACTTTCACTTTCCCCAAAGCAATAAATTATACACAAGAACACAAAACAACTAAAAGTACATAGAGGTGGTATGGAATAGACTGGAAAAAAAAAAAAAAAAAAA
>CM038603.1:356251-380387 GCA_021533255.1 Ceriops tagal
AAAAAAAAAAAAAAAAAAAGAGCATTCATCACAAGTTATCAATAACAAAAAAGATAAGCATAAATAACAATGTTGGCTGAGACTGACTGGAAATAAATCAATACATATAGAATAATATCGTGCCGCGCACCCCCACCCCAATATCTTTCTATTTTTCCAAAAGAATAAGGGATTGGCACTTATAAACGATTATAAACAGAGAGACTATGGTAAAGGATCAAGATACTTACTGCTGTACTGAATCCGCTGGCAGTAACAACCAAAGGATGGTTGTGATCTTTCTCAAATCTTGTAACAACCCATTTTCCAGACTTTTCCATCTTAACTAAAATTGTTGCTTTGCAACCTTCCCGTGCACTGGGTCGTGGCTTCTTATCTGTCCCAACTATGCTCCTATGATTTGGAGAGAAACCCTGCTTATTGCATCCTAATCGCCGAGCAAGAGTTCTACCATCAATCCCAGAACGACGACGTTGCATAATACGTACAACAAATCCTACCCGTCTAGCATACTCCACATAGAATTTCCTGGCAGCATCTTCAGAATCAAACTCCATCCCCACATATGGCTCTGACATTGCATTTCCCTCTGATGCACCAAGTTTTTCTTCAACAGAACCATCCACTGCCCCTTCTTCCTTGTCCAAATCCACTGTCACAAAATCATTTATTACAACCTATTTAGAAATTGTACGTAATTTGGCTTTCTTCTGTGAAGGAAGGCAGACCACTGAATTTATGTGAATGCAACACGTGCTTCAACAACTGTGCCTTTGAGAAGCAGATGAAAATCATGGCAATAACATGCTAAACAAATGACCTAGTAGAATGCCAAGTGACATGAAAGACAAAAGTGCAGAGCTCTAAGTGAATATTCACATCTCTTTCCTCCGCTGCTCAAGGAAAAGGAAAAAATGCCAAAACCATGTACAATCAATGACAAACCCACTTGAAGTCCCACCCACAAGTGCTTTAACAAAGGACTTAGGAAGGTTTCCCATGACAAGAGTGGCATCCATAAAGTTTATACTAAGTGTTGGTTGAAAAGAGAGGGGAGGGGGCATTCCATAGATCTTTTGTAAGATTGATTTGCAAATTAAATTTGCTCATCCAAAAGGAAAAAAAAGGAATAACTTTTTACGTCATCTTGTAAGATCATATTGTCTGAGAAAAATGTTAAAAGTCCTCTGATCTCTGCTATGCACCAATCTAGACCACCAAATTATAATGGATAAAGCATCAAATCAAAGAGGCACAACTAAGGAAACAATACTGTGACACTATAACGCTCACCGAGAAGAAAGATACATGGAATCTATGCAGGAACAAGAATGAAAATCGAGAATTGTTTCCAAATTTCCAACATCGGTCGAGAATAGATATAACCCTGAAAGATTTTCCAGTTAATTCAGCCAAATTTACTTGTTTTGTCATCATTTCTAGAATTAAAAAAAAAAAACTTATATATATTTTCATGAATTTCCAAAATATCAGCATTTCCGTTTTGAAATTCAAAAACATTGCCTATAATAACTCAAAAAACCTCTTAAACATGTATCCACCGAAAATGCCAGTATTTATCTAAAATAGTATTCTTCTGGCAGCCTGTAAAGACAAAAAAAAAAAAAAAATCAAAGCTTCCTCTTTCAAAACCCCACTTCAACATCGAGCATCAAACCGCTTAAGACAAAAAATTCGTGAGCATACTGTCTGTCTATATGCCTATTAATCTCTTTGTTGGCCTAAATCACGAAGACCAACGTTAAAAATGAAAACTTTATCCAGCAACTTTCTCGCAGAACAAACCAGAAAAATTCGCAATTGTAAAAATTTGTCAAAAGTGATGTGAGAAAAGGACTCACTGAATCAAACAGGCGGCCGAGGACATCCGTGATTGGAAGACGGAGAGGGAGGAGCGATCTTTGCGTTATTGCAGAAGTCCGGGAGGGAACAGACGCTTGTGAACGGAAATGGGGAGGAGATTATTCTTCGCCGTCCGATCGGAGACGTCGCGGATATGTGATGTCCCTGCCTGATCGCGTATGGAGATTTTTGAGCGTGGCTCTTCAGACCGTCACTGTTAACGTCGTGCTTAGGCTTATGCCCTTGGCTTTATTATTATTAGTCTATTATTGTTGAAGTCGTGTCTTTCCCCTCACTATTATTATTATTATTATTATTATTATTATTATTATTATTATTATGTTTTGCTTCTTTTATTTTTCGCTACACCGAAAAGTTTACGCCCTTTGTTTCCCTAATCCGGCAAAATAAAAAAATGCCAATATGCCATGCCTACCCACCAAATCCTGATACATACATACATATATATATATATATCTTTTTTTATTTATATTTTTAATTTTTTTTGACACCACACATATGACAACCTGTGAGAGTTTGGTGCGGTGGAATGCCAAGTATAAAAGAAAAGCTAATTTTCTAAAACTCTTGAATCAAAGCACTTTAAGGTTTCTTTTTTCTTTTTAACCACGAAAAGGAAACGTAATGTATCCAAGAAAAATAATGAGGACGACAAATCCAATTCTCTGTTTTTATTTTCTCTCTCTCTCTCTCTCTCTCTCTCTTTCCTTGGTTTGGTTTTCTGTCTATTCTTCTCGTTAACCGTGTTTCAATACTCGGTAGTATCCCTTTAATATTAAAAAGGTGTCAGATCAGCCCGAGGTACCTCGTTCAGACAATCCGCAGGTCGAGTAAAACAAGTGGGACAGCCAGAGATTTAAGGAATACCTGAAGCCACTCAGGTGAACAAAGCCAAGAAATTCTTGTGCAAGTAGCAGTAGCCAAGAGCTGAACGAGAAATCATTCTTTTAAGTTATGACTTAACATGACTTGACTGGAACTGTTGTTGTTTTCCATCGTCTGCCTTCTAAATTCTCGGAACGTATATTGCAGATATTAAGATCAAATTCCCAGAAAATGAGTCGTTGCATTTTAAAATAGAAGTGGAGAATACCCTGTCATATATATATTCAGGAAAATAAGACTCGCATTCTGAACAAGGTTTCTTAGGGTTTTAACAGAAGAAGGGAAGCATATCCTGGACCATTCCCTAACTCAACATCAGCAAATCGGGATTCAGGTAAGCTAGGTAATGAAATTGTTCGTGACTAGCACATCATAGACCACGTTAGTGAAACCTTTTTATGTGTTCTGGTAGTAATCACTTAGCTGCTCTTAGCCTAAACAACCCGGATTCAAACATTTAACTCCCACTGGAACAAAGTAGGTCTGCCCTTCACAGACCAAAATGAGCATTACCACTCGGCAAATTGCAAGTCCCTGGTTACATGACCACTGAATTTGTCAAACACAGATGCAACAATGCACAGGTGATGAAGCAGAGCCTTAACAGAGTAACCAGGCTACAGAAACTCAGGAATAAGTTCAATGTGCCGAACATCTTGTATTAATTTAAAAGATCCATGCTGCGTGTGCAACGTAGTCAACCAAGACAAATCTACTTCACTTTGAAGGTGAATTCTACACAAATGTTGTTTGGCAAATATCAGAAGCAGAGACTCGAATAGCTCCAGCAAGTGGTAACCATGCACTCTGCTATTTATGATAGATTGTACAAGTCATGAAGATCCTTCATCCATTCAGCTTGAACTAAATAATGGAACCATTGGTTTTAGATTTTTTTACTGGGCTTGAATTATTCAATTCCTAAAGGACAAGATAGTAATTCATTTTGTTCCTTTCGCTGCATGCTAATGAAATCCATGAAAAAATCTATGCATAGAAGACTTCTAAGGATCAAATGAGTATTAAAGAAGTATTAATTATATGTTTAATGGCTAAAAGATGAAAGAGACACTTAAAAAGCTAATTGAAGGAGTTTGGATCAAAGAAATTAATTCGAACTTGAAGGATAGTAAAGTATATCTTAATTTCAGTTAAAACTTTATTAATTATATGAGTATACTTAATAAATCTATATTAAGTACTTGTAAAGATTTTTACAATAACTTTTAAGAGTAAATTTGTTGTCTACTTATTTAAGAAATTTGCTTTTATATTTAAAGTTGTTAATTTAACTTATAAATAGACATGATTTTATTGTTAAAGGGGTAGATCATTTGGTAAATGAAAAAATGTGAGAATTTTCTTCTTTAATTATTTCAAAAACTAAAGAATTTATCAACAACTACTCTTCTTATAGCATTTAACTCAACATATCACTCTTAAATCTATTCTTTTCTGAAGTGTGACGTTTATATTCCTTTTTATACTTTCAGTTTGTATTACTTTGAACATTTCTCAACAATTTTCTTCTTGTAGCATTTAACTCAACATATCATTCTTAAATCTATTCTTTTCTGAAGTGTGACATTTATATTCCTTTTTATACTTTCAATTTGTATTACTTTGAACATTTGGGTTTAGGTCTTGCATAATTGAAATCTAATTTACTTTCCTGAGATTTTTTTTTAATTCTTTGTGTTGAATTCCTAAATCACGTCTTTTAAGTTTCATATCAATTAGTATTAGATCTCTGAAATTTAAATTAGATTTGCTTATCAAAATTAGAATTTTTCTTTATGACTTTCTAGATTTAAATTTGAGTCTTTCTAATTCCTACAAGGAATTAAATTTAATTATTTTTCATTGTCTTGCAAATGAATCTTACTATTTTTCTTTAATTCACAACCTTTATTCATTATATTTTCTTAAATTTCTTTAATTCTAATTTGTTAGAATTAATTGGTTACAAGGTAACTTTGATTAAAGTTATTTGGTACAATAAAGAACTGAAAAAAGACATTTGAGTATTAAAAGGCAAAAATGTAAATACATATTAACAAAATGTTCTAAAAAGTTTAAATATAAAAGTTTGTGATACCATTTTTAAGTGAAATATGTGAGAGAGTGTTTTGTGAAATATCATAACCATTTTGTGCATAATTAACACTGTGCCTTCCAATGATGAAGGTCTAAGGAGGAAGTTAGTGATTTGTTATGTGGAAGTGTTGTGAGGTTTTTTTCTAACAATTCTTTTCATTTTTCAATCATGTTAAATAGTAAAGATAAAGGAGTAGCCCAAAATGTAAAAATGGATGAATCATTCATATTCAAAGTAATGCAAGAACAATTTGAGAGAATGAAATCTTGTTTAGAGAAATTGTAGATAAATTGGAGAAGTAAGATGCTACCATAGCCAATTTGTATAGAGGGCAGCAAAAAGGACTCCTAATTTGCGCAAGAATGATGCTAATGAAGAGTATGATGACAATTATGGTTATGAGCTTGACAATGAAGACTAAGTCTCAAATTTCAACATAGGACAGAAGTATAAGAGGTAGTGGGGGTTAATTATTCAATGGAGCCATTGCTTTTAGGGTTTTTTTACTGGGTTTGAATTATTCAATTCTTAAAGGAGAAGATGGTAACTTCAACAAAGGTGAGTGAGCAGAGACTACCCTAGCCGAATAAGACTATCACTCAAATGCAGCTCGTCCATCCTTTCATCCCAGTCTAGACTGCTACTGAAATTTGCACTTGCTGGAATGGTTCTAACTTAAAATTATGAAAAAAGAATAAAAAATTCACAAACTCGGGCAGTTAGTCAACAAGCAAATTACAAAAAGCTTATACCAAGTTACCAACTCATGCAGTTTAGCACGCAGATCTAGCTACCAAGGATACCTTACCCCACTATATGCTCAACGGTAAGTGAAAATGCACTGGTAATAAGAATTCAAATGCTGCAAACTGGTATCCTCAAACAACCCAGCAAAATTCAACCGATATCTAACCCATTTTGGATTTGGACGAGGCAGAGTAAAGATAGATAAACAAGCAAGGACACTAAAGCGTCCAAATTGAGCAACCTCAGACCACACTAGCAGAAGCTAAGCATTAAAATCACACCAAAGCCCCCAATTCAGAACATATTGAGCCGCCCAATATTCCCAATTGTGCCAAATGACAACTTTCTCAAACTTCAGACAGACCCTTTTAGCTCCAAAGCGCTGATGTGCCATGCCACTTAATTTGATAGAGTAAAAACAATTTCAATATCAGTGCAAGAAGGCATAAACAGCAGTAGAAATATAAACCAAAAGAGCAGAAGAAACCAGGACGACTAAAGCCGCAACCGAATGAACCGCACTCTTGCTTCCACAGGACAACAGACCCAACCGGATCTCGATCACATTGATCATCGACAGCACCAAGAAGATGCAACCCATCACGGACCCCACCGCGGACCCCATCATACCGAGCCTCAAAACTTTGAGATTTATGTGGGCCTTGAAAGCCTCATCCACGTCTTTGCTGTTCAACAAGTTAATGGCCAGCTTCAGGCCCTGCGCGATCAGAGAAGAAAAGAGGAAGAAGCTGAAGGAAACCACCTCGAAGACAAGGAGCTTCTTGGCCACGTCGGTGCCGGCGTCGCAGGCGGACCGGTTCTCGAGGCTGTGCTGGTTTGGGGCGGCCACGGAAAGGCCGACGAAGACGGCGATGGTGAAGAGCGAGTTCACGTTGACAAGGCCGTCTAGGGCCGTCACGTGCACGCTCGTCGTCGAGGAGGAGATGGAGCCTGATGGTGATACTCTTCTGGTGTCGCCTTCACTGTAATACGAGTCTTTCGGAGATCTAAGACCAAAAAAGAAGAACAAAGAATAAAGAATAAAACAGCCTGAGACAAAGAAAATTTTCAAGAAAGAGAGAGAAAAGCACTATCTTGATATACATACATATTGTTTTTGTTTAAAAGAGATAAAAAAAAAAAGGGTGGGGGGGTGGGGGAGGAAAAGAAGAATTAATTACTCGGCCATTGCTGAACCTCTGAGGTAGCTGGCAGAGAGAGCTTACGCGTTTGGGAAGAAGGCAGAAGGTGGGTATAATCTTCATGGGGTTGCTCAACTGCTCGAAGAAGGGACCTTTTCGTCTTTAGCTTCCATGTTCGGTTATTTGCTTTTGCTTGTGGGCTCTTTTTCCTGAGCAGACTCAATTTGGTTTTTTTTTTTTTTTTATATATAAAAGGGTGATGCTTTCTTTCGCCTTCTAGACGATGATGCCGTTGTGTGTTGCTTTCGTTGTGCGTCGAAAAATATTACAAATGCCAAATTATATAGGGATGGGCATACGGTCAAAGCACACGGCAGAAGCAGATTCAGACGAAATGACTAAATTGCCCCCATCGACCGCCTCACAGATTATAAAATAATAATGATCCTACTAAATTTTATGAATTTTCAGAACTGAATCATTAATTTATTTAAGGCTCATAATTCTTTATATTCATTCTAAATTAATTATCTCCTCGTAAAAAAAAAAATCAATTCATTACTAATTTTTATTTAATTAACACTTCTCCGACAAATTTTCATAGATTTGAAACCACAGCACTCGAAAACTTTCTAGATTATGAACGGGGAAATTTCTTACACATGATCAAGCCAGGGACGCAAGACTTCAAGTAACATAGGTCGCTCAAGACTCTACTATATAGTCTCGAGTGTTTCACCAATAGTCCCGATCGCTGCAAGAACAAACCCCGTTCTGGAACTGGTGAAACCTTTTCCGATCCCTGACCACTGTTTTTCTGTTGGTGATCTTAGAAATTAGCTTGATCGCCGAGTGACAGTCATTGCATGCCCTCAAAATTTTTCACGACCCTTACTGTAGTAGTCAATGGTTTACTGGAGATTAACCCTAAACATATTGCAAGCTTCTCGCTGTGCATTGCCAAAAGCCCACTCTTTCTCCGGGTCCTCTATATCGTGTGAGACCCCCTCTGTTGCCGGAGAATAACCTTCCAATCTCAATAATATCTGGTTCAAATCTTCCAATTTTTTTGTAGATTTGTTCCTTCTTGGGGTGTCTTAGGTCTCCCAAAAGGAACTCATGGATTTCATTGTTTACTTCAATACAACTACGCCCAGGTTCCTTTTCAATTCCCCATTCTTTCATTTTCGCTCTCACTCGTGCAGCTTCTTTCCATTTCCCAGGCGAAGAATACATATTTGCTAGCAAAATATAAGTTCCTGAATCTGCATTTCCACAAGCCACCAATTTCTTTGCAACACGTTGTGCTAATTCAAAGTTTCTGTGGATGTTACAGGCGCTCAAAAGGGCTCCCAACATAACATGATCTGGGGCTAATTTCATTCTTTCAGTAAAGGCATAAGCCTCCTCAACCCGACCTGCACGACCAAGAAGATCAACCATACATCCACAGTGCTCGATTTGTGGCTCAATCCCATGATATGTAGCCATTGAGTGAAAGATTTCAAGTCCCATATCTACCAAACCACCATGACTACAAGCATCCAACACACCAACAAAAGTGACACCAGTTGGTTTAAGTCCTGCTTTTAACATTCCCCTAAACAACTCAATGGCCTCAATGCCCTTCCCATGCAACGCAAGCCCCGTAATTAAAGAATTATAGGTGATTATGTTTCTTTCTTTCATCTCGTCAAAAACCTTTTGTGCCTCATAGATATCACCGCACCTGGAATACATATTGATCAAGGCGCCACCGACAAAATGGTTGAGCTCAATCTTGAACTTGTCCACGTATGAATGAACCCATCTTCCAAGCTGCAAAGCCCCGAGCTGCGAGCAAGCAGATAAGACACAAACAACGGTAACCTCATTAGGACTCACACCCACCCTTTGCATTTCTCTAAACGCCTCTAGTGCCTTGTTCATCTCTCCATTCCTAACCAATCCATCAATCATTGCAGTCCAACAAACAGTATCGCGATTCTCAATCAAATCGAAAAACCCAGTTGCTTCTTGAACCAACCCATGATCAAAGTAACAATCTATCATGATTGTAGATGCAACAACGTCTTGCTCTGGCATTTCGTCGAACAACCTCCTTGCATCTCGAAATTCTCCGCACTTCCCGTAAAGCTCCACCACTTTCATCCTTATTGACCTATTTGAACACAACCCAAGTTTCAAAACCTGGCAATGAACCTGTTTGCCTTCTTTCAAAGCCAACTGACGCGCACAAGCTCTCAAAGCTGAAGTGAGAACGTAGTTGTCGGGCATAATATATTGGCTGATCATCTGATGGTATAACCAAATCCCATCAACGTAATAGCCAGACGACACAAACCCATCAATGAGAGCAGTGTAAAGATAGACATTTGGGTTTCGAGTGACAGAGAAGATCTTGGAGGCGTAGTAGATAGACTTGAGCTTGGAGCAAACACGAAGTAACTCGAAGACAACGAAGGGGTCACGGCCATGGTTGCTTCTTATTATTTTAGCGTGAATTGACGGAACTTGGTTAATGCGTTTGCAGTTTTGCAAAAGAGAAATGAGTTGCCTTCTGTCTGGGGAGATTTGGGACTTTGTATTTGAAGTTGGCGGGGAAGCAGAATGCCCTGCAATTGATGGTATGGAATGACTCATTTGGGGCTCAGCTTCCCCGTTTGTCTTCTCGTTTACTGGGGAAACGGGTAGTTAATGGTAACGGTTGGTATTGGCCGGCTTGTCACTTTAGCCCTAATTCCCCCAACCAAAGGATGGCGAAGGTAATTCATTTTACAAATTATTGAACTGCGTATAAAAGGCCAAATTTAAAAAAGAATGACAATTGAATACGGAATTCAATTCAATCATGGCATAAAGAGCACAATTTATTTTTAAGTTTAACACCTAATTCTGCGTAGAGGAGATGGCAATGGCCATCATTACAGATATTGGGTACAATATAAAATTAGGCATACAAAGAATGCGAAAGTCGACTTGATAGCCCAATGTGGCTGTGGTCAACTGAAAAGGCTCTCCATCAGACAGACCTGATGATAGAAAGAATAAGAACACTCGGTTGCTTATGCAGCTTATATGTGCCCTGACAAGAGGCCTCAGAAAAGCCAGTGCCCTGAAGTGCTGCTCAGCCAAAATATCAGTGGGAACTGGGCCAAAGCAATGCAGAGCAAGAGGTAGTGATGCTTGTTGGAATCATAACCCCTGGTCTCCGCAAAGAGAGTTCGCTTCAGGGTCTTCACCAGGAAGATGGCCATGCACAGACATGTCCACAATATTACCAGAAAGTACGCATAGCTTAGTGTGATCCGCCCTAGCACAGCTAGGCACATTCCTGCAAAAGTATAGCCAGCATATGCTACCATATCCAGTAGTGGTGCCTCCCCACCACCTAATGAAAGCAATGAAACCTTCAGCAACATCACTTGGGAAGACCAGCCCACCATACCTTTGACGAATTGCCAATTTAAGGCCTCTGGGGTGAACCTGGCATGAGAAAGTAGTAAATATTAGAGAAACAAATAATCAATTAAACAAATAATCAAGGCAAAATATTAGCAATATTAGCAAGGCAACTGTAATCAAGACATACTTCCCAGAAATGCCCAAGGAGATGCCTGCAAGAACCAAGTAGGTAGCAAATCCCATGCATGGGATGTACAAGTCCGGAGCGTTAATGTCATTAATTGGAGGCTTATATGATAGTCTGCCTCCAACTGGCTCTGTTATCCTTGTCCAATGCCCCTAGAAGAAGATGAGAGACACGCCTAAAACCATTCCTTTATTAAAAAGAAACTTAAATATCTGATTATTTGTTGTTGAAAAGCCAAGTAAAAGCATGCTTACCCTATGCAGAAAAGGAAAGAGAACAATCATCAGTTTGTTCCTGACATAACGGTCATTCACTTGGAAGTAGTATTGGGGGTCGGAAAAATATTTGCTGATCTGCTTGTTGAGAAAGAAATAAACAGCAGAGACTTGATTATTAGTTTCCATGCGTAACCAAAAAAGAACAAAAATTACATGTTGGCCAAGCGAGCACACTTTTATGCCAAAAGCAAACAGACTAATTATTTCCCATTGATCAGTAGGCAACTGTTAGAAATTTCTACTGGGCTGTGGCACATGCAATATATGAACACAGGCCCAAGACATGCAGAGATCAGCCTATTGTTGCGCTCTCACCCAAAAAAAAGGAAAAATCTGACTAACATATAGTAACGAAGGTTAGAAGAGGGAATATATGTGAAGCATGGTCAAAAAGTCCGCATCACAATCCTTTACTCTAGTTTCCTACTTTTATATGTGCATAGCAATTTTAACTCACGCATCAAGACTTACATTACTTTGTACATACTCAGAGCCTGACCCAAGAATTTTCTCCCCATATGCACCTAATCCTCCTCGAATCAGTCCTGAACCAGCTCCATAAAATGCATTCCCAAACGGAGTGGATGCAGGATTCATTGGTTGTCTCTGACCTGCAGCCTGAAATTCAGGATTCCCCTGCATTGCTGTGGGAGACAGGAACTACTTGCTAAATTACATTGAACAGAAACAAGATAATGAATGATAACTCAATCAAAACCCAACAAGAAAATCCTCCATAGCCATCCTGTAAGAAAGGATTACAGAGAACTCGGGACCCCACGTGCAATATAGTCTGCATAAAATTGATTTTAACTCCAAGATGGGGAACATTCATATTCACGTGATGAAGGGACTCATTTAATAGATCACAAATGAAATTCTCCGTTGCTGTTACACCAGATATCTCCCGACTTTTCCTCTCCCAATTCCCCGTGAGACCTAATTATTCGAATGAGTAACTACCTAATCGAATAAAAATCGAATAACCAGACTCTCAGTTTCGACACGATCTCCTCAAGAACAAGAGAAAGTGGCCCAAATAGGCAGCACAAATAGAAGCCACTCCCATTGTACACACGTAATTACAATTTAAAGGGGGTATTGATTTCAAAATGCAGATCCAAATTTCCCCTTAATGGGATTCGTTATTTACACTTCCCCCATAAACTAAACAGGAAAACGTAGAGATTTTGGATCTAAAGATTCAAAAGGGGTTGTTGCAATGATATTAGCATGTGTCATCTGTCCTCTGCGCCCGTCAGAATGGACCCAGAAAGAACGAACTATCTTAGGATTCCAGATAAAAAAGGCAATTCAAACACAAGTTGAAAAGAGGAAGAAGAAGATGGGAGAAGGAACCTGAAGGTTGTGCGTGTCAGTGATTACTGCTATATGCTAATGCTATAGAAATACCATAGTTGTAAATTCCTTCTTCTCGATGCCTGCAAGTATTCTGAACTGAACGCTGTCTGTTTCCCCGCACGTACCATATAATGCAGTACATCAGTTGGCACGTGCACAACGGTTCTTCAGTCTTTACCTCCTCTCTCTCTCACTTTTTTACCTTTTTTTTTTTTTTTTTTGTCTGTCAATTGGTTTCACAGTATACTGTTAATATGTTTACAATTATGATTATATCATTCTAACCAATTGAATTTTTGAGTTAAAGAATTTTTTTTAGATATAATGTTAGAGTCTTTTCTCATCCTTTCAATTAATTAATTGTAACACTTAAAGCAAGAAATTGTGCTTCATTTGCATTTAATATGTGATGTAACAGCATTTTTGAGTTAAATTAAATATATTGTTTTTGGGCAGCAATACGTACAAGATTGCCTTTCAAACATATATGTTAATACTTTCTGTTGCTATCAATCGCTTTTCATTGTGTGATAATTTGATCGCCTTTATGTGGCCTCTATTTTGTTAATTCAAGAAGGTTTATCGATGAGAATACCCTTTCTATTAAGTACATACATGCGTCATTTGAAAATTGGAACACCTATAAACAAGAAATAGCAGGAAATACTGATGCATTTGGTAAACACGGTTTGAATTTTCGTCTTATACCAAAACTACTCCTGGTAGGATTGTGCACTTTCATGGTTGTAATTTGAATCCGCTGCAGCTTCATGGGCTAAATCACCATGCAGGCTATCATCCATCTCGGGTGCCCCGAGAAAAAATGATGGATGAGATCTCAAAACCTTAAAGCACTACATTATGTAACATAATGTAAGCTGCTGCTTTTCATACCGCTCGCAAGGGAAAGGGGCTTTTTAGAAACACGAAACATTTTACTTAATTCGTGTTCTCAAAATAATTCACAGATGACAACACTCTCGAGACTGTCTCCTTGGATTAATCTGCGAGGCCGGTGCATTACCTTGGGTTTCGTGTCAGTGTGATACAAGCAGCAAACCTCGAAAGAGATGAAAACTGAAGCCAAACTGATGATCCAATCCAAGGCACGAGAGAAGACGAAAAGTCCCCTCGCGCAGCTCGGTAACAGTGTTCAACCAGCCATCTGACGCCTCGTTCAAAAGAAACGGCCTCAAAGACATTGAAAGGCACACGAGTAAGCTAAATAATCAAGGTAGGAACAACTCGTAGGTAGATGAACAAATGGGAATTCATAATCTGCACTTCAACGGTTGACATGAAGGTCGTGATAATCAGAGCAACAGAAATTTTCATGACACTGGGCACGTGGAGAAGCATATTAGGACATGGGGCACCTACAGCATTAGGATACGTAAGATTCTTTCTTCCTGTCAGCCTGATTTTACTGTAGGAAGGCTCCCATATCCAGGTCCAAAAGATGCCCTAGTAAAGCATCGTGGAATTCACAATCTGATCACAAGCCATCATAACCAGGAATTGCTCTTTGAATAATAGCTTAAAGAACAAACCTATTGAAGTTGGCTCCCGAATCTTATCTCAAGCCATAATAAGTACTATCTTTTGCCTTCCATTCATGCTGCAAACCTTCAAGCGATAGCCCTTTATTACTTTATCCTGCAGCTTCAAAACTAGGGATTCAAAATTAATTTTCATGGGTAATAGTTGAAACACTTAAGAGCAGCAAGGAAAATTAAGCAAGAGAAGGGG
Source organism: Ceriops tagal (assembly GCA_021533255.1). Classification (NCBI taxonomy): domain Eukaryota; kingdom Viridiplantae; phylum Streptophyta; class Magnoliopsida; order Malpighiales; family Rhizophoraceae; genus Ceriops; species Ceriops tagal. Next base: position 369,989 of record CM038603.1, read on the forward strand.
ACGCGACTCTCAAACAGGTTACCACTCCATTTTCTTGTTTCCAAGTGGCATCAATAAACGAGGCAAATTTCTTAAAGAACATGCAACAATTTGTTCTTCATTCGCGATGCCTGGCTATATCCTTGTATCTTATGAGTATAAAGCCATGAGAATGCGAAATCCTACACATATCGAGAGGTCAGAATCAAAGAAAAGAATCCTGATTCGGGCACATCACATGACAACGAGGGAGAGCACGCTTGTACGCAGCCATGCCCCGGGCAAGAATGCCAACAAGCGTGCTCTCTCTCGTCGTCAAAGTATATGTGTCAATGTCAGACGGACATCTGCCAAAAAAGACGGATAAAAATTAAATACTGTTCAAGATAAGAATGTCTTCAACTGTAACCAATTCCAAATGTTTTGCTTTTGGGTACCATGAATTTGAAGCCAGGTTGAATATAGTTTGAAAACTAGGGAGAACAACTTCAACTTGCATCACCAAATTATCTTCCGTATTCCAAAGCTTGCCTGAAATCGGATCGATCACACATTGTAAACCGCAGAAAACCACGTCTGCCCATATGTCCCTCATAGCAAGATTCTTCCTAAACTAAAAGATTCTTCTTTTATTCCACAAAGAAAAATCCCTAATACCCTCGAAAATTGAAAATATCTTATTGGATATCGTTAAAAAAATCAGAAAAAGAAAATTAACCCAAAAATAAGAAGAATAAACAGAAAAAAAAAAAACAATTCTTCAAATTAACAAAACAAAGCAGCAGAACAACTCCGAAGGACAAAGTGGCACTGACTTGAACCCCAGACCACCGACCAAACTATATTTAAAAAAAAAAAAAAAAAAAGAAAATCCAGAAATTTTTTTTTAGCATCTAATTGAATGCGCATAGTCTTCACCAACTAGAATTTACAGTCAACGAAAAAGGAAGACAGATGCGTTAGACGATACAAGCCACAAGTTTCTTCAAATTTTGCCTCTTAAGCGGACGTGACGACGCGCGATTCACGGTCCAGATTTACACGTCGTCGTAGTACTTGTGCTGACGAAGGTACGGCGCACAACATCCCCAGAGCGGGGTCTCAACTTTACCGTAGGGCCCACTGACAATTGCACGGACCCTGGGACCGAACACAACACCAAGGACAACAACAAATGTCTACCTTTCCTTAAAAACCCGTTACCAGATGAGTCCAGCCGATTCAAACTTTGACTTGTTCAAACTTAATTTATCTCACTAGTAAATCAAACCAAGTCAAATTTATATTTTATTTGACTTAAAGTTTTGAACTTTCGATAAACGGATCGTTTAATTTAATAAGATTAACTAAAATTATAAACATGTATATATTTTTATGAATAAAGTGAAATTAATAAAAACAATTATTTTCTTTTAATATATACTTATAAGTATAACAAAATATCTCGATGAATTTATGAAATGTTCATTCTTTATGACCTTCCAACAAGTACCAATGCCCGATAGCAGGACAGTCAGCAAACTGACTTTTAAGTTCATTAGGATATCTTGAACGTGTTCCACTTTGAGTCAACTTTCGAGAAAGATATCAGTTCATTCTTTGGAGAGTTATCCTGCACATGCTATTACTACGGGTCAAGTTCTCGAGTGTCATTGGGAATGTAACAGCCAACTTTCGTAAATTTTCAAAAAATAATAATAATAATAGTAATAATAAAATAATAAGGCTGAACTTAACCTAATAAAAAAAATATTAGTTTAAATTCGCTCACAAAAGAATGTTAAGAAGTGCACAACATCACACATGAAGACCCCAAGATCAAACCAATGCAGTTCACACTGGCAATGGCTATAACTTGGATGGCCGTTTCTCATAATCTAAGCCAATATTAAAAATTAAAAAAAAAAAAAAAATCATGTAATTTGACGCCTTTGATTCGAGTCGTATAGGGGCTGCTACCTTTTTCTTCAATCACCATACCTTAGCGTGAGCAACAATCCTATATGATACGTTACCGCTTAAAAATATGTAGCAGTTGGCATCCCTTCCAACGAAGTATATATAATAACTAGGTTACTAAACAAATGTAGGGAGCATCATTGACATCAGAAGAGATGGGGAAAAAGAAATATCAAATGAGGAAGGGAACGCAAGATAAATACAGTTATATACGCTACCAACACAAATGCAGTATCGAAGTGCGTGGCCTGAAAGGCATATGATTTATCTATTTCCTCAATTCCCATCTTCTTAAACTGCAGAGGGCATTAGCACTTAATCTTTCACCCATAGTTTGTTCAGGAATTCCATCTAGTTCCTGGAGGTACACAAAGAGAGAAGGCATTTGACAATGGGCAGGCTATAACTAAGTTCTGACACTAGTTAATCCCTCAACAAAAATGATTTCAGGCTTAGTGAAACATCCCATTTCACATGTTTCCTCAATCACTGCATGCATGCTTAATGAGGTGTACGTGCAATTGCTTGCTCATATTTAGCTTTTCTCCAAAATTTAGGGTGCCATACACCCTGGCGTAAACAATAAAGCCAATTGGGAGGCCATTGCTGCTTGTGCCGTAATTAGGCTAGGCTTAGACACAAGTAAGTCTAGGGGCAGGATTTTCTAGAAGGAAGAATAATTAAGTCCCTTAAAACAAAAATGGTATTTTTCTTTTTCAAGTTAGAACAGCTATAAACGGATTGCACGATGCGTTGGGCTCTCTCCCAACAAGGTGTTGTCTTGCCATCAAGGCATTGGGCATTGAAGGTACATAACCTTATGGTGCAAATGATGGAAGTCGAGTGACTATTCAAAAGCTCCTGATCTAGTTGTGAGCTTATCATTGACAAATATGGTGACAAAGAAAAATGGCCAATGACAACAATTTAACTGAAATCCGACACCGCATCTGCATGGAAATGTTACTGAAAAAGGCCAAAAGCAAAGGAAGTTAGGGAGATAGCAGATATGCTCTAAGCCTTTGAAAGTTTCCTTAATCACAGTATTTCCCTCCCCACTATCACGAAGTGAGGTGCATGTGTCAAATTCTAAAATTAAAGTTCTCGTGGCACAAATAAAGAGTTTTCGACCTTTTCCAAATTGTAAGAAGATATTTCCACTTCGTTGTTGAAAAGAAACAGAAAGGAGTTTTCAATTCTTGATTAGCCCTAGCACCCACTTCAAGATCATAGGAACCTTGAATGACTCTGATATATGCAGTAATACTTGCATTACTAATAAGTAAAAGAGTTCTTAACAAATGATGAAAACAGTTATCTAATATAGGCCTTTTAAATAGAAGAATTTAAGATTTTAGTTAAGGCTGTGAGAGTAATGGAGCAGGTTTAAACCACCACACAAGATATCCCACTCACCTGCTTTCCCGCTTGTGTCATTAAGTTAGATGACCAAACCTCCTTAAAGGCATACTGAATTAAAACTATAGACTGCAGGCATATACAGCCATTCCCATTGCGTGACGGATATGGGCTATGCTCTCTTTTGCAGTCAACCAAACTTCAAGGAAACCTATAAAAAGTGGGATTCAGTAATCAGTAATACACAAGAGTGATCATAAGAGACAAACTTGAGAAAATGCATTAATTTTCTTTTCTTACCAAGAACAAGGCACAATAAGCTGAAACCTGAGAATTGGACAGGATGGGTGGGAAAAAATCTTTAGTTCTATGGTTCCTTTCCTCCCTTCACATCATTAATTCTTCCAACATAAGAATTTCAAGGCAACCCAAAGCAGTATAAATAACGTGCAATAACAACCACAACATTTTCCAATGGAGGCACAAGACTACGATTTCCCTAGCATCAAATGCCTAGATGTCAAAAGAACAATATAACACCGGCACAATGATATCTGCTTGTAACAAAGTCCTCAACCATCACTAACCTAAATATAACAAGCAGCGACAAACAACTGAAAGTTTATCCTTGCATAGAACCATCAAATTGATTACCAAAACTAATTTACCAGTTACTTGCATCACTACAACTTTTCCAAACAAAGCGAGGAACATTGTTTTCCTGCCGAATTATCAATAGGAGGAATAGTCATCAACTTAGGCTTGAAACATTCTAATTGACTTAACAGGAGTATAACAAGTAATGTTAATGAGGAAAGCACCCCATTAATCTTGGCACCCAAAGTTAGGGAAACAAATAATGACAACAAGATATATCAAAACCCTTGACAAACCAGGCAACCGAACCCAAACAAATAGATATTTGAATACTTGTAGCGTGAAATGAAATCGTGAGTACTCAAGGCCTCAGGCACATTGATACAGACATTTAGCACAAACTCACAATGGCTCAGACCTTGCTGGAAAAGAAACTTTCAAGTGGAGACAGATTAGAAGGCACTCAAACAAACAAGAAATATCTGAGAAGCCAAATACAATAATGATATTCAAGCTAAGATCTGCAAACCGAGCTTCAATCTCCAAGAAAAACCGAGACAATATGGGAAATATAGAATATTCTCATAACCCTAACGCATCTTACAAAAAGATCGACTTTTCCGGAAAGCTAATTGTCTTTGCTCATTCGGCTGGCATTGCATATATCCATATCTCAATACTCAAGACCCTTGAAACAAAGATTCAAGAACGAAGACAACGCTTCAGAAAATTTTTTTCTCTTTTTTTTCGGGTTGGTCTTCCCTTTTTCCCCTTTTCAGTTTTCTTTGGGGCAGGAGACTCAAGATAATTCTCTTGACTCCTTTGACTCAAATTTTACAGCACAAAACAAGAACAAAAAATAATAATAATAAAATAAAGAAAGAAAAACAAAGAAAGAGAAATCTAAACACTAGAGATGAAAAGGATCGGTGCATTTCAGACCGAAAAACCATTGAAACACGGGGGCAAAGCGAAGAGGATGAAAAGCTAAGCTATTACAATTGTCGTCAAAGCCTTGCCAGTCCGAGCACTTATACAAATCCAAATATGAAGACAAATATAACTAAAAAAAATCATTTTTAATTTAATTCACTTTAAAAAAAAAATCAAATTAACTCTATGAATTTTGTAAGAAGCATCTATAACAAAATGAAAACCCGCAAGTACAAGCATCCCGGTTGAAATGTCAAACCCACACAATACATGTCCCCATAAGAGACTGGAGGAAAAAGAGAAGAACCCCCACGTACTCAAATCGAAGAATCTCTCACATTGCCCTACTAAATTGAAAACCTTCAAATTTGAAAGCCTCAACTTATGAAAATTTTCCCCCTTTTCCACACCAGGGGTAAAGAGAGAATGAGATTGACATGTGTTTTACTAAAAAGGGTTAAGAGCACACAAAAAGAAAGAACAACAGGAAAATGAATTAAATTAAGATTAAATAGTAATTTTGCTGTTAATTGTAATTATCCTAGCATGTGGACCGTCCTTTTTCCTTCTATCGCTGTTTCGGCGTACCCTAATAATTATTACCCGAGGACAAAGCACATGTACCTTGCAGTTTACAGCCGCCCCACTCCACGGTTGTTAGAATTAAATCCACACATAATTTTTCTAGCCCCATATTATAATGTAGTTTTGGTTGATAATCTAAAAACATAATTTGCTTTCACCAAATGAAATATTATTTATCAAATGTATCATGCATTCTAAAGCATCATTAAGTTAAACCGTAGCTTCTGTAATTCCTATACTTACTACTTAGAATGCACAAATTTGCAACTCTCCGTTCGAACAAAACGAGGACTCGTCACATATACTAGCTAACATCAGCCCACAAACTGTTTCCTTTAAACCATTAAACTTCTTATATTTCTCCTCAAGAATTGCCATCATGTGCCCAATGAAGTTATTCAGGAGATAAACGAACTAGAGGGTCAAGTTTAATATAAGCTGAATAGGTTTAATAGGACATCTTTACGCCAAAGGTCAAGTTACATGTAAGTTTCTTAATTATTAAGTCACTAATTATTCTATCATTTTTTTTATTTAAAACAAATCCAACAGGTTTAGGGAAGTTTTAGATGCGCAAGAGGGAACAATGAATTGCCTGATAGGCTAATACCATAATCCTCAACCTTTCAATATTAGCTTAAAATCGAGTGTAGCTTGAAGAGCTCCCGGATAAATCATAAAGAGCAAAGTTGAGAGCGTGGGGAGCATTATTGTTCCTGCTGTGGTCTGGCACGAAACTTCAGTGACTCTTCATATCTCCATCTTCCATCCTTCTAATATTTTCTTGGAATACCAGTCAATCTCCCTTGAGTTTCAGCAAAGAGAAGTGAAAATTATAACAAGCAGTCAAGCACATTGATGATGAGATAATTAGGTCTATTCTTCAATGTAATGCATAATAAAGTCTCCAATCTAAAACCAGGAGGAAGATAAGGTAGGGTAACTCGTTGAAATGATTGCCAGGAACAACACATGGCCGTTAGAGTGAAGCGTCTTTAACAAAGAGACATGAAAGCCATGGACAAACGGTTTGGCAACTTTAAATTTCATGTTCCCTGGCATGCATGCCTTCTAGACCCACAACAAACAAAGACTTTTCACAAGGGAATTTTTCAGTCTAGGCTTTCTTGTCATTCCATACTAGAGAGACAAAAGGATATACATGTCAAATTACTCGAGAATTTAGCTGCATATTTGCATACATAAACAAAACTATCATTAACTAATTGATGCCCAGAGTACTCACTCAAATCTTGAATTATAAGTTGAATCAGTTCTGAAAAATAGGTTTATGCAATTGTCATAAGGTTAGCAACACTTGATATGCAGCTGTGCTAGAATCTATATGCTTTTATGACTGAAAACCCACATCCCTCTTAAAGGGCGATGGAAAAGCATGCAGATTGATGGTCAATGTCAGTATATGACTTCAATTACAAGGTGTGTGTTAAAGCTTTGAATTACTGAGAACAACAATATTAAATTGCATACCAAAAAGTTGGACCATAATGTCAAACTTTAACAATAGTGAAGCTTTGAATTACTGAGAACTAAATTACCGGCAATTAAAGAGAACGATCACCATCACCTGCTAGGATGTAGCCAAATAAGCATGGAACAAGGAGAATTCCTGCTTTGAGTATATCTTATGACAACTATAGAGAGCACACATGTAAGCAACCATGTTCTTTGCATGAATGTTGACAAGCGTGCTCTCTCTCGTTGTCAACCAATAATATCAAAGGCAGAAGGAGATCTGCAACAAGAGGATCATACAAAAATCAATAAATGTCAAACAACAATGGTTGAAAGATAAAGCATGTATAACCAATTCCTTGACACACCAAAAAAAATTGGTCACGGCACACAGGTCTTTTAAGGCAAGAAAAGGATGGCCAAAAATTGAATCATAAAAGCACAAGTCCTTGCAAGGCAATCTGAATCAGTAAAAGCCAAAAAGTACAACAACGAAAAATCTCTAACTAAAGATCTCATGTAAATTAAAACAATGAGCCTATATATTCAACCACAAAACTAACAGACGTGAAATCATAACAGTTAACAACCAACTGAAGAAAATAGGCACAAATTTTCACTGGTGCCACCATTCACCTGCATTGGAATGATCTAATTTTCAAGACAAATGTTGTTCTAGCCTTAACCAGCATAGCCAATTCAGAATAAGAGCAAACTACAGACTGAATGGCAGATATTGAACAACCTATTTATCTCCAGTAATGAAATATTGCCAAACATTTTAAAATCCTTCAATATTCTAATTTTCTATGCAAAAGACTGGCGATATCTTCCAGGCATAAAAGGAATTTTAAATCAAAAAAAACCACCAGATTGATGACCAATTACACAAGATGCTGATCACCAGATCCAAGTGGCATGGAAAACTGAAACGGGTATGGTAACCAGGAATACCTCCGGTGAGCATCCAGAATAATTATAAGGAACATGCATAACATAAGAGTTACCAATTACTTTGTCTATCATAAAGGAATACGATATTGCATATTACAAAGGACCCGAAACCTTTACAAGGAAGACAAATCAGACCCCTGGAAAGCACTTATAGATGATCTAACCTGAACATACCCCTTAAGACATCCAATTAGTTAGAAGGAGGAGAAAATCAATGATTAAATATCCAATTTTTTATATACATGAATTTGGACATCGCAAGAAAAGAAATTCCAGTGATATTGAGGGATATCTAACCTAATTTAAGCCTTTAAGGCTTCAAGCGAGCATAAATCAATCAAAATTTTTTCTTTTTCGAATAGAATGTCAAAGTGTTTAGCAAAAAGTTGAAACTTACTAGAGCTTCGGAGCATAAAATGAAGTTGAAAAATAGCAAAGAGTTCGAGAACTTCATAACGGCAATGTAAAGAGGGAGATCAGAAAGGAAGGAGTCAAAAATAAACATGGAGAAATACCACGAGTGTCAGAAGAACATGAAAAACAAAGCTTAATTTCTAAAAACAACTCAACAGATCAAAAAAAAAAAAACGAAGGAAAAAAAAACAACTTCGAGGCTTCGATGGCTAACTCAAACTAAGCCTCTTCTAGTTTCTTTGGGTTTCCGAGACACCAAACAGCCGAAAACGGTTCATCTTCCTAGCTGCAAGAAAATAGTGAGATAGTTCCATGGAAATCCTATGACTGATTACAATAAGCGGTAGACCAACACTTCTTTAATAATCAACGCAAAAAAATATAACAAAGTGTAGAACTCAAACAACTCCAAATAAACAAACAAATCTGCCCTAAACAAACAAAATCAATAAACAAAAATGAGGATAATATTATAGGAAATAGAAGCAAAAGCAAGATATCAAAGAACGATGAAGGATCCACCTACCAAGGAAAGGAACCAAAAGCCCTTTTAGGGTAAACTTTATTGTTATTGTTATTGGTTCTTTTTGGGGGGGGAGCGAGGAGGGCGGGGGAAGGCTACAAGCAGAAGAGAAACTTGACAGCTTGACAAGCGTCTCGAGAGTCAGACCCAACGCATAACAGTGTTTATGGATCCAGTTAACACTTGCACATACTCGCAATGACACTAGACAAATGTACTAGTAAGGCTACAGAAGAGAACACTCAGAAATAACCAGAAAAGGGAGAGGTGATAAGGATAAGGAAGAATATCAAAAAGTAGTGACTTTGGTGGGGTTTGGGCGTGTTGTCTCTCTTTTTTTTTTTTTTTCTAAGTAAAATGAACAGACATGGATGGTATTCATAATTTTATTAAAAAAATTGTGTTAAATACGGTAGGTCGAATCACTACAAATTTATCCATATTACCTCTGATACTGTGCAATGAAAAATAAGTAAAATGGGTTTGTTGTTTTGTAATTGGTAGATTGATACAATTTTCATAACCACTTCTTCTTTTCGACAATAATATGTTTATGTCATGTTCTCTCTAATCAAATGCCGGCCTCACCCCATCATCGTCCCTTTTTTTTTTTTTTTTTTCTCGGGGCTTATTGTCTCAAACCCGATCTTAGTCAGTCCTACTTTCATGGTGATTCACGCAAAGTACGGGATTAGGTAAATTCCATCATTGTACAGAATAGATTCCACGTACGTAGAAAACTCGCGCAATCTAACAGCGTGTGATTGAGAACCTCCCAAGCGTTTAAGTCAATATCGCCGGCTTTGACCCATCTCTTTTCAGTTTTCACAGTTCGCATGGGTATTGGACGGCTGTGGGGCACTCTAGAATTGACTCGCTACGTGTACGGCGCGTTGTCCAAAGGTACACACAAGACAATGTCTTGATTAGATGTTAACCTCACTTGGAAGCATTCTCTTCATGTTTCGGGTCGGGTTGGGCCTGATTTGAGAGAGGTTATTTTCCCTCTAATGTCAAATTGGGGTAGCCCCAAATTTGGGCCTAATGCTCACAGTCAAAACGCGGCCATCCTAAAGAAAATTATACCCCAGCAATAAAATATAAGCTGACCTTATGCGTCTATCGAATACGAATAAATACAAAATGTGTAGACAGGCGGAGTTGAATTTAAATTAATTGCTCGGTTGGGGATGTACTAAGCTGTTTCCTATGTTATTTTTAACCAGCATTGCAAAAAATTCGCACTTAACAAACTTAAAGAGTTCTTCGAACTTGCGGCGATGGCAGTTCCTTACCACATGCCATTTTTCACGAAGAAGAAGCATGAAACACATTACGAGTGCCAAAGCCGAAGACACGCCGCAAATAAGGAATAACCCGCGAAAGCTTTCGAACGCGAGAGGGCTCACATCATTTGCTGTGGCATTTCCGACGCTTGTAAGTGTCGATTGGCTGCTAAGCCATGCATTTTCCATAGCGAGAAGCTTTCCATCTTCTCTTAGTTTTGCAACCGCCCTTGAAATGTCAAGACCCAGTGCCGAGCCTTTCTGGAAAACCTGAAAATGGATGCAGGCAACAGAAGAACTAGTAAATAGTATGCAAGGATGCGCAGCACAGAGA
>CM038603.1:380397-427930 GCA_021533255.1 Ceriops tagal
GATGCGCAGCACAGAGAAATAATTCAACTTTTAAAAAGACGTCTCGATATATGAAATAGATAATATTTAAGTATATGTAACATTGATTTTATAATAATCGAACATATAATATATATATATATATAAATAATTAAAATTTTAATTAAATAAAATTAACAAAGAAAATTACATATGTCATGATACCTACATATCTTATACATCAAATTTTATTTGATTCTTAAAACAACATAAAATTAATTTTATTAAACTTAAATAATCATAATACATACAACCTTATATACGCACAATAACATAAACAAAAGGGAATTATACTTACAAAGGCAAAACCATTTGTGGTAGGTCTGACGGGTCCAACCGTGTAATACTTGTTGGGGTACGTAGCAAGGAAGAGCTTGATATATGGTAGTTCGTCAATAATAGCAGAAACACTTCCCGTCGATAACACTCGCGCATAGCCCTCGAGAGATTTGCCGAGTGGCACAAGTGAGGAATTCAGCAAATGGAAATTGTTACCAACAGCTCCCATGGTAGTAAAAGAGTGCCAGGGCCATCCTATGGTAACGTGCCTCGCATTTAATCGTATCTGACTCATAGTCAACACTGAAGTTAAGGTCGCGGTATAGCTTGAAGTCAATACGAGCACGACAAACATCCACACGATCACCACGAATCTCGAGAAGTTGCTCATCAACCTTTCCCCTGAAAACATGGTGCCAGCCAATAAAAAAGTTCAAAAATAAAAACAGAGACTTGCTGTATATCCCTATCAAAAACATCATTCAGAAATAAAAATTAATAAAATATTTATATGACAGTATTTATTTAATTTTAAAAATATATAAATGCTTAATTAATTTTTATAATGATTTTGTATAATTTATAGTATTTAATATTAACTTAATAATTAATTTATAATTTTTTAATATTTTAAAACAATCAAGATTTCATTTTATATTTGATTTAATTAATTGTAATCTAATATGTATTAAATTTCATTTAATTTATGTTCATAATTTTTACATAAGTTTAAAATCTATACAATGCAAATAATCAGGATTAAGAAAATTTTAAAAAATAAAAATATTCATAAAAAAATCATAAACTCTTACTTTTGGCTTTTAGAGAGAAAAAATATTTTAAAATTTATTCTTTCTTAAAAAAACATATTTTATTTTTTCTGTTTTCTTTTTTTTCTTAAAGAAAAAAAAAACTGTCAAAGTCATATATATATGTGTGTGTTTATGTGTGTGTGTGTGTGTGTGTGTGTGTGTATATGTAAGAAATCGCTTGTCGATAGACCCAGATTCAAAATAGATTTGAACTTGAAGTTATGCATCATTCTTACTTAATTTCAAGTTCGCAATTTTTCTTTTCTTTTTTTTTTTTTTTGACAAAAAATGTAACTCGACCTGCAAAGCACCTATGTCTTTCTTTCAAAAGTTGGGTCTAAGAACCTCTGGCATTCAAATCAAACAGAATAGCGAGACGACGGATCCAAACTCGGAAACGTCACGATAATTTGCTAGTCCGAGTCCAAAGACATGGACTCTATAACTATTTGCAAAGATCCGTCCACAGTAGGCCATCCAATAACGGGCCAACTATTCCGTTTTGAGGTCAAAGATTCATTATACCCGAAAGTCCAACTAGTTCTAGCCCAACCAAAAGTTCCAATTTCAGGCTGACCACAGCTGAGCCGGCTTTAATCCGGCAGAGTAGGCGGACCCTTGGATGAAGGCTCCAAATCTTGACAACCAAAAGGAAAAGAAAACAAAAATAAACATAAAAATTGAAATGAGACGTGGGCGATAGAGAGCTTCTTACTCTGAGCAGAAGCCAGGGTGGACAAGGCAAACAATAACATGGTTCCAATCTGTCGAGAAAGCGAGCCCTGGAAGTCTTCGTTAATGGGACGTTCTATCACCCAGACCACAAAGCCAGTCAAAAGTAAGAAAGCTGCACTCGATAGCCAGAGATCTGCCGTAAGCGGCTTTAGGAAAATCCACATCGATTTTGATTTTTCTTCAGGAGCTCGGGCTACCATCCCCAAACCCATATCAGTGTACGGTAAGGTGAAGTCGACGAACATTGATCTGTTGGCTGAGATTGTTATATCCCCAACAGCAAGATAGACCTGGTCGACAAGATCATTGTAAGAGCCAGCGGGCTGTCCTGCTGCATCCACGAAAGGTATAAACTCGAAATCTACTTGGTATGGTAGAACTTCCACGGCAGCTTTAAACACATCTACGCAGTAGCCAGTGACAGTTGTTGCATTTCTTTGCATATCGAAATTCACCTTCAAGAATTCTGTAAATCCCCGTTTGAATGGAACAACTAGTCTAAGCCTTCTACCAATGGTTTCCAACATGTAACCCTTTGGTGTGCTTGCAGATCCTCCAGGCCAAATAATGGCCTCGAGATCATCGGGTTTAGCACTGGAAGTCAGCAAGTGTCTTCCGTTAATCGATGACGAGTGTAATTGTCTTGTCAATTTTCCAGCAGCTGTCCAATATCCAATTGTTCTCCCTGCTTTTCCTATCACATTTACTATTTCAAATGTCTTTGAGACAAGTTTCCTGTCAATAAATTGGAAGTAACCACTTAAACCTTGAAAACTGCTCTGCAGCATCTCTTGAAGAAGCACTGAACCATAATCAGATGGTGTGAATTTGTCTGTGTCAGCCAAGCTCCCGTTCAGTCCAGTATCTGGCTTGACCCCAAAAGTGGAAGGATTGTCATATTCAACCTTCTCAGCTGCATCAGCAATGTTCCAGATGACATCACGTGCCCACAAACCAAGTGGACTCAGCTCCGAAACAACATCAATGTCAGGTTCATGATCTCGAGCCTTTTTTCTCCATCTTCTATTAAAATTTTCCAGCTCCTTGGATGGGGGAACATATGACTTGAAGCCAACAACCCCTTGCATTGAGTTAATGACAGATGAATCCATGGAATCCAAGTGATTCATGCTATTTGCAGTCATAATCCAGGAATACCCTTCCTGCATCATTCCCAACCTCTTTGCATTAAAGCAGAGACGAGACAGTAGAGAATGCGACACATGAACAACAAAAATTCTCTTTTGCAGTGCATTAATCTTCTGAAGTTCTTCAGTAATCCGATTGTCATCTTGTAGTGAGGGGGCTATAATGCTCTCATAGGCAATTTGTATCTTCTTTTCATGAAAAGAATCGATCAAGTGCCTTATAGTCTCTCTCCCGTTATCCGTTTCCTCGTAGATAAAAACGACTTGTTTCCATTTGAATGATTCAATAATTGCAGCAAAGCCTTTTGCTTGAGCGCGTTCGTCTTCTGTCACCTGAACAAAATAAGGATACTCGGAAGGGAACGGAGGACTTGGTGCAGAAAAGGAAATTAGCGGGACTTTTGCTTTGTCTCCTAATTCCGCTAGTAATTTTGCTTCCAGTGATGTCTGTCCACCGATGATGGCCACGGCCTTTGTGTTCTTCAAAAGATCTACGGCTGCATTTTGCAAAGGTGGAAGCTGCGTTCATAATTACTGACTAAACAAAACGGTATACTGGATTCTCTTGTTGCTACTTGCCAATGCTATACACTTCAAGCTACTTCTTTATTGATGTCCGTCCACCAATGATATAGATAGAATGATGATTGTAATAAACAGTTCATAAAAATTGCAAGTTGAAATTCCAACAGGTAATTCAACAGTAAAATTGTCTAATAAAGCATTGGCTTTTGTGGAAAGTTTTTCTCTAGTAAAATGCCTTTATAGTTAGAAGTCAATGTAAATCAGCAAGGAAATGTTGTTCGAAAAAAAAAAAAGAAAACGAAAAAACTGTATCTTGAGTAAATTAGGGAAGAAACGTTTAACTGACCGGCGAACAGAGCGCGCAGGGATTCTCCTTTGGAGTCCCTCGTGTGGAGAACCACCCTAGTTCTGTAGTGAACATGCGCGCTGTAGAAATCGGAAATGGCCATGGAAATGCAGCTTTGAACAACTTTCCCCTCGAAGGACGCCATGTCAAGAATCGCACCAACATGAATCTCTACCGAATTGATGTTATCGTTGAGTCTCTTTTGGGGCTCGGCGAATGTTGAACTTGGAGAGCGAAGAATGATTAGGGTCACTAAGGAGAAACAAGTGATTTTTCTCTTAATCTCCATTTCTTTCCAGGTAGTCGCCTAGCCTTAATCAACCACATATTCTTGCAGGATTTCAACTGACAGAAGGTGGACTTCCTAGTCTCTGATGAGAAGCAAGTTGGCCTAGTTTGAATGCTTCTGCGAACGTGAATATCACGGTCAGAAATTTCAACTCAACGATTCAGGTTGCTTTCTTGGAAGCAACAAAAAGCATGTTAATTAATCACAATTACAATGAATAAAGTAGGAATATCAAGAGAAAAATAGCTTAAAAAAATCATACCAACATTTTTTTTTACCAGTTAATTTGACTATTTATTGTTTTGAGACCCTAAGAAAATGACAAATCTGTTTGTTAGTTTTCTTTATGAATAATATATCATTTTAAGAGCAAGAGACACATGTAAATGGAAGATTCTCTTGCTTGAATTTTTAGTGTACAGAATTTTTTGAATTGGGATTCTTTCACCTCATATCAAACGTATGAATGACGCACAATTGAATTGTATTATTGAATATCCCGTATTGCTACCTCCTTAATTTTTAGGTGTTATATAAGCCCAAGAATTGCTCCAATGAACACAAGTTAATCAAACTGAGGTAATTATAATGTCCAGTGTGCCAAACTCCTGCAATGTTGGTCTAGTAGATGGTCAAATGCAATTTTATCTTGCTTTTACTTTAGTAGTCCTACCGCGACATCAAGACACTTGAAGATAATCATTCGATCCTAAAATGGGTGTGTTGTTTTGTGATTGGTAGCTTGGTACAATTTCATATCCACATATACTTTTCGACAATAATATGTTTATGTTATGTTCTCTCTGATCAAATGCCGGCCCCGCCAATCGTCGTCCTTTCATTATTCTTGGGGCTTATCGTCTTAGACCCGTTGTTAGTCTGCCCTACTTTCACGGGTATTCACGCAAAGTACGGGATTAAGTAAATTCCATCATTGTACAGGATAGATTCAACGTACGTGTAAAACTCGCGCAACCTAACAGCGTGTGATTGGGAACCTCCTAAGCGTTTAAATCAAGGTTGCCGGACTTAACCCATCTCTTTCAGTTTTAACACTTCGCATGGGTATTGGACGGCTGTGGGGCACTCTAGAATTAATTCGCTACGCGGAAGGTGAGTCGTGCAAAAGTAACCACAAGACAATGTCTTGATTAGATGTTAACCCTATTTGTAAGCATTCTCTCCATGTTTCGGGTCAGGTTGGGCCTGATTTGAGAGTTTATTTTCCCTCTATGTCCTATTGGGATAGCCCCAAATTTGGTCCTAACGCTCACATTCAAAACTCAGCTATCCCAAAGAAAATTATAACCAACCATTAAAATATAATCTGTGACATTATACCTCTGTCAAATACGAATAAATATAAATAATGTAGACAGGTGGAGTTGAATTTGAATTAATTGCTCGGTTCGGGATGTACTACGTTGTTTCCTACGTGGTTTTTAACCAACATTGCAAGCAAGTCGCACTTAACAAACTTAAAAAGTTCTTCAAACCTACGACGATGGTAGTTTCTTACCACATGCCATTTTTCGCGAAGAAGAAACATGAAACACATTACGAGTGCCAAAGCCGAAGACATGCCGCAAATAACGAATAACCCGCGAAAGCTTTCGAACGTGAGAGGGCTCACATCATTTTCTGTGGCATTTCCGACGCTTGTAAGTGTCGATTGGCTGCTGAACCATGCATTTTCTATGGCAAGAAGCTTTCCTTCTTCTCTTAGTTTTGCAATTGCCCTTGACATGTCAAGAGCCAATGCCGAGCTTTTCTGGAAAACCTGAAAATGGATGTAGGCAACAGAAGAACTAGTAAATAGTATGCAAGGATACACAGCACAGAGAAATAATCTAACTTTTAAAAAGACTATTTAATTAAACAAAATTTAAAAAGATTATATATGTTGTGATATTCACATATTTTATGTATCAAATTTTATTTAATTTTTAAGACGAGATCGGGCTAATTTGATTAAATCTAAATAATTTTAATACAACTTTATTTATGCACAATAACATAAACAAAAGGGAATTATACTTACAAAGGCAAAACCATTTGTGGTAGGTCTGACGGGTCCAACCATGTAATACTTGTTGGGGTACGTAGCAAGGAAGAGCTTGATATATGGTAGTTCGTCAATAATAGCAGAAACACTTCCCGTCGATAACGCTCGCGCATAGCCCTCGAGAGAGTCATCGACTGGCACGAGTAAGGAATTCGGCAAATGCAAATTGTTGTCGACAACTCCTACTGTACTAAGAGGGTGCCTTTGGTATCCTATGCCAATGTCCCTCGAATTTAATTGTATCTGACGCATAGTCAACATTGAAGTTAAGGTTGCGGTATAGTTTGAAGTCAATATGAGCACGACCAACATCCATACGATCATCACGAATCTCGATAAGTTGCTCGTCAACCTTTCCCCTGAAAACATGGTGCCAGCCCATCACATGAACACGCGCTTGTCACGACCCATAAAAAAAGTTCAAAAATAAAAACAGAGACTTGTGGATAGACCCAGATTGAAAATTGATTTGAACTTAGAGTTATGCATCAATCTCACTTAATTTCAAGTTCCCAATATTTTTTTTCCCTTTTTTTTTTCACATAAATGTAACTCGACCTGCAAAACTCGTATTAAACTTTCTTTCAGAAGTTGGTGCCTAAGATCCTGTGGGATTCAAATCATACAGAATAGCATGATAACGGATCCAAACTCGGAAACGTCACGATAATTTGCTAGTCCGACCCTTGGATGAACACGCCTGATCCTGCCAGCGGAAGGAAAAGGAAGCAAAAATAAAAATAAAAATTGGAATGAGACGTGGGCGATAGAGAGCTTCTTACCGTGAGCGGAAGCCAGGGTGGAGAAGGAAAAACATAAAATTGTTCCAATCTGTCGAGAAAGCGAGCCCTGGAAGTCTTCGTTAATGGGACGTTCTATCACCCAGACCACAAAGCCAGTCAACAGGAAGAAAGCTGCAGATGATAGCCAAAGATCTGCCGAAAGCGGCTTCAGGAAAATCCACATCGATTTTGATTTTTCTTCTGGAGCTCGGGCTACCATCCCAACACCCAAATCAGTGTACGGTAAGGTGAAGTCGACGAACATTGACCTGTTGGCTGAGATTGTTATATCCCCCACAGCACCATCATATTTCTTCTTTCCCCAATTCGATTCACCCATCACGGTCAAAGAATAAAATAAACAATCTACATAGAAGTAGAAGAAAGACCTCAAATGATGTAGTTGCCTTAAAGCGTACCTGAAGATAGACCTGGTCGATAAGATCATCGTAAGAGCCAGCGGGCTGTCCTGCTGCATCCACGAAAGGTATAAACTCGAAATCTACTTGGTATGGTAGAACTTCCACGGCAGCTTTAAACACATCTACGCAGTAGCCAGTGACAGTTGTTGTATTTCTTTGCATATCGAAATTCACCTTCAAGAATTCTGTAAATCCCCGTTTGAATGGAACAACTAGTCTAAGCCTTCTACCAATGGTTTCCAACATGTAACCCTTTGGTGTGCTTGCAGATCCTCCAGGCCAAATAATGGCCTCGAGATCATCACTTTTAGCACTGGAAGTCGACAAGTGTCTTCCGTTAATCGATGACGAGTGTAATTGTCTTGTCAGTTTTCCAGCAGCTGTCCAATATCCAATTGTTCTCCCTGCTTTTCCTATCACATTTACTATTTCAAATGTCTTTGAGACAAGTTTCCTGTCAATAAATTGGAAGTAACCACTTAAACCTTGAAAACTGCTCTGCAGCATCTCTTGAAGAAGCACTGAACCATAATCAGATGGTGTGAATTTGTCTGTGTCAGCCAAGCTCCCGTTCAGTCCAGTATCTGGCTTGACCCCAAAAGTGGAAGGATTTTCATATTCAGCCTTCTCAGCTGCATCAGCTATGTTCCAGATGACATCACGTGCCCACAAACCAAGTGGACTCAGCTCCGAAACAACATCAATGTCAGGTTCATGATCTCGAGCCTTTTTTCTCCATCTTCTAGTAAAATTTTCCAGCTCCTTGGATGGGGGAACGTATGACTTGAAGCCAACAACCCCTTGCATTGAGTTAATAACAGATGAATCCATGGAATCCAAGTGATTCATGCTATTTGCAGTCATAATCCAGGCATACCCTTCCTTCATCATTCCCAACCTCTTTGCATTTAAGCAGAGACGAGACAGTAGAGAATGCGACACATGAACAACAAATATTCTGTTTTGCAGCGCATTAATCTTATGAAGTTCTTCAGCAATCCGATTGTCATCTTGTAGTGAGGGGGCCATAATGCTCTCATAGGCAATTTGTATCTTCTTTTCATGAAAAGAATCGATCAAGTGCCTTATAGTCTCTCTCCCGTTATCCGTTTCCTCGTAGATAAAAACGACTTGTTTCCATTTGAATGATTTAATAATTGCAGCAAAGCCTTTTGCTTGAGCGTGTTCGTCTTCTGTCAACTTAACAAAATAAGGATACTCGGAAGGGAACGGAGGACTTGGTGCAGAAAAGGAAATTAGCGGGACTTTAGCTTTGTCTCCTAATTCCGCTAGTAATTTTGCTTCCAGTGATGTCTGTCCACCGATAATGGCCACGGCCTTGGTGTTCTCCAAAAGATCTACGGCTGCATTTTGCAAAAGTGGAAGCTGCGTTCATAGTTACTGACTAAATAAAACGGTCTACCGGATTCTCTAGTTGCTACTTGCCAATGCTATACACTTCAAGCTACTTCTTCATTAACGTCTTTCCACCAATGATGTAGAACGATGATTGTAATAAACAGTTCATAAAAATTGCAAGTTGAAATTCCAACAGGTAACTCGACAGTAGAATGGTCTAATAAAGGGTTGGCTTTCGTGGAAAGTTTTTCTCTAGTCAAATGCTTTTATAGTTAGAAGTCAACGTAAATCGGCAAGGAAATGTTGTTAAAAAAAAAAAAAACTGTATCTCGAGTTAATTAATTAAGAAAGAAACTTTTAACTGACCGGCGGACAGAGCGCGCAGGGATTCTCCTTTGGAGTTCCTCGTGTGGAGAACCACCCTAGTTCTGTAGTGAACATGCGCGCTGTAGAAATCGGAAATGGCCATGGAAATGCAGCTTTGAACAACTTTCCCCTCGAAGGACGCCATGTTAAGAATCGCACCAACATGAATCTCTTCCAAATTGATGCTATTGTTGAGTCTCCTTTGGGGCTCCGCGAATGTTGAACTTGGAAAGCGAAGAATGATTAGAGTCACAAGGGAGAAACAAGTGATTTTTCTCTTGATCTCCATTTCTTTCATGGTGATCACCTAGCCTTCATCAACCACATATTCTTGCAAGATTTCAACTGTGTTAAGGTGACCTCCCTGGTGTTTGACGGGAAGCAAGTTAGGCTAGTTTGAATGCTTCTGCGTAGGTGAATATCACGGTTAGAAATTTCAGGTCAACGATTCAGGCTGCCTTCTTGGAAGGAACAAAAAGCACGCTAATTAATCACAATCACAATAAATAAAGTCGTAATATAAAGAGAAAAATAGCCACAAAAAAAAATCATACAAACTTGTTTTTTTTACCAGTCAGAGTATGTAATTTGACTATTTATAGTTATAAGACCCCAAGAAAATGACAAATCTGTTTGTAAGGTTTCTTTATAAACAATATATCATTTTAAGAGCAAGATACATGTAAATGGAAGATTCTCTTCCCTGAATTTTTAGTTTAAAGAATTCTTTGAATTGGGGTTATTTGACCTCATATCAAACGTATGAATGAGGCACAATTGAATTCTATTATTGAATATCCCGTATTGTTACCTCCTTGAGCTTTGGGTGTTATATAAGTGTACGAACACAAGTTGATCAAACAGATGTGATTCCAACATCCATCGTACGATATTTTTGTGCCATGAATTTTGTAAATAGTCAAATTCAATTTTACCCTTATTTTTTCACAAATAAATTATTTTTATGCTTCAAATTCGTGACTTGAGTAGTCCAGCCGCGATATCGAGACACTTGAAGATAAGCATCCAATTCTTAAAACCCAAAAAAGAACTATCAAAAGTTAGGTACGGACCCAAATGGAGCAGTGCATATGTACGAAATATCATAATGTTCGTTTTGAGAGTGTAAATGTGTGAATTATTTAGTTAATACATTTTATATAAAAATAAGTAATATATGAATAAAAACTATAAATTTAATATTTTAAAATTTGAAGTTAAGATGTAATGTTAATTTCTTGAAATCTCCCTAATTTAGACTCGTGTTTCTCAACAATGATATTAAAATTGATGATAAAATCTCACCAATTTAAACCTATGTTCCTCGTCATGTGGTGGAAGAGATAACAAGTAAACCCAGTAGACACTTGTCTTCTCAAATAAGTGGTATTAAAATCATAGATCTAATGTACGTTGGTGAAATCTCTTCAGTTTACACTTTTGCGTTCCTCAACAGTGTTAGCCCTTAACACCTGGTTTCCAATGGAAGATCGATGGGTGGCCAACACATTACCGTGCCATGAAACCTGAGGCAAATAGCGGGGCATGAATAGCAAATGACAATTGTTGTGTGCTTGTTAAGTATGGGCTTCAATATTGGGCCCAATTATCACTTGTTAGGCATTATGTTCTGGTTCTGAGTTTATCTTATGCGGCATAATTCTTACCTCAAAAAGCTCATTTCTAATTCTAACAATTTTAATTCATTCCAATCTAGGATTACAATTCCCAATCCCCAAAAACATTTAGTCATTGGTCAAAAGTAAACATGCATGTATGCCGTACTCTGAGGCTCCGAGTCTCGACTCAGAGACTCGACGATCCTAGAACGAGATGATCCATCCTCCTTGCTCCCTGTGAATAACAATTCTTGGGGTTGATCGCTGCTGCTAAAAAGAAAATGTAAGATTGGTCTCGACTACCCCACCACAGACTGTGTTTGATCTTCAACAATCCTCGAAATCGCCGCGATCGTGTCAGAGTTTGCTGTATCTGCAGTCCATAGAGATCATTGACTCTCAGATCCGGAGCACGCCCTCTGCGCCTGTTCCCAGGCGTTCTTATATCAAACTCCGGTCGTGGTCTCCGTCCAAAGGACCGTTTCTCATTGCGTTCACAGTTCCCGATCTGTACAACACATATACCGACAGCTGCCATTGGCTGCCACTCTTATCTCTGCCGCAGCATCCAAGGTTGGTCCTTGCTCCCATGAGTGACCACGAATTCCTCATCATCAGTTCCATTGAGGGTTGGTTAGTCGTGTTGAGCCCCATCGTCAATCCATTAACAAACCCCATTACCAGAGTCAAAGTACAGCTCCCTTCTATTGAGACTACACCTGGTTGGAGCGAGAGACCCCTCAGAGAAGAAAGAGAGATTTTCTATGCAAACAATCGTGGGCATATAGCGTACAAAAAGGGGTGTTGTCCAATAGCCTTCGTACTTGTACCGACGTGACGTGTCACCGCCATGCTACGTCACGAGCCTCTTTAGCACTTGGAGAAAAGTCCCTTTTCGCAAGATAGGAGACAAAGTTTGGAATTGGGTGGAGATTCCTCGTAATGACAACGAAGGGAAGACAGAAGATATTTGGTCGAGCGATGCTATATACCGTACGGGACTGTTTTATATTGTGAGCATTGAGGTTGGTAAATTATATGCTTTTGATTCATGTTGCTCTTCGCCCAGGTTGTCTGAAGTAGTCAGTTTCTTGCCCCAAACGCGGGGATTTTAGCAATTGTGACGTGGAATTGAAAGGACAATTGCTACTCATTTCCCGGGATGTAATCCGATCCATCTCCAGCCAAGAAACACTCGAATTTGAGGTATATAAGCTGGCTACGCAGAACAATAATTGGGTTGCAACAAGAAGTTTGGGTGAATATGCATTGTTTCTTGGCCGTCATCTATCATTTTATATTTTGAAGTTGGATGCGACAGTCATCGAAGCAAATTGTATATATGTCTTACACTCAGGGATTAATCCTGAGGTAGAGATCTTCCAGCTACATGACTCCGAGATAGAGTCGATTATTTCAATGTCCGACCTAAAAGGCGACGGATGTTCTGGTTCACCGTTGTTCTGCGGTGAATTTGAACTCATTTCATGCAGCATTCGTGGTGGTAATGAGCTGCTTAACATTGTGTCAAGGTGGCGTAACATCATTGATGTGAGATACATGGTCCAAAGTAGTTTAATAGTTTGGTATGGTTGGTATGGAGACCTCGTAGCTATTGCTGATGTCCTTTTTTTTTTTTTGTCAAGCTAGCATGTAGAACCAAATAACTTACCAATATACCAACCTCATGTTGTGAGATTTGGATAAATGCTACATGTACAGAATTTGAAATTGGAATTGGATTGTGATAATGAAAGTTCAAGTGTTTTTTTTTTTTTTGGGGGGGGGGTGTGGCGGGGTGTAAAGGAAAATAGCTATATATAACCTAACTGGGCCAAATTACCAGAAATCTAACTCTCGTGTTCAGGGACCTGAAGGGAAAGGACGCGGAGCATAGCCCTTATGTCAAGCCGAGAGTTGAACGAAGAAACCCTCGAGTCATGCAAATGCGCAAAGGGAAATTTAGCGTCTTAATTGATGATGATAATGACCAAAGCGCCATGATAATGATCCCGATGATGGTTCAGCTTCATCTGCCTCTATAGTTGAGATGGAAACTGAAAGCCACCTGCAGGAAGAAATTAATGATCTGACCTTGACTGCTGCTGTTATGGTTGATGGACGAGGAGGAGGAGGAGGAGGTTCTTCTTTAGACGAGGAGTTGGCGTTTACCGAAAATCAAACTACAGTAACAGAAAGCCCGAGCGATGAGCTGAACCAGGAGCACCACGTAACATCAGCTGATCAAAGCAATGGAACTGAGAATTGTCAACCTGCAATTTGCAGGAAGAAGAACAAGTTATCACGCGGGACATGTCATGGAGATTACTTCCAGTTACTCCACAATTTATTTTATAACTTTTATTATTCTTATTTTATATTGATATAATTGTTCTAGAATATTTTAGCTTCATTAGAAATCTTGATAGAATATTTAAGGATTTTACTTATTTCTTTATCCAATGCTGAGATGCAATATCCATCTAGTTGAGATTTGGTTTCAAATATGAGGATAAAAGCAATGCAGTAACCATTTTGATTAGTATTGTTGAATTCGTTTTCATTTAAACCCACGAATGTGGTCTAACAATTTTATCCATTTAATATTAAATTTTGTCCATTAAACCCACGATTTAGTTTAATTTTTATCAATTTAATAAAATTACAAATATTAATATAATTATCCAATAACATCAGAACTATTTCACTTTTAACTTTTAACAGACGATCCTCCTCTTGTCACTTCTGAATAGAAGTTCTATCTTTTAATAGTTAAGAAGGGAAAATGTCCGATTGGTCTCAACCTCCTGATGATGTTCTGTTATTGATCTTCCAAAAGCTGCGAAATCTCTCGGTGATTGTGTCAAATTTCGCTGTATCTGTCGTTCATGTAGATCATCCACGCGCAGACATCAAAGGCGCTTTCTTGGCCTGTTACCAGGCAATTTCTTACCCGTCACCCATGCCTCCACGATCGGCTGCCACCCTTATCTCTGCCACAAGATCCGGAGTCGATTTCTTCTTGCATGATGATGGACCACGACCTCCTTCTCATCGGTTCCAACGAGGGTTGGTTAGCAGTCGTGGAGCCCCCATTGAGCATCTGTCAACCCCGTTACAGGGTCCAAAGTGGCGCTCCCTTCTATCAAGACTATTCCTGACTAGAGCGAAATACCTTTCAAAATCGGAAGAGATACGTACAAAAAGCCGGGTTATCTGGTAGCTCTCGTTCTGGCACGGAGGCCTCGGCCATACTACCTTACTATCCTCTTTAGGTATTGGAGAAAAGTCCCCTTTTGCAAGATAGGAGACAAAGATTGGAGTTGGGTAGAAATTCTCGTAATGACGGGGACGGGGAGACGGAATATATTTGGTTGAATGATGCTGTCTACCGTAACGGAGTGTTTTATATTGTGAGTAATGAGGTTGGAAAGTAGTATGCTTTTGATTCATGTTGCTGTTCGCCCAGGTTGTCTCAAATAGTCAGCTTCCTGCCCCAAGAGGGGCAAGTTGGGCTACTCTTCGCGTACCACTTAGCGGAACTGGAAGGACAATTGCTACTCATTTTCCGGAATACCGGATGCGACGGATTCTTGGGGATAGAAATATTCAGATTTGGGCTATACAAGTTGGATATGAAATATAATAATTGAGTTGCAACAAAAAGTTTGGGTGCATATGCACTGTTTGTTGGGCGTCATCAATCATTTTATATGTCGGAGTTGGATGTGTTGGGCATCAAAGCAAACCGCATGTATTACTTATATCCATCAGGTTGTCCCGAGTTTGAAATCTTCTGTCAAGAAAACTCCAGAATTGAGCAATTCTGTTTCAATCTCTGACGAAGTTCATTCTGGTTCACCCCTCTTCCATGGTAATCATAAATGATGAAAATTTTCTGTTTGTGTAAAAGAGCTGTATAAGCTAATCGGGCCAAGTTAAGGGAAAAATCTAACTTTTGTTTCAGGGACCCAAAGGAAAAGGATGCTGAATGTAGACCTTCTGTCGAGTCAATGGTTGCACTAAGAAAGTCTGCAGTCATGCAAATGCAACAAAGGCCTACCATTTCCAATAAATTTAATGCCTAAATTGATGATGATAATGACCAAAGCAATGACAACGATCTTGATGACGGTTCAGTTTCATCTGCCACTGCAGCTGAGATGGAAAGTGAAAGTTACCTGCAGGAAGAACTTAATCATCTGAGCTTGAATGCTGCTGTTATAGTTGATAGGCAAAGAGAAGGAGATTCTTCTTTAGACAAGGAGTTTGTTTCTAAAGAAAATCAAAGTAATATGGTGAGAGAAGCTGTTGAAGAATTTGACAGGAACTCAATTTTGAAGCTGGAAATCAGTTTAGAAAGTATTGGTGATGAACTGGTCCACAATCATGGCGACACTTCAGCTGATGATGATTAAAGTAATGAAGGCCAAGGATTTTCAACCTGCAATTTCGAAGAGGAAGAAGAACAGGAAGAAGGGCAAGAACAAGAAAAAATGAAGAAATTAGCAAAGAACTCTTTTAAATCTAATGCATTTATCTCAACTAGATATCTGGTTTCAAATATGACAATAAAGGCAATTCAGTAACAATTTTTATTAGCCTTGTTGAATTTAGTTCATTTAAACTCCCAAATGCTGGAAGAAATTTCATTAAAATTGCTAACGTCTAGTGATATTGTTATGTCTGTCATGTTTATTTGCATCCCATGTTTTAACTATTATTATTCAAGGCCAGCCGTTAGAAATGATAATTGTCGAGCAGGTGAAAAATTGGCGATACATTGAGCTAGAAATTTTTTTAAAACGGGTGGGAAAATGCAGTTAAAGATGACGATTGTTGGAAGGATCCATATGCATAATAGCCGAGGCAGGAAGTGCCAATATAGTGGGAAAGACATGTTGCAAAAGAAGTCCAAACAGAATTTTTCTTGGCACTGAGTTCACAATGTATGCGCGGATTGTCCTTTTTCAAGGATATAAAACCTGACTTTTGTAATACAGATTACCATAATGATTTGCGACGTACCTTCAAAACAAGCTGTTTCTGCTTAGAAGTCCAGAAATGATCCCTCCTAGTTCTTTGCCACAATCCTCCTGTACATGGTGCCCTGCCTTCAAAATACAACAAAATTTTAACATATTTTGGCCCAGCATACGAAACTTAGCTAGAGAAAATGGAAAAAGGACAGTCAAAAAGAGATAATGGCCACATGGTATCAAAGCATTGCTGCTGGAGTTGCAGTTTGATGATACCAATAAATGTTAGGCAACAGTGGAAGCAGAAAGGAGGGCTTCGAACTGCCTCAAGACTGCGAAGTTTGTGCAGGAAAATGAAGTATGTGAAACAAAAAGCCTTCAGCCAACTTTGTCTTGTAAGAAGGGTGGAAAAAAAGAAGAATCAAACCAGCTGTGTGAGAAATCACCAGTGAGCATGGATATTCATATAAGGCACTTTGACATGCAATTTCCACCTTTATAAATCTTAAAAGGGAAACAAATTTTCAGCATCACGACTATAACATTTGAAGGGGAAAAAGAGAGAGTTGCAACCATTGGAAGCTCAATTAGTTTGTGATTCGAGTCCTCACAGAAGTCTTCAACTCCATCATAACTCAACCAACGATCTCTCTGACCCCAACATACGGTTGTTTGAACTTTCCAGCTCTTATCCGAGAGAACTGTTCTCATTTCCTCCACATGTCTCTGCCAGGTGTACAAACCAGCAAAATAATATGTATAGCACAAGAATTAGTGGTCAATTAACTCCTTCAGTGGAAGGAATCAAAAGTTTGCTATCTGCAGCATGGAAATTTTGGCATATGTGGTAGAGTATCCAATGATAAAAATTTAGTCAGCTCAATTTTGTTTTCTGATTTCCAAAAATTATTGAAGAAAACTCAGTACAAGGATGAGCAATGGACAGAGAAAGAATATAATAGCAGAATGGAACTAAATGGACAAGGAAGAGGTAGTAGACACATAATACTAAAGGATGTGACAAAAACATGCCCAAAGACCTAAACAAAGAATGAAAGGTTGAGCCTACCTCTCTTTTGTTGTTTTTTTTTTTTCACCTTTTAATTTAGATTCTAGGTAAGTAACGCAGAGCTACAAAGAAAGAAAGCTTACTTACCTTTAGCTCCTTTTTCATGGCCCTACTAATCGCATTCAATGCAAACCCTGCAGAACCAGATGTAAGATAAGGTCTCCGATATACCATTGCATCATCTTCTTTCATCTTATAAGGACCAGAACTTGTCAGGGCCTTATCACTCGCTCTTAGAGGATCCTATTTGGGTGCAAGATTGAAGTCATAAGTCTTGGACCAACCAAACTGAAAATGTATATGCATCACGAAACACACAGATGTACATTTTCTATCAGCACTTACAGACCCCAGAACAGAAACAATAATGCCAGAAGCAAATTCTAAAAGTGAGCATTCCTACCTGAGAAAAGATTTCACCTAGTAAGAAGTTGCTGAATATAGACAAGGCCGATGGAAGGCTGGCATGTTTAGCTGTTAACTTCAGTAAACCAAGAAAAGGAGCACCTGTTACTTATAATTGTCTGAAGAAAAGGTAAAAAAGAAAACATCACATTTTTCATCATTGTAGTACTATGAAAGCAGCAAAACGTTCACACACACACACACACACTATTTTTCAGGTAAAGACAACAATCTACCCAGCCTATCTGCATCATATAAAATTCTCACATATACCAAGCACTTAAGGAGATGGAAGCCCTTTATGACATGAGTAGGATTAGCCCATTTTTTAGCAAAAATTAAAAAATGGACAGTGAAAGGTCCCATCAAAAGCATGTCTACAGGTTGATCATACAGATAAATATAAAGCTGACTTTAGTATGATGATGATTGAAAAGGCATGGACAAAAGAAAGTTAAGCACTAAACAGAGAAGATCTGAAATCCTTACAGGAGGATTAAGGAGTATTAGATTATTAAGCTTCTCCTGATGATTGCTAGCATATTTAACAACCACTGGTGAAAAGAAACCCTGAAAGCGCATCAAAGAATGTTAATTGACGATACATGGCATTGACTGGTACATGAATGCTCATAAATCTTACCTGAACAACCAGTGAGACCTTGTCAGAGGTAATTTCGTCAATAAAGGACTTCAAAGATGACAAATACTCTGCAAACCATAGAGAAACAAATGTCAAGTATTCTGCAAAGTATATCAAAACTAACTTACAAATAAGATTCTTGCTTTATGTTTCCTATGATAACCCTGAATTCACAATAAGATAAAAATAACCCAAGACTCATGTTTAGTTTCTATCTTGCACTTCAAGGCTAAAGCAATTACCATCCAAGGTGTAGTCAAATCCATATCTGGGTTGAGGTTTATCTGAAAATCCAAACCCTGCCAAAGAAGGGTAGAGGAGGCAGAAAAGAGTTTTACATTAGCATATTTCATTTGACTTATGCTGAGAAGATGCAATCTGACAACCAAAGAACAAAAAACTATATGGTCCTGAAGTACTTGAAGAATAGCTATCAAAAGAAGTCTGCCTTTCAAGACCATGATCAGCTTTAACAGACAACACAAAGCAATATTATTATCCTAGAATCTTACCTAGCCAATCAAAAGCAATGGCATGATAGTTCTTGGCAAGTGTGGGAAGAACTTTGCGGTAAGAGTATGCCTGTGACAGAACTAAAGCTCTTTCCATATGTCAGCTTTACATACAGGATTGATCAATTAAATCATTTTTCCTCAAGTAAGATAATTATGAGGAAAGAAAGATCATGTTGGTGTTCATCAAACAAAATGTGTTACTGACTATTTTTGTAATTAGGCGTAATGTCACAACCAGCGGAAGCAAAATTTTAGATTTAGGAATTCTCTATGATAACATGACATAAGCACCTCCTCTATACATGACATAAGAGGCAATTAGCCAATATTGAAATTCATAACTTGAATCATCTGTTCTATAAGATATTGCATGAAGATGCAAGAAAGTTGCTAGGGACAAACATATGGAACCTCTAACATCCACCAAGGAACAAAAGAAACGAACCTGTGAAGGAAAACCATGAACTAGTAAAACAGTAGGATAATCAGCATTTCCGCTTTCAACGCAAAACCATCTGCTTGTACAAAATCACAAGATGAAGCATGTTTCAAAGGATAAACCCTGCAAGTAATCCAATCTCAATTTATGTGTATGGAATATAGTTACAAAAAAACCTCAAGAAAAAGACACCCGATTAACTAGTAACCCCGCAAATACAGTTCTAAGTTTAAACCTGAAAAAATCATCCGAGGCTTGAGAGGCAGGACCCATTTTGAGTCCAAATATAGGGTCTTTTGCCTTCTCACCAGCGCTAACGGGGTGAGCCTTGACCTACAAAAGAAGAAAATTCATATCAGACAATATTCTTAAACAATTCAAATTAAGTAATGTCTTTTATAAAATGGCACCCTAAAACCAGTACTGCCCCAAATCACCGAGAGAGAGAGAGAGAGTGGATCTTTAATAGCCTAATGCAGGTTTGGGTAGAATGCAATTGAAAAGAAGATTTAAATTACTCCTACAATGAAAATGTCCGGGTAAGTAAGACTAAAAGAAATTAAAGCAAAAGAAAAGGAAGAGTGCTCACAATCTTTCCTTGCTTAAACCACTCATCCGATGGGCTAGGCTCATCCGAGTATTTCCCTGCCCCGCCAATTCAACACCCATATCTTAAACAACTGCTAAAAAATGGATGCAAGTTTTAAAACAATGCTAGAGAATGAAAGAAATAACAAGAAGGGCACCTCCACTGAAAGAAAAGCCGTCTCCAACAGAAGTCGGGGCATCTATCAGATAATAATCCTGTTTAAGCAAGAAAATGAAATACTTTGCATTTTGGGCATTTATCGGATAACAAGAAATGTGAAAATTTACATCTTGTCGGCCGTTGGATCTACAGGTGAGCCGGAGAGGTGTTCTGCGGCTGTTTTGAGCCGATGGCTTGAGTTGGGTGCGAAGATGTGACGACGCGGGTGCAGTAGGGAAATGGAATTGATGGGGATGAAGAACAGACAGGGGGGTCTTGGCTTGAATTGCCATGGCCAACGTTAACCTTTGGGTAGTGAGAGAGAGAGAGAGAGAGAGAGAGAGAAGGGGGAAAGAAAGAGATGAGAATTGAAGACCGTTAATGCTGTTGGTCTGAAAATACTTTTACGTCGGATTGGCATCCTCTGGTCCTCGTTTATTTAGCCATCAGACTTTATGCCTCTCTCTCCCCTCCTCACCCACTCCTCTGGGTTACGTGGCAAATACATTATTTCCGAGATGTTAGTCTATCTTATGCGGCTTAATTCTTGCCTCGCACTTTACAAAAATAAAATTCCTAAATTGTGGCCTAATGCTCACGCATTTTACAAAAATTCATTTATTTTGTTTTATCCCTCTTACCATTGATTATTGAATCCCCCTTATTCTTTTGTTTTGATGAATTTCTCATTAGCCTTCATTAAAATTTTTGCTTGCGGATGGCCAAACGTCAATTAATTTAATTTGATCCGGAGGATAGAAGAAACAATAATTTTCTAAAAAGAACATTGTTACAGGTTATTTATTTATTTGTTATTTATTGACGGGGCAAAGAAAACACCCGACATATCCCAAAGTAACATGCCACCAAGGAAACCGGACCAAAAAGGAATCCTGGAAGACCATTGTTTCAATTTCTTGGAAACGTGTCCATGATAAATTGGAAACGATAGATTTGTGGTATTCATCCGCAAACAACTATTCCAAATTTGGCAAATATACGGTGACAGAGGGACAGTGAGGGAGTGACACATAAAAGGTGGAAAATGGCGATGGCCCTTGACGTAATGAGGAAGGTTAAGGACACAGAGAGGAAAGTATACCCAGATGACACCAGAAATTCTCCACTGAACTTGGCCCATCCATCTGCAGTTTGCAGCTGGTCAGGCTCTTTCTTCCTTCCAGTCAGTGTTGGACTTGCGGCAATAGATGGGTCTCCTTATTTGAATGATGAAATTCCGTACATGATCAAGCAAATGCTCAAAATCACCACCAGGCCACCTGCTGCCGATGACTCTGCTGCACCTGCGCATTCGGTGTTCCTTAGTGTGGACCTGTTTTGACAAATGGGCCTAACAGGAGGAAGTCGTGGGCCAGTCCTACCTCGATTCCCCTGAGAAGTGGGCTGACTGTTGTCCGATAAACGGGTAGATTGGAAAGGTACCTAGCGATCAGTGGGCTTGATGTTATGGGAGTTTCAAGGCTACCAATGAAGGGATCCCCGTCTATTGGTTGAATCACTTGGCATGCTGGCTGCACATGACAAACTGGGATTCTGAACCTTCGGCCGAAATATAAAGAGGTTCATCATTGTTAGATTAGATTAACATTCCGAACCATCCCTACAAGTTGGCCCAATTGGATTAAAGCCAGAAGAGCAGCCAAGGCACTTGGACAAGATAAGATCAAAAGAGCCAAATTTATGTGATGCAACAATGACAGTCGGGTCTCCAATTCTTTTAATCATTTGCAAAACATGGAAGAAATAATCATCGGTTGCTCATCTAGTTCATCACGTATTCTTAAAGGTGTTAGAGCTCTGATGTCACTGTTAAATTCGAATTATACTGCATACATTGCACCTAAAGCCTCAAAAGGATTTTGAACAAATGGATAACCCTTTTAACCCTGTCCTGCTTAATTGGATTGGAAAAATGAGAAATAATTGCCTAAATGGAGCTCCAGATATGCCCCTTGGAATGACCAGCCCCCCTTTCATGGATAAGGCAAAGCTGCTCTTGGGCTGACTGGGCCATTGGAGAAGCAGTCCTTGCCATTTTAATTTGATTTTGTTAGCAGAAACCCTGATAGTGGAACTGGAGCGGACAGATACCTATCTCGCAAAGGAAGAGACAGATATGGGCTGTGTGACTAAAGGGCCTACTTCCACGAACTTGTGGTTGTCCCTGACAAGAGGTCTTGAAAACCTTTACAAATTTTCAGTGGCTGGTCACTTATCCATCACTTGTCTTGCTGCTGCAAAATTTTGATGGCATGTTGCCACCAATTAAAAAAAAAAAAAAAACCAAAAATGAATTGCTGACATGGTCCGTCAAGCTTGCCCTGTGGGCCCTTCATTAACAAATTGACAATAACAAAATAAAAACACGGCAAGTCAGCTGGGAAGAGACGCGCCCCCCTTATACGTTTTCGTTGTGGAGGCGGCCGTCGGCCCCTGCCAGTAATAGCCGATTTTTGCTTTACTTGCCCATTCTTATTATCCTTTCATTCTTCTCTTCGATTTAAATGATATTAGTTGCTGCTGATATGATAGTACCAGAAGGGAAAAAGAAATCAAACAGAAAATGGGATTGCACTTCTTGAAGCATCCAATGTTTTCACGCGCTTGTCCTATTTCAAGTTCGTTTCCCCTATCCAAATCCTTTCTTGGGCTTTCAGTTAGATGGGTCACTCCTGAAACCTGTTGTTGTATCACCAGAGGCTTTGCTGCCGCTAAGGCAACTAAGATTCAACTCTCTAAAAAGTAAGCTTCTTTGATCTCCCCGTCCGTGGGTTTAACACCTTTTTTTTTTTTAAACTCTCTTTATTATCTTCGAATGCTTTCTTTCGGCTTTCAGACCGAATTCAAATACCCAACTCTGAAATTCCATGTGGGATAGCCGTAGCTTTTATGATGTTAATGGACGCAGACAGTGAAAGACATGGGAATTCGTTGTTGTTAGTATAAAAAATTGGTCTCTTCCTCTTCCTGCATATCTGTATGTGATAACTGAGTTCTTTTTATTTTTTTTAACATTTTCAGAAAAAAGAGGCTGGACGAAGTTTGTCTTCAAAGGTTCCAGCACTACAGCCGAAGGTTTATACAGTCTTGGATTTTGCAAGGTTAGCTGCATTCTTGAATTGCGTCATCGATTTCTTTTTTTCATTTTGTTGTGGCTTGAGCAATTTCATGTTCTATTTTGCTACTAAACCAGAAAAATCTGCCATTCGCATGAATTTTTGTTGTAGGGAAAGTGTTTGTGAATGGAAAGATGGTAAACAAAGCTGGCACACCTGTCTCTGACAAAGCTGTTGTAGAGATAATGGCGGAAGTTCCAAAATATGTATGTAGGTGATTACTCTCCAAAAGAACTTTTCAACCACTGTGAACACATGAGTATAAATTTGCATTAACTTTCGTGAGGTTGGAAATCCTGAATTCACTCTTTTGCACACTAATCCAGAGCTGGGTACAAGTTAGAGGCTGCAATTGGACAACTGGGTGTTGATGTGGAAGGCAAAGTAGCCCTAGATTCAGGTTTGTCTACTGGAGGATTTACCGACTGCTTGCTTCAGCATGGTGCATCATTTGTTTATGGAGTTGATGTCGGCTATGGACAGGTAATGTTAATCTCTCTTTTTTATTCTGGTACATACTAGTTGTAATTGCAACTTCAGTTGCCTTATGAATGGTGGTGAAAGGTTTAATGGTTTTTGATGAAGGGTAGATGGTGACTTGTTCTTCAGGTAGCAGACAAAATTCGCCGAGATGAACGTGTTTCTGTGGTAGAAAGAACAAACTTAAGGTACCTTTCTGGGCTTCCCCAGCAGGTTGATTTGGTGACTTTGGACCTCTCATTCATCTCGATTCTCTTGGTAAGCCTTCAAATAAATGTTATCATTTTATGACTTACAAATGTGCCATTCCAGTTGCAACAAATTCTTTCCTTTTTTGTGGTTCTTTGTTTATTTTATGTTATGAAACTGTTGACATGTTACAATATACAGGTCATGCCTGCTGTTGTCAATGTTATGAAGGAGGATGCTAAATTAGTTACTCTGGTGAAACCTCAATTTGAAGCTCACAGAACACAAGTGAGAAACCAATATTCGTAATCTTTTTAACTGTGGCCAAAAATAATTTATTTAATTATCGAAAAACCAACATTAGGGAACATGATTCCAGTGTGCTTCTCTGGAAAAGCAACCCCAAAACTTCAATGGCCTGAATGGAATCCTTTATTGGGTTACAGAGAAAAACAGTTGTCCTTAATGTTTACAATTGAAATTTGTTGCAGGTGGGAAGTGGTGGGATAGTGAGAGATCCGCAAGTCCATCAGGAGGTATGCACTTTTTCTCTAGTGTGCATTCATGCTGTGCCTCTTTGACCAAATATGATTTGGATAGCTTGCTCACCAGAACATAATTATCTATATTTTCAATTTGCAACAATTTTTATCTTAAACAAGTTGAGTGTCAACAAGGGAACATTGAATTAAGAGTGCCTTGAAATTGTCACAGATTGTGGTGTAGCTCACAATGCTTATTTCTAGGCCTCGGCACAACAAATATCATGAATGTCACTTCTACTCATTAACCACGAGAGGTTTTTCCCTTAGTTCTTACTGAGCAAGAATGATTGAAAGTGACTTTTAGAATTAAACAAAAAAGCCCTATGACTGTGGTTGCAATGTGTAGGTTCTTGAGAAGATTATAAAGGGTGTAGAGGGCTTTGGCTTCATTAGCAATGGGTGGATTGAATCTCCTATAAAGGGTGCCGAGGGGAATACAGAGTTTCTGGTTTACTTCAGCCGAATAGTGCAGAAAAATGCAGGGTAATGTATCAATATGGAAAAAGAGACCTTTTAACTTGTTATGCCTGGGGGGCGTCCTTCATTCCAGAAAGAATGGAAGCATTTCATAATCAAATGCTTTTGACATGTATTCTAACATAAGAAAGCTTGGTGGCTTCTGAGGAACCACATCCATTTAAATTTGCTACAAAAGTGGAAGCACCAGCGAGGCTGGACGAGTAATGTCTGGAACTGACCTTCCGTCATATGGGTTAATTAGTTTTGTGCCTATTGACGTTGACCTCATTAAGATTATGGGTCCATTGGCCACCTGTGTTTTTCTTTTTTTATTTTCCATGGACAAAAGGCTTGTCGTTATACTTCCATATGCAAAGTCACAGCGTGGTATTGATGTTTGTGGAATAATAATACAAGTAAACACTTAACAGAAGATTTTAAGTATCATCAAGCTTTAAGCTGCTGTGGAAGTAGCGTCTATTTTTTTCCCCAATCATCCATCCAATTTTTGATGAAGAAAAAGAGGGTTAATACCTCTTCTTTTTTCTGTGAAATCAAGATATTTATATTGATATGATGTAAAAGTCACTTTATTCGAATAATTGGAGCCATGTCAATAAGAACAGGTAGCCGTTACCCAGTAGAAAACAAAAAGAGACTGCACAAGCTGCCTGATCTTGGGAGTCATTATCATCCATCATTGATGTATTTCTTCAAAGTGGAAATTTTCAATATGCTAGCAACCCTCTGCTAACCACCTCACGATAAGTCAACACTGTTCATATATACAGATGTTAATTATACTGGATGACATTCAACATTTCTAAGGGGATCCTAAGACCAACCACCTGCCCAACAACAGAGCACCACGAAACCAAATAAAGTTCAATATCAAGACCTTTTCCAGCTAAAGCAGCATCATGAAAAAGCAATTTCATCCACTCGCCAGTGCCACATGGATGTAATTTGTACCACGGCCTGTTTAGGTACGGATGCTCCTAAATTGAGTAGATACAAAAGTCAGCATTACTAAGTTCCGGATATGAATTCAATAACTGAACGGCATGTGTTCCAGAAATATGTCTGTTTCAGACTCTGAAGTAATGGTAAAAGACATGATGAAAGGAGAAAATGATTCAAAGATTAAAAAATGTGAGGAGAAGATGAAAAAAAGGGGTTAAGCAGGTACCTCCTGAGTGATGAAAGTCCACTTTGACTCCAGTAATGCCCTCGCAGAGCATGATGGAAGGTCCTTTTCAATTTCGTTCAATAGCAACGGCCGTCCATCTGCGCAATAAACGAAAAATCAATGCTTTCTATGAAAGGCTAATCACCAAGAAAAAAAGGAGCATAGCCAACGTCCCTATGCTCAATTGTGCACAACTGAAATTAACTGAAAAAAACCCACCGCTCAAATTTTTATCCATTTGTTGAGTTATCTTGCAGGTAAACAGCGTTAGGTAACCTTCAAGATTACTGGCTGTAGAACCGGAATCCTATCAGCTTGTCAGATATGACCCTAATTTCTTACCATTCCCCAAATTCCAGACTCTATATACTTCCAATATAGATGAACATGCATACCACTGCAGTATCCGCGGAAGTATAGCACAGGGACCCTGTATGAAGCACTGTAGACTATATGGAAATCATAGCAATGCTCTTCTTGGTATCTACCGCTCTGGACCTTTCAAACGAGAACAAGAATAAAATTTGAACGGAAAGGGATATCAGAGTAGCCAAAGTGACTTGGTGATCGTTGGAACACACATCAGTTTCAAAGATAAAAGTGCTCAGTTGCATAATCCAACTGACTGCCCCATCGAAGAGAGATCAAGAATACCAACAGAAAGGGAAGGAAATTACCAGGGTGGCATTATCAACTGCTTCCTCTTCTTGTTTTTCATCCTCAGAAAGACTTGCATTATCGACACTGTCCTGTGCAAAAGGAAAGAAAAAAAAAATCAACCCATGGTTATTATTCTAAGAAAAATTAGTGCGGCAGTGTTGCAAAGAATCACAAAAGATTCTTAGTTCTGCATTGTATTTAGCAAAACCTCAGTTGACCCAAGAATACGCGTGCTGTCCAAAGACAAGTACCCGTCCTCTGCCTGGCAAAGGAGGGGTCTTTTTGGAGAGGGAACCCATAACCAAGGATTGGAAGTTGAGTTGACCCTTTTCCATTTATCTGCAAAAGCACGGGCCGCCACGCAGAAATCACTCGCCGACAGGGTTCCATCCCAGGATCTTCTCACATCCATAATGATCAAACTAGGGTTTGTGTTTCTGAGGCTGATGTTAACTTCACTCCTTCCCTTTTCATTTGATTTTTCCACTTGGCTTGTTTCGGATTCCTACTCCAACCGTACACCGACCCAATTGGCTTGTTTATTTAATCTTTAATATATTTTGCCCTCAAACACAAATGTTGGAACTTGGAAAATACCTTTTCCTTTCTGTGTCGGAAAACTCTTTGCAAATATATATACAAACACAAACAACATTCAGTTTGTGTTTGTATAAATTATTTTAAAACATTATGATTTTTGTAAAATTTGTTGATGAATGGTATGGTTTTTCTTTTTGTGTTTAAAACAAGTTTTCATTGTCATGCAATTCTATTGATTGAGAATATATTTAGTAAACAGTAATTAAGTTGTTTTAGAAAATTATGAAAAAGGAAATGTTACTGATAGGATGAGATGCGCAGAGATTACTCGCAACAAAAATGAACTTCACATGTGTTACGGACGACATGTCGCTGGATTCCAGTGCTCAAGACACCAGAGAAAATTTTTTTAACTTTCTTCTTTGATCGAGGTAGTAGTCCCAAAGGGTTGTTAAATCGTAGACGATATCATCAACGGCTTGTTACACTGCCGCCGGTGAAAATTTCGCTCATAATCGCCATAGGGAAAAAATTTTAAAAATATAGTATTCAATTTTTGAATGTTACTATTTTTTTTTTTACTGTGACAAAATCAAAAATAAAAAGCAAAATAAATTTTATATCTTGTCGTCATTGTATAAAAACATGCATTGCCTGTTAAGATACATTCTCAATTATCCCAAAAATAGAGATCAAACATCAAAGAGTGCCACTTTTAAGTTAAGTTGAAAAAATCGTAATTTGAAAAAAATTATGTTACTTTATAACACAATAAATAAATATACTTTGTATGTATTTTATAAAAAAAAAAAAAGTATTTGCAGAATTATTTCTGCACATGAACGTGAAAAGGAGAATAAAAATACAAAAAGAACAAAGCACCATATAGGAAAATAAATCAAAATAAGAAACAAAGAACTTTAAAGCATATACACAAGGAACAGAGTACATATATTAGAGGATCGCATAATCTCTAGTACGGTTGATTAAACATTAACATGAAAGCTGGTCTCTCTTTTTTTTTTTTTTTTATTTCTAGGGGAGCTTTTCTTAGACACTAAGTTCATTCACGCAACAACGAACTGCAGGGTTAAGGCTAACAGTTAAATGAGGATCACAGTCACCTTATCGCCGTCTTAACTACCTAATGAAGATAAGGGGCCGGGTACTGGTAGCCATTGCCGAAGTAATTGCCGTGACCGTGAGAGATGTTGTAACCAGTGGAACCAATAAGTTGGGGGACATGGCTGTCGGCACGAGCAGGGTAGACATATTGTCTGTCATACACATACTGCGGGTACCTATCAGCAACTCTAGGATAAAATGTTTTGTCTGCGATGGTATTGGTGACGCGGGGGCCACATCCAACGCCACCGCGTGGTCTCTTAGGCTGAGGCTTGGCATCTTCTGTTGCCCTTTTCTTGTCTGCCTTCTCCTTCTCTAGCTGAAGAAGGCGTTTCTGGAGTGGGCCTACGGGATACTGCACCTCCAGCTTATGCTCTTCAATACACTTGATCACAGCCTTGAGGGCCGCCAGCTCTCGTTCATTGACATCATTCTGAAACAAAAAAGTGTCAGTCAAAGATAACGTTCGCTGGCTATTACATACTTGCACAGGCAACCCTCTCGAGGATCGACAAAATCCTATTCTAGTAGGTCTCTGTACTGATAAACTGAAGCAAATGCGTCCCCTCAACAGGCAAAGATGGAATTAGAATCAAGAGACGGTGCTTCTCGACCAACTTGTCAGTAGAGTTCCATGATCCCCACGGAGCTTGGATGCAGCACCAAAAACCCAGGAGTTGCTATAAATTTGGGGAGCATTCAGTATTCTTCTTTGCGTGGCAAGAAAATGACTTTAATATCTTTTTACTTTTCCCATTATACGCCCCCCCACCAAAACAAAAGAAAAAAATACACTTTTCAGAAACAACAGTAAAGAATTGAACTAAATACACTCTGGACGGTTATTTACCATTTAAACTATTGGAAGACGACTAATAGGGATAGAACAACTTAATTCAATATATAGGCAAGAGCGTTGGCTGACACACAAGGCAGCAAGTTATCCAAAAACCAACAACTAGATAGGCCAATCCACTAATTGGGGTCAGATGGAGAATGCAAACCTGTGCAGTGGCAGGAGAAGCATTTCCAGGCTTAGCTGGTGATGAGACCTTGCTTGCATCCTTTAAGTATGATTTCAACAAAGGTACAGGGAAGAACTGCTCAGTCAACTCAAAAGCAAAAGCCAAGTTAACTGCATCGATTTGTCTACCACTATCTATCAATATCTTGATTACACCTAAAGAATCCAAAGAAAAAGAAGAGAGTTAATCAGCAATTAAAAAGAGTAATCCATAAGCAAACAAACAACTTTTATGTGTGTCACACTGAATCCATCCATCTTTATGTATGAAGCTGAATCAGATGATTTAGCAAATGCCAAGAAAAATTTTCTCAATGTT
Organism: Ceriops tagal; assembly: GCA_021533255.1. Taxonomy (NCBI): domain Eukaryota; kingdom Viridiplantae; phylum Streptophyta; class Magnoliopsida; order Malpighiales; family Rhizophoraceae; genus Ceriops; species Ceriops tagal. The sequence goes on from CM038603.1 coordinate 409,628, forward strand.
GCCTCATGTAAGATCCAATCACAGGCATGAATACAGGAACATGATTAGTTCTAGGATCACCCAAGATGAATATGAATTCTACTACCATAATAAACTTGTATGTATCATATATTGAGCTTTCCAATGCCCTGATGCCTGACATTGTTGACCAGTTTCTATTCTTTATAAGTTAAATAAGGGCACCACCACATTTTGAGATATTCCCAAAGTCTTCCATGAAACAGAACAAAAATGGAATTTGAATTACAGTGGCTCCTCCATTTTTTGTGGTTTTTGATGGATGTCAACTTCAGAAAGATTTCCAATGAGGAAGGTGAAAAAGCTTCATAAGTGAAAGAAGACAAACCTGGCATTTTTCCTGACAGTCCAAGAAAACGACAAAGTTCAGCTGCTTGGTGACGACGAGAAACCATTGGAATTAGCCTGGACAGTTCTTCCTCATCAAAGTTAGAAGCAATGCCAAATGTGGCCAGAAGTTGCAAAAATGCATGTGCCTCCAAAGAGTTCCCATTGCTAGCATCAACATCTAGAGCGTCCAATTTTGGTTTCCATTCTTCAGCAATAGCCTTTGCATGCTCCTTAACATCCTCTGAGATCACATCAGATGCAGATACAAGATCTGAATACGTCAACAAAATGCTAAGGCATTCCATCAACATGATACAGGTCCGACGGAGACCCAAAAGGTTTGAATCTTTCTTTCTGTCAACATTTGGCACTTCCATGGGATAGAAATTTTCCAGAGAATTCAAGACCAATTGGGCTGGGTTAGCTGCAGCCTTTAAAGCAAGTGGAATCTCCTCCCTTAGGACAGCAAGATTCTTACGATTGTCTGAAATGAATTTGTGCAGCCCTTCTGAGTCCATCTCTTCACATAGTTTGCCTAACTGGGGATAAGACATCAGCTCCAAATTTCCATTTTCAGAAGAATCTATAGTTCCTTCCAAGTTACTTTCAGCAGCCACGCTGAAAGGAGGTTGGTGCTCAACAGTCGGGGAATCTCCCTGGTCATTGTTTTTCACAGAAACAGATTCAACAGATATTACCTTCCTCTGCTTCTCTCGAGCACTAGCAATGGCCAATATAGCAGCATCTCTCTTCTCCTGGAGCCTCTCTAGTGAACCTTGCTCCTTAGCCATAACAGCAGCTTGCCGTTTCTCCAACATCTCTTGAGCTTTCCTTGTTTTGCTTTCAAAATCCTTTTCTTGGTCCTCCAACTCATGAAACCGCCTCTTCAAGGACCTCTCAAGCCCATGAAAGTGTGCTTCAAGTTCTTTCCATTTCAAGTTAAGTGTCACAGTCCGGTGACTTTCAAGCTCAGCAAATGCTTTCTGAAGTTGCTGTATTTTGGATGTTGTGGAGTCCATTAGGGTTGCAACTGATTCGGTACCTTCCATAACTGACAAAACGAAGCACAAACGGAGATAAGGAAACTGCGGATAAAACAAGGGAGGCTAGCTTAGGTTAACTTTCTTAAGGACATGTACAAGCCTATTAAATGCATCATATGAAGCCAGTGGCCTTTTCTGTCATGCGCTACAGGGAATCAAAATATAGCCAGAAGAACAACCAACTAAAGGTGCAAAAGAATAATGAGGAGAAAGTGCTTGGATAAAGTTGCATCACGGCGACAATGTTTCTTTCTAGTATCTTCATATAACAAAGTAAGAAAAGAGTGAGAGAGCAACATAAATTGGAAAACCCTATAGCTTGAAGCTTAATTTTCAGGCAGCTAAGTTTTGCAACAACTTGGCCACATGAACAACAGAATGCAAAAGGCATAAGCCACAACCAAATTTGCAAATCCAAACCAAACACAAAATCACAGTCATCCTCCAATCCATAAAAATGCCAAGGTGATGACCTCCAGGTTGCCATACAATATCAGCATTTATGCCATTGTGAGTCCTCTTCCAAAGAATTCAACATCAACCCGTCAATATATTTATAGACTTTAACACAATTTTTTGCACAAAAATTGAGACTAGGAGAAAATGCAACCAACAATCAATAGAAGAGAACCAAGATCCCGACCATTTCTTCAGACACAGTTTCATGGCACCCATATGGATGACCGAACTCATAACAAATGAAAATAATTAACGACAAAAGAGGCAAATAAATTAAGAACTAAGTACAAATAATTTAGCACAGTAATTTGGGATGCGCGCGCACACGCACACACACACACACGCAAACAAAAACAAATAGGTAAGATTCTGGTTTTAAAGAGCTACCAACAACACTCAATAACTTACCGGTGATTTTGAAGTTCGAATCAAAGTTTAAGCTCGACCAAGAGATCACGCTGATTAGAATAACACGGTGGAAAAAAAAAAAAAAAAGAACCCAGGAGAAACAAAGCTCACATCACTTTAAAACCCCAATTGAACCCACAAGAAAACAACCAAACAACGCCGCATTCCATAAATTAAAAAAAGAAAAAGAAATCCCTGACAAGCTTTTTTAACCAAAACATTCGCAGACAATGAACAGCCAGTAAGTGAATCAAAACTCAGACAGTAAAAATTGGAGAAGTGACGGCGAAATGAAGGCCATTTCGAATGAAACAAACAGAGCCGATCTGGAACTAACATTAAACGGTGCCTTAAGAAATGAAGAGGAAAGAAAAAACCAAAAAAAAAAAAAGGAGCTTACCTGGGAGAATTGACTGGAAACAGACACAAACAAAGCGTGGAAAACTAAAAATTAGTAGAAAAAACGGATCAATCCATGGTGGATTGGGGGTTTGTGTGCTGTGGCCGCTGTTCTGCAATCCCTAGCCAGAGAGAGAGAGAGAGAGAGAGAGAGAGAAGGAAGTACCGTATGATAGTACTAGTAGTAGTAGTGGCAAGTAGCAGTAGTAGGAAGAGTAGTAGGAGTAGGAGCAGCAGCAGGCCCTGCTCCTCCGTTTGCTTTTTTACCTGGGCACCCCCCGCCCCTTTTTTGGCTACCTCCCAAACAGATTTGTCACGTGACCGAGTGCTCTCCCCAGCCCTTCCTTTTAACCCTGCGTCGGCGTGCGTGCGTGACGATGATTACTCTCTCTGAGCTCACTGAACCGAGGAGTGCCCAGAAGAGTCGCCGAAGCGGGGCTCTTTATGCGGGAAAATTGGATCCTGACTTTATAGCCCAATCGTATGAATTTTTTCGCTTTCTCCTGGCCCAAACAAACCAACCTAATTACTATTTAGAATTTCGGGCCCTGTCCGCCCATAATAAATTTTAAGGGCCTTTTAACCCTACGGGCCCACCCGCATTTAAGCTCAATGAATACTTGCAAGTTGCGACAAATACTAATAAACAACGTTTGCATTTTTGTTTTGTTTTGTTTTTTTTTTAATTATAAAAAAAAAAATAATGTTTGTATCATTTGTTTGAAAGAATGAATAAATAACATTACTCTACCACTGATCGTAACTTCTAAGTGATAAAAAGTTATTTTAATCATATATTATAAGATAATAAAAATTATTCGCTACCTCATCATAAGTCCTGAGTTAAACTCTGTGCAGTCCACCCCACCCCCCTCCCCTCCAGTGTCAATTGATGAGGTCGCATTTACAAGGAAAAAGCCAGCCAAATATATATATATATATTTTTATTTATTTATTTTTTAAAAAAAAAAGAAAAGAAAAACCTGTACGGTCATGGAGAAAAATATGCATGCTGTGAAATGGTCCGCCGCCGTGTCACCGTTACCTCATCCATTGCCTGGTGGCGCAATGTTTGACAAACTTCGCTTCGCATTAATTTTTGCGATGATAAATATTGACTTTTCAACCGTTCCCCAAAAAAAACAAAAAAGAAAAATAAAATATTAAAAAAATAAAAAAAAAATATATATATATACAGACACTTTAGGAAGGTACAAGGAAAGGTGATAGAAAGCAAACGATCTGAATGATCCGTTGGTAAATCATGCCTTAATTAATCTATTTCCATTCAAAAAGAATTTTTCTTTATTGAAGTTTTTGAAGCAACACATAAATAAATAAGGTTCAAAAAATAAACAAAAAAAATAAAAATGTGAAAGTCAACAAAAGGCAGTCGCCTGCGAAGTCGTTGCCTTTCATTTTCTAGGCATTCTATTTATTTATTTATTTATTGTTTTTCGGGTCTTGGTCGTCGCTGACTGCCGTGTGCCTTGTGCCTTGTGGAAAAAAGGAAGATGGCCATTTTTTCCTGCTTTGCTTGCTTGACCCGATAAGCCACGCACGCAGAAGGCAGAACAGACCGTCTTCTCTTTTGTTTTAATTATGGGTTTGATTTTGATAATTCAAACCATTTCATAGACTCTTTAACTTCACTGCTGCTTTCACTTGGGTCAGCCGTGCTTTTCTTAAGATTTTCTTTCTGGCTTCAACGACCCCCTCGAAATTGTTTGTGTTATGGGTTCTTGCAGTCTCGGGTGGGTCTTCTTTTTCTCTCTGTTGTTCTTTTTTTTTTTGGGGGGGGTGGTGCAGGTTCTTGTGTTTTTATGTGCGTTACTTCGATAGTTGTTGAATTTCAGTTAAACTGGGTTAGAAACTGCTTTTGTCATTTAATGTTCTGCCTTTTTTTTTTTTTTGGTTGGCAATTTGTTTGGCTTTGTGTTCCTGTCTCTGTGTACGGATATACGTGTGGGGTATTGGAAACCCTTCCCTGGGATGCTGAATTCTGCTTGCTTTTGCGTTGTTTTTTAAACTTTATTCAGGTTTCGGTGTCAATGGAATTGAAGATACTGTTGGCTTTCAACTCTAACAGGGAAGAGGAAATGCAAGCTTGAGAGGCTTCTTTTAGCAGAATTTAATGGCGTCTTTCGCGAACTTCATGTTGAGTAGTCGATCCCGTAAGGTTTTTCTGAGTTATTGTGCTGGGTTGCTGCTTAGCTTTAGTTTGTGCTATGGTACTACAACTGATCTTGCTTGCCTAAAGAGCATAAAAAATTCACTTCAAGACCCTTATGGTTACTTGAATACTTCGTGGAATTTTGATAACAATACTGAAGGATTTATTTGTAACTTTGTGGGGGTGGACTGTTGGCATCCCGATGAGAACAAGGTATTGAATATTCGTCTTTCCGATATGGGGCTCAAAGGGAATTTCCCTCGTGGCCTCCAGAACTGCACGAGCATCACAGGGGTGGATCTCTCGAACAATGAACTGAATGGATCTATTCCTACTGATATTGCTCAAATCATTGAGTATGTGACAATTCTTGATCTCTCATCCAACAACTTGTCAGGGGAAATTCCAGTGGGTCTTGCAAATTGCACCTATCTGAATTCGCTTAAGCTTGATCACAACCGCTTTACTGGTGAGATTCCGGGTGGGCTTGGCTCGCTATCTCGTCTCAGAACATTTAGTGTGGCTAATAATCTTCTGAGTGGTCCTGTTCCAACCTTCAGCAATACTTCCATTGAACCAGATTATGCAAATAACCGAGGACTCTGTGGGAAGCCTTTGGACCCTTGTCCAAGCAATTCACAGGGCCCTCACGCAGGAGTTATTATTGGGGCTGCTATCGGTGGGGTGACAGTTGCGGCTATAGGTGTGGCTATTGGCATGTTCTTCTATTATCGTAAGTTGTTAATGACGAGGAAGAAGAAGAAGAAGGAGGATGATGATCCTGAAGGAAATAAATGGGCAAAGAGTTTAAAGGGGCTAAAAGGCGTCAAGGCAAGTTAAACTAACATCTCTTTTAAATTCCACATAGATTCATGTCTACTATGTTGTAATGCAATTAAATTTAAATTGTTCTTCTCTGCCAGGTATTTATGTTAAGTGCATAATGATTATGAAAATTTGTATTTCCAGGTTTCCATGTTTGAGAAATCAATTTCTAAAATGAGATTGAATGATCTCATGAAGGCAACTAATGACTTTAACAAAGACAATATCATTGGCTCTGCCAGAACAGGGACTATGTACAAAGCAATTCTTGAGGATGGAACTCCCCTTATGGTGAAGAGGTTGCAGGATTCGAAGCATTCTGAGAAAGAATTTACCTCAGAAATGGCTACTTTGGGTAGTGTGAAACATCCCAACTTGGTTCCCCTTTTAGGCTTTTGCATGGCTGGTAGGGAGAGGCTTTTGGTTTATCAATACATGGCAAATGGTAGCCTCTACAACCATCTACATATTGTGGATGAAAGCAGGGAACCAATGGAGTGGTCTCTGAGGCTCAAAATTGCGACGAAGGCAGCAAGAGGATTTGCATGGCTCCATCATAGCTGCAACCCCCGAATCATCCACCGAAATATAAGTTCTAAATGCATTTTGTTGGATGCAGATTTTGAGCCCAAAATATCTGATTTTGGTCTTGCCAGATTAATGAATCCAGTTGATACCCATTTGAGTACTTTTGTGAATGGAGAATTTGGGGATTTGGGCTATGTGGCTCCAGAGTACTCAAGAACTCTAGTGGCTACACTAAAGGGGGATGTTTACAGCTTTGGAACATTACTTCTTGAGATGGTGACCGGTGAGAAACCAACTCATGTGGCTAAAGCTCCTGAAAGCTTCAAGGGAAATTTGGTTGAATGGATTACGCAGCTATCAAACAACCCGCAACTTCAAGATGCCATAGACAAATCGTTGGTTGGGAAAGGTGTTGATAATGAACTTTTCCGGTTCCTCAAAGTTGCGTGTAGTTGCATTGTGCCAGCGCCCAAGGAGAGGCCCACCATGTTTGAAATATACCAGCTTTTGAGAGCTGTTGGAGAGCAGTACCATTTTAGCACAGAGGATGAGATTTTGATGCCTTCAGACACTGGTGATAACGATTACATTGAGGAGCTTATAGTTGCTCGAGAAGTATAGTGGTAAAATTGAAAAGGTATTGTGTAGGTGATGTCTCTTGTCATATCTATGTAATCATCTGCTTTTTGTGCACTTTTTAATATTGTCAAATATTATATGTAGGCATTATAGTTCACTTGTTGAGTGACTAGTCCCTGTAGCGGCATTACAATCGTCAAGAATCTATATTTAGCCGTCCCTATGTCTTGTAACAATAAGTTCCTAACGTTTGAAACGACAGAATTCTCTTACTTGGATAAACATTTAATGTCGCTGACAGGCTACTTGTTCATGGTTTTCCACCCTTCATATAGGCTTGGAGAGATGTATTGACTTGACGTTTATTCTTCGTCACTGATATCGGTGACACGAACACCGAGTCAATTTTTCTGTGCATCCATTTACAAAATTATATGGATGGTGGAAATACCAATAGTAAGCATATACAATCCAAGTGACCAAGTTTGCTTGGAATCCTATGACTTTCTGCTTTGTATTAATTTCGATTGTGAGGTTGTTACTTTGACTGGAATAAAGTACATATCAATTTGTTAGAAATCACTGCAATAAATGGCCACCATGGAAGCTGTACAACTGCTTTCTCAGGAGAGATTTCCTTGTGGGATGAAATCTTAGAAGCTTCTTCATGGAACCTTGTGAAGCTCATTTATGTTGTTGGGATGGCACTTGAAATTATAGGAAACCCTCCCTCGAGCATATGCTATCTTTACCGCTGCCTTGAAGAGCATTTCAAATGAAATTGAGTTGATTATTAAAACAACTTATGGCTATCTGCAAAAATCGTGATTAATTGAATCATCGCTAGCTGTCCCCTACTCCTCGAGATTATGGTTCTTTGGCCCTTTTGATAATGGATGCCAACTGTTTGGACGGAACACTTTCCGATTGTCAAATTATGAAGCATATGTGATATACGCATGATCCGTGGAACTGAAATTGCGGTTAATCTCCTCATTTGGGAACCAATTGTTGCTTCAATTCTCATGACGCCTCCGTCTCCTTCAAATAGTTTACATGATTAATGCGGAGCCTCTTGTCATGCATGACTGCAACTTTGCAAAATTTTGGTGTGACTAGTGAGTCGTCAACTTCACTGCTGGGGCATACACACATGCATACATGCGCACATGTGCTTTGAAATGGGCTAAATAGGCGATTTGCTTGTACATATATCTAACTGCAGACTGCGGAGTAAATGCTTCCATAGATTGCATAAAATTGCATTCGCTTTGCTCCTGTGGAGAACTGCTGTGATGGGGGTAGCCTAACTGGTATTAATACACTAGCCGGAAAAAAAAATAAAAACGTTGGCCAACAACGTTGGATTTTGAACTTTCTTCGCAGAACGGGAGGTGTGGAGGTGTTTAAGATGAAAAATATCGTGCTAAGGTTGTCATTAGCTCTTAAACCCCTCCCGCTCTTTGAAAAGAAGCTTAACGATGGGAGCATTTACGAAAGTAATAAAAGATAGCTGCTAGCATGTAATTTGTTTGTACATGTTCCCGCATGACAAGAAATATTGAGAAGCGGCCAGGAAATGGTGTGGTTAGAAAGTTCCGTCGGCAAACGTCTATTAATGGCAGGAAGAGAACGTTTAGCTGTCTAAAATTTCCCGTCGGCAAAGGTGCACCGCTGCTGAAGACAGGTTCCAAGGCGTATGTCCCGGCTTCTTGAATAGGCCAACTAGGAACTTTGGTGGGTTACAAAGTAGTTTTGGGAAATGTTAAGTGAACGTGGGAATGATATAAGCTTATTAAAAATATTTAATTAGAATTGTTGAGCTGCGCAATCTTAATTTTTTATAACTTAATATTTCTAATTACGCTTTTCGTAAACTAGCATCACTTTGCATCAAAATATGCGTCGTGTCCACGTGATAGAGCCGCTTTTGGCAAAATGCTAGGTGTGGCGAGATGCTGTTCTATTCATGAGTGATAATGATTGAAAGAAGATGAGCTGCAGTAATATATCGCAACAAAGAAAGACGTATACAAATCGTGCACTTCTTGACCATCAAACCAATAAACCGAGGAACACGCGAGCCAAATGACACTTTGTGTAGAAATCAATCAGGGAACAGAAAAAAAAAAAAAAAAAGAGGAGACAACAATGGAGAAAACCTATGGAGTTCACTGTCTGGTGATTCCTTATCCAAGCCAAGGTCACATAAGCCCCATGATCCAATTCTGCAAGCGCTTAGAAAACAAAGGGGTAAGAGTCACTCTAGCTACTACTCGTTTTCTATCCAAGACCATCCCGCATAGAGCACTATCTGCCTCCATTGCCATCGAAACTATTTCAGATGGCTATGATCAGGGTGGTATGGAGGAGGCAGAGAACATTGATGCCTATCTATATAGCTTCACCATGATGGGCTCGCAGACTCTCACCGATCTCATTGAGAAGCTAAACCACGGCTGCTCTGACAGCAACCCTGTTGATTGCATAGTTTATGATCCATTCTTGCCTTGGTGTCTTGACGTTGCCAAGAAGTGTGGGTTAATTGGGGCTGTCTTTCTCACCCAATCTTGTGCTGTTGACAGTATAAACTATCGTGTGCATCATGGACTGATTAAACTTCCTCTTGCGGAAGCTGACAAGTTGCTTGCTGGGTTGCCCCCGCTTAGACCTCAGGATATGCCAACCTTCATGTATTATTTTGGATCTAACCCTACTGCCCTTGACATGCTTCTAGGTCAATTCTCTAACATTGAAAAAGCACATTGGATTCTTTGCAACACCTTTTATGACTTGGAATAAGAGGTTAGCTATCCACTTCTAACTGATACACGATCTGGCCATCTTGTTTTGATATTATTGGCGGGTTTATATGCTATTTCAATCAATTTCTAGGCGGTGGATTGGTTGGCCGGGATCTGGCATTTGAAGACAATTGGACCGACCGTGCCATCCATGTTCTTAGACAAGCGACTTGAAGATGACATAGATTATGGGTTAAGCCTCCTCGGGCCGAGTAACGATGCCTGCCTGGATTGGCTGAACGAGAAACCAAAAGGGTCGGTGGTATACGTGTCGTTCGGGAGCATGGTGGCCTTAGGCACTGAGCAAATGGAAGAGCTATCTCGGGGTCCAAAAGGATTAATTGTTATTTCTTATGGGTAGTCAGGACGTCTGAACAGGGAAAGCTGCCAGGAGATTTCCTTACGGAGGAGACCAAAGGGAGACTATTGGTTGAGGCATGGTGTCATCGATTAGAGGTTTTATCACATGAGGCAATTGGGTGCTTTGTTACGCACTGCGGCTGGAATTCTACATTAGAGGCCCTCAGCTTGGGAGTGCCAATGGTGGCTATGCCACAGTGGTCGGACCAAAGTACTAATGCCAAGTACATTACAGACGTTTGGAAAACAGGGCTTAGAGCTTGGGCGGATGAGGAAGGGATTGTTAGAGGAGAAGCGATAATGCATTGCATTGGGAAAATTATGGAGGGAGAGACAGCAAAGGAGATCAAAATAAATATCGAGAAATGGAGAACATTAGCATATAGAGGCGATGGGTGAAGGGGGGAGTTCTGACAGAAACATCAATGAGTTTGTTGATAGTTTAATTCACTATTCTTAAGACGGTAAAAATTGTGACAAGTTCAAGTTAGTAGAAGCATTGCTGGGACATGACGTCGCTTGGACTAGGCTTTCCTGTTACAAAGCTTGAACAAGTTACCTGCTCAATTCTATTGTGATGCAATTGCTACAGAATAAGGAAATCATTCCTCCAAAAACCATTAGGCAGTAATTTCATGCCACTAAGGCTAAATGATAACTTATTCTTGCAGGCTTGTGGCCATATTCAATAAATTTGATTTTCCTTTATATCAGAAAAATCATTAAACCATGAATTAGACAATAAAATAATTTCTTCTATTTTGTAAATTTCATACTTCTTTAACTTGAGACAAATATTTCCTAAAGGGGACAGTAAATTTGAATTTTAAATCTATGTAGGTGTTAATAATTAGCAGAATTCAGGCACTTGCGAGACGCTCTCCACCTCCAGTGCCTAGAGCAACCCGAGGTGGATGGTGGCCAAGCAAGCTTCTTGTCTAACTAGGAATATCATAAGATTGGAATTCAACAATCAGGACACATGCCATGGCCCAGCAAAATGATGGGTTACTGTGTTAGTGCTGCACAAGAGGACAAATGACACGTAATCAGTTCGTCCGATGCTTCTCGGAACCTGTCAAAAGAGAATCTCGGCCAACCGACTCCCTTGACAATTGGGTCTTCCAAGACATCTCAACAATCGGTGTGAAATTAATAAAAAAAAAAAACCCGAAAAAAAGGCAAACACTTTCCTTTAGAACTCTGACGATAATGTGTAGGAAAAAAGAAATAATAATGATTATAGGAAAAGAAATATAAAGAATGAGTAAAGTTTTTGTTGTTGTCGTTGTTTTTTCTTTTTTTTTTTAAATTAAAATTTATAGTTATTCAAGTAAAAGCCTTTCAGTTCTCCAGTGGATTAAGCCAACACTAATGTATCCGCTCTTGGCTGGGCACTAATGTGTCCCGCATCTGCAGTGCTCACGTACGGCTCAGTGCCTAGATGCGTTCTAATGCCCAGTGGGGCTCCATTTGCTACACTGAGGAGTCAATTTTATTTGGGCGCACGATCAGTGGAATGGCGTAGTTTAAATTGTCGGCTACTTATGGTAATGCGGTTCCACCCATGGGATTTCACATATGATTTTCATGGAGTTGGACTGCGACAACTTCTAGAGTTCAGGAGGATAGAGAATCAATAATTTAGGAATTGCAGTCAATAATGTAACTGGCTTTCCACAGAGGAAGTCGTGCACAAATTGAGCACTTCCATTGAACCATCAACCATTTAGAGCATAGAAAGAGAACTCAATCTTTTTCTCAAAGGCCAGAAATGCAGGAAATGGAACAGAAGAAACACCAGAGAGCTCATTGTTTAATCCTAACCTTTCCAAGCCAAGGCCATATAAACCCCCTGCTCCAATTCTCCAAGCGTTTGGAGCACAAAGGTGTCAGAATCACGTTTGTTACTACTCGTTTTATATCGAAGACCATCATCTACAGAGAACAATCATCCACTTCCATAGCACTGGAGGCCATATCGGATGGCTAAGATGAGGGAGGCAGAAGCCAGGCAGAAAGCATCAAGGCCTACCTGGACAGCTACAGGAAGGTTGGCTCCCAAACTCTTGCTGGTCTCATTGAGAAGCTGAAGACTTCTGGGTCCCCTGTTGACTGCATTGTCTATGATGCGTTTCTGCCTTGGGGTCTTGATGTAGCCAAGCAGTTTGGTTTAGTTGCTGCCCCACTTTTCACTCAAGCTTGTGCTGTTAACATGATATACTACCACGTGCATCGGGGACAGATCAAACTTCCTGTTACAGAGGCACAAGTTTTGGTTCCTGGAATGCCACCTCTAGAACGTCGAGATTTGCCTTCTTTTATTGATGATCGGACTCCTACCCTACATACCTTGAAATTGTTGTGGAACAATTCTCCAATATTGAGAAAGCGGATTGGGTCCTTTGCAACACATTTTATGAGTTGGAACAAGAGGTTAGTCAACGAGAATTGTGTAACCAATGATGAATCTGATCTGCCTTCTGAATTCTGATTTACGCTGATTTTGCATTGACAACCTTTCAATATTCTGAATCCGTTAATTTAATCAATAAACATAGTCTAAAATTTGCTTGTAGGTGGCTGATTGGTTGGCAAAGCTTTTTCCTTGGGGGACAATCGGGCCAACTGTACCATCGATGTACTTAGACAAGCAACTAAAACATGATGTAGGCTACAGCTTCGACATCTTCAGGCCAAACAATGATGCTTACATGAAGTGGCTAGACGAGAAACCACAAGGGTCAGTTGCATACATCTCGTTTGGAAGCATAACGAAATTGGGCATTGACCAAATGGAAGAACTTTGCTGGGGTCTGAAAAAAAGCAACACTTACTTCTTATGGGTCGTAAGGGAATCAGAAGAAGCTAAACTCCCACAAAATTTTGCGATTGACACAAAAGAGAAAGGATTATTAGTGTCATGGTGCTCACAGCTAGAGGTTCTAGCACACGAGGCAGTAGGATGCTTTCTTACACATTGTGGCTGGAACTCGACACTGGAGGCCTTGAGCTTGGGCGTGCCATTGGTGGCGATGCCACAATGGACTGACCAACCTACGGCTGCAAAATACGTGATGGATGTTTGGAAAGTGGGACTTAGGGTTCCAGTGGATGAAAAAGGATTGGTCAGACAAGAAGTTATAATGCATTGCATAACTGAAATAATGCAGGAAGAGAAAGGGAAAGAGATCAGAATGAATGCAGAGAAATGGAAGAAGTTGGCCAAAGAGGCATTGAAGTCAGGGGGAAGCTCGGATAAGAGCATTGATGAATTTATTGCCAATTTGTCTCACTCCTAAATCTCTCCCCCCCCCACTCTTTTTAAGGTTTGAACAGCTCCTAAAAGCTATTTTGGCAATGTTTCATTCTGCCTCTACAATAAATTAATGTCATTTCCCCTTTGTGGTTTTATGGCTAATTTGGCTCACTCCTAAAAGCCCTTTTTTTTGGGGTTAGGGAGGTGGGGAGGGGAAGGGGTTCCGTTCCCCTTTGTGTCTCGACCAGCAAGCGTCAAAAATTAAAATTCCGTTGCCGGGATTCGAACCCGGGTCTCTCGGGTGAGAGCCGAGTATCCTTACCAACTAGACTACAACGGATTTGGGTTACCGGTTTAAATTTAAAATATCTAGCACATTCCATGGTTTCGAAATTTGCCTTTTTGTACAACGGCTACAACTCTTCTCCAGTAACGGCGCCCCACAATTCCGAGACACGAAAGCCCATAGCTTTTATGGCCTGGATGTGTCAATGCAAGGCTTTGTGACCTTTGAGAATACCCTTGACCCAAGCTAAAGCTGCGATGATTTCTCATGCCAATGCTAAAAAAGGCCTTGTAAACATGAATCAAACGCTTCTATTATACCAACCCAACTCAATGCAATGATTTCACACGCGATAGAAATAAGGCCCCATAAAAAACGAACCAAATGCTCTTATTTCCCCCCACAAGGTTATCCAATTAATTCATAACGTAGATCCGGATAGTTTTCCTTAGAATAGCCTCACTACCCCGACGAAAAAAATTATAATCCGGAGCCCTGTATAGAAAACAAGGAAAGACACGTACTCACCACCATTACTTTATATAAATTATAGCTGAACAGCTTTTCCTATAATCAAAGTTGGTGACAGGCTTACATCATATCATATCATGTCATGTCATTGGTAGTGCAACATACTACAATCTCTTCCCTGAAAACACAAAAAAAGAAATAGGTAAAAAAAAAAAAAAAACCCTATCTGCAGAACAAAGAGAACTTCCAAAATCTATTTCAACTCTGTTTATACAAAGTATTGAAAATAAATTACATCCGTCCGGTAGCCAACCTCCACAAACCCCCGCATTTTGGTAGTTTCTGGTTTAACTGTGTCAAAGCATTCGCCCGGAAAAGAGCTATGTATACTAAGGAGACGCGCTCTCATCGTCAGAGGAACTGTACTCCCTCCTAGGATTGGATGCAGAAAATAACTGTGGTACCGTTGGATTTACTGGAACCGGCAATGTTGGATTTACTGGAACTGGAAATTTATGTGCAGAACTAACCATTGTTCTTTCATTAATCATACCAACTTCTTTGCAGACTCTGTCAAGGACAGCAAGAAAGTCCCTGACTACCATGAAGATTCTGAATGGGTGTGCTTCTTCCCTTGCCGAATTCCCATGGAAGTACTCCGTAATTTCCTTCACTAGAGATAAAGCAACACTCTCCTGGGCCTGAATCCTTATAATTTCTTCCTCAGCCATTTTCATGTACCTGTTCATTGACCCTGAAAATTTCTGTCTGCTTTCAACTAACCCCATTGACTCGATCAGTTGCACAACCTCTGCAATTTTCTCAACACCTCTGGATAGCTTAAAAACATCGCCGCTAAGCACATCAGAATCCATAGCAGCAGCTTTCTTCACATTGGTGAACTCCCAACTGAGTCCAGAAACAACTTGAAGGCCTAGCTTCCTACATTTGGCATCGTCACTTACAGTGGAGTTTGGAGTTTGGCTGGAACCAGAAAGCCGAGCACCTTCACTTCTTATTATTTCCTGTACAACAAAATGCAAGAGCGTGGTCTTTCCATCTGCTCCCTTGACATCGATAAGCTTGAGGAGTGTATCGAGCTTGAAAGCCTGTGCATCACCACGGTTGGTCCCAACATTCATGCGGTTCCCTGTCTTAAGCACAGCTTCTAAAAGTTTCAGGAACATCCTACTACTTCTCAATTCTTCGCAGGCTGCCTGTAGAAGGGAGAGAGAAAACTTAAACCAATAAGGCATGTGGGCTAGAAATTTACCTATAGGGGGGTACATTGCTCTAAGCAAACAGTGAAGTTCAAAAAGGTTGTTGGCTTGGGAACTGGAAATTTCAGCAAAGCCCCAAGGAAAAGCAGCCAAAATGGTGTCAATCAAGACGATCAAAAAGATTTCATTTACCTCTAGAGTTTCAAAAGATCTTTTGAGGTACTCAACCTCAGATTCAAAATTAGCTATGTAAAGCATTGCATCCACTCGTTTAAATGCAAAAGGTACATCAAGCATTGTCTTCAGGAACTTCTCTGCATGACCGAGCCTTGTTGGTGAATCATCTTTGTACTCCTTCAGTTTTCGCTCTTCTTCCTTGGTAGGAGCCATCTTTAATAAACTTTCTAGAAGTTCAGTGCCAAGCATATCAACGTTGCCTGCACAGGTGTGACTTACTTTATTTTCACGCACCACAATTCAAAAGCACACTTAGAGCACGGAACTTCCCAGTTAACCATTGATCCTAGTAGGTGCAATGGCATTTTAGCAATCAATTTCTTTGCGTAGCAAAATAAAATTAGCTTGATGACAATTAGGTTGGATTCAGTCGAAGTGAATGGCCAGAGGTCAACCAACGTTTGATGCAACATTGATGCTAAAGGAGAACATTAAAAAATAATAGCTGGAATATGAATTTTACCATATCTTGGTGATTAGTGATTTATACGCAATAAAAGGAGGCCTAAATAGGTAGAACCAAATAATATTATATATAATCCTATGGTAGAAGCAAAGACATCAAATGAATTGAACATGCGGCAGAGAAATTTAAGTGCGGCCAGGCCATTTTTACCAAATGGAAACGGGTAGTTTTACCTTCTAAAAGAGCTTCACATACTTCCTCAATGGTCACATTGAGTGCCCTAAGCAAGATTGCAATGTTCTGTGCCTTCTTGGGATCAAGCACCCCATTTTCTTGGTTTGGTGGTGGAATAACGGAACGTGGAGTTGTTTGCTGTGGCTTTGGCTGTGGGGTATTTACAACAAATAATGTTTCGATCATTTCCTCGTTCAATCTGCAAAATAGCCAAAAACACGGGATAATCAAGAGAGCATTCGCACCCACTTGAACAAATATCCAGAAAAACATATAAAATGTGAACACAAAATGGATAATCACAGAGGGGTTTAGAATCTCACTTAAAGGAGCTTGATCTCAGATGATCCCACACCATCTCGCGATCAGAGCTCGCTCTAACTTTATCCCAGTGCAAAGGTTTTAACTTTGGTTTTGGGGCCTCCTCAACATTTTCCGTTGATTTGGAACTAGGCGGCAAATCAATAGGAGATACCTCGGCTGAGCTTTGAATTACAAAAGGCCTTGAAGGTGGCACAAGCGCTGGTGGCTTTAAAATTAGCTGGTCTTTGGGTGTTGATTCAATGGAGGAGTCCCCATATCTTTGCAGCGACGGTGGCAGCATTGGCGGTGGTGGAGGAGGAGGAGGAGGAGGAGGAGGAGGCGGTAATGGTGAAAATGAAATAGGCTGCTCCAAAACACTGCTAATTTTGGCATTTAAACCCGAAATTCTGGATGATACTGTCGGCGATGCATCTGGGCTTTTTGCAAAACCTCTGTCTGGAGATGTAGAAGCCAGAGAAGTTGAAGGAGACTTCCGACTTAGATCTGAAACATTTGACATCGTCGGTGATACTATTGTGTTCTTCTCCAAACCCGTTTCCGGCGACGTTGGAGCCGAAAACAATGAAAAAGATCGCACATTTCGATCCAATTCAAGGGGCAATCTGGGCGATTGGCTCTTCTCCGATAGTCTAGCTGGTGATGTAGAAGTAGAAGACGGCGAAGGAGACCGAGCATTTCTATCCAAATCACTCAATTCCCCCGCAGAAGCAGAGGATTGCGAAATAGACTTCCTATTAGGATCAAAAGCATTCGATATTCTCCCAGGAGACGATGACGGAGACCACACATTTCGATCCGAATCATTGAATGTCGGTGGAGACTGCAGCTTATTCTCCAAATTGAAAGATATTGTTGGCGATTGCTGTGAAGATGAACCAGACAGAGATGACGATGGAGCTTTTCGGTCATGGAGGAGAGGCGTCGGTTGTGGAGGTGGTGATGGCGGCGGTGAAGGGGACGCCGGAAGGGTCTGAACTACGCTGGATTCCGGCGATTTGGGCTTTGGACTCACACTTACTGGCGGAGAAATGCTTATCGACTGGGAACGTGCAGGCGAAGCCGAACTAGAAGATGTGTAAGAACTGGAATCACTGGTTCTTGCTTCAAAAACGCCACCGCCCGCGGTAGCGAACGTTCTTCTGGACCCGGATCCCGTCCCGCTGGAGCTTTCTCTGCCTCCAAGAGAGCCTCTTGGCGAGTAAAACTCCTCTTCCTCGTCATCCCCAGTAGAACCCACTTCCCCATTCACATAATTCTGCCTGGAAACCTGTCTGCTAAGCGGCGGAAGCGGGCGGAGCTCCGGGGAATCCAGCTTACGGGGATCCGACCCTTGATTGTTGGAGCTTTCATTAATGCTGCGAGAGTCCACCAGAGTGCCCAGATAGAGAAACTCTGAACTCGTCGAATTGGTAGCCCTGAGCTTGTTCCTCGAATCTGCATTATTCGCTGGGTATCGTCTGCTACTGTTGTCTGATCTGTACGCCTTGTCGCCGGCGAACCTGCGGTTTCTTCTCCGCCGGGAGTAGTAAAAGACGATGATGCCCAAGACAATGAGGGCAGAGACAACAGATGAGATGGAAAGGGCGAGGAGTTTTTGGGAACCGGGTTTGGGCTTGGCAGACTGCGGCAGGATTAGGGAAGAGATATTGGCGGGGAAAGAGGCAAATGTGGCGGGGGAAGGAGGCGGCGGCGGGGGGTGGTTCGTATAGGAAGGAAAAAAGGGGGATTGGTTAGGGGTAGAAGAGGAAAATGGGATTTTGGGAGTTGTCGATGAGGGAGACGGCGGGGATGGAGACGGAGGCTTAGAGGGGGGAAAGGTATCCAGAGGGGAAAATGGCTCGTGAAGAATCCTACGGCTGGTGGTAGGGGCGCCGCATGATAAGTGGTGGGGGGCGCAGGATAAGATCAAGAGTGTGATCGAGAAAGCAGTGATGGTGGAA